>JAINRJ010000137.1:0-268731 GCA_022113865.1 Chimonanthus praecox
CGAATTGCTAAATATGCTCATGCTAGCCTAGTCTATAGAAATGAAACATTTCATTTTGATCTCTTCCCTTTTCTTTCAATAGGCAAACAAAACCAATAGAAAGAATTGAGAAATGAAATGCTATGTACTCAAAATGATAGAGACCATATTCCGAGGATTGCTCTCATGTTGATAGATGTATAGACATACGTATTGAGAGAGAACTCAACTGACTAAGAAACACGAAAGAGAGAGAGAGAGAGAGGGAGACATGCCTGATTTAGAGAGAGAAGCTTCAGAGGCAATCAAAGACTTGAAACCAGATCTGAGAGCTCCATTGAAAGCCATGATCACCACTGATTTCTCTGGTATGTGATCGCTTCTCCACCCCCTCTTCTCTCGCGCTCGTTGACGATGCCCTAGATCGTTTCTTCTTACAAATACGGCCCTAAATATTGGGACAATATAATTTCTCTCTCTTTTTTTCTTTTTTTTACAGTGGGCAGAACGTACAAAGCTCTGAGTCCGAAATTCTCAAGTCACCGGAACTCTGTGATTCAATTTAATTTAAAAATATATTAATTTATTATGAAAATAATTTTAAAATATATAAGACATTTTCAATATTATAAATTTAAAATACATATTTTGTTTGAAATTTTTATCTATTTAATTTAAATAAATAAACTTGATAGTTTAAAAAATTCTATTTCAACTTTTTATATCCTTAATTTAAATTTAATAGTTGCATATATTATAATTTAAATTTAATAGTTGCATATATTATACGAGACTAACTTTTTTATAAATTTAAATATCTATAACAATTTTTTTTAATTCTGTAGGGTCAAAGTCACATCTTATTGTCAAACGCCATCTAATATAACTTTAGTCACAAAAATTCATGATTCAATCAATTAAGAATAATGTGCAAAAAATTTTAAGGTGAAGGGTCTTTGTTATAATTTTTTATCCATAAATATTTAATGTTTATAAATTATAACCCAAAAAAATTTACAAGCCCAAAAATATATGTAGGCCCAAAGACTACTACAACTCAAAAACATTACAAGCCCACAAACTTCTATAGGCCCAAAAACTTCTACTTACTTGAAAACTTTTATAGTCCCAAAAGATTGCTTTAGTCATGCAAGAAGCATAAGTGGACTTAAATTTGGGTCATGAAGTCCTAAAAAAGCTTTTTGAAGATCGAAGGAAACCACATTCTTGGAGTTTAGAGTTATTTCCACCACTTTATCAAGTTCTTTGTCATCTTCAATTGGGCCTTCGATGCCTCATCAAGATACCTTAACATGATTCATATGATTTGTAAAATGTTTGTTTCATTTTCTTAATTTTTCAAAAATTTAAAGTTTTTATATAATTTTTTCTAAGATAATCTCTATTTTGGATTTTTTGAGAAAGAAATTAATAAAACATAAGTATTTATAGAATTAAACGAAGATAGCTCAATGTGGTTGATATAGTATCTAGGGTATTTGTGCGATCTTTCTAATTTTTCAATATTTTTATAAATTATTTTTTTTTACAACAAAATTTATGAATTGTAGTAGAAGATACATGTCATTGTCGGAAATTGAAGAATATTTTTTATATTAGTTTTCTATTTCTTAGAATTTTTGGACATTTATTTAATTATCTAAAAAGGACCTTTTTAACCAAAATATACTTATAATAGGTTTTTCAATTTTTGACATGAGAGTGGACTTTCTGTTGGGGAAATAAAGAAACAACGACAAAAAAATATATCATTTATAAAAAAATTGTCATTTATAAATATATCATTTATATATCATGAGAGATGATATTTCTTATATTTAAGATGAAGTTTATTAATGAGAATAGTGATGAGACCTTTAAAAGTTTATACTTAAATGTATCATTTATAAAAAAAAATTGTCTTCAATACAATAATTATGTCATATTTATTTAAAGGTTCTAAAGATTTGAAGTAAATGAATAATTTAAATATCTTAAAAATATACTTTAATTGATTTAATCAATATAACTATAGTAAGTAATATGTTAAAATATTGCCTCTCTTTCAAGTTTGTCACAATAAAA
Organism: Chimonanthus praecox; assembly: GCA_022113865.1. NCBI lineage: Eukaryota > Viridiplantae > Streptophyta > Magnoliopsida > Laurales > Calycanthaceae > Chimonanthus > Chimonanthus praecox. Next base: position 2,065 of record JAINRJ010000137.1, read on the forward strand.
TAATATTTATTGATTATAAAGAATGATTTACCTTTCGAAAACCGTTTCCCATCAAAAGAAATTGGCCTTTCTTGATCAAGTATGACACAAAAGAATCGCTTTTGTAAGACCTTTTCACATTTATCAAAGGCCTACGTTGATTAGACTCATGACTCATTTAACACAATGAAATTTGGGCTCGTATGTTTTCAAAAGCTGACTTGGATCCTAATGATTCATTTCATTCAATGTATTCTAGAGGATGGTTTTAAAAAAAAACTTGGGTATTAAAAATAGATTATCTACTTATGGAGAGAACTGTCATATCAAGCAATGCAGGTTGACTAGGTTGAGAGAGGCATGACTCAGTCTAACTCAACAAAGTACTCTTAAAGTTAACTTCAATAAACGTGTAAGGGTTCAAAAATCAAAATACATCTAATAAACATGGAAGGCCCAAAAACTTTGATATACCTACATCAATTCTTAGAAAAAGCAATGGACATTGGTCAATAATATACACATGCTTATCATCATCATAATTGTTAAAATCTCATTATGAGAAAAACAGTATCTTTAAAATTTAAACACGAAGCCCACTCATCATTTCGTTTCATAAAATGGACATTTGTCGCAGAATTTGAAAGGGATTTTTTGGTGAAAGATCTCGCTGTAATTTTGGAAGGCAATTACAAATGCCCTAGCCCAGAGGCCCAGGCTAAAACCGAGCCCATTGGGTTGGAAAAACCATGGAATTGGGCTAGTGTCGGTCTGACCAGCAGGCCATGACTGGCTGGGCATGTGGATGTAGGAAAAAGTCTCACATCGCTCATGAGCAATTTCTGAAGGGGGTATATTAGAGGGAGCTCACTCATAACCCAACACAACGTGTTTTGGGCCTGTGAGTGAGATCGGGCCCAATGTAAAGTTGTGCGGGACTGTGTAGGCCTAGAGTGGACAATATTGTGCCGGTCGGATTCAGGTCAAGGTCGTCACAAATAATATAAGAGCCCAAGGTTCAAACCCTCTTCCTATGTGGGCCCCTTGCCGCTCCCATGTATGTGTACAGTTGTAGTCGACCTGAGCCCAGGATGGCTCTAGGCCTATGTAGGGTGGATTGAGGCCCCGACCCATAAGCCGAGGACAGCTCTGGGCTTAAATGGGGCAGATTGTAAAGGCCCTAGCCCAGAGTTCTAGTAAAAAACTGAGCCCATTGGGCCAAAAAAACCACGGAATTGGGCCAATGTCGGCCCGACCGATAGGCACAGTCGGTCTGATCGACAGGCCATGGCTGGATGGGCATGTGGATGTGGGAAAAAGTCTCACATCGCCCAGGAGCAATATCTGAAGGGAGTATATAGGAGGGAGCTCGCCCCTAACCCAACACAATGCGTTTTGGGCCTGTGAGTGAGGTTGGGCCCAATATAAAGCCGTGCAACCTGTGTGAGACCAGAGCATGTAGTATTGTGCGGATCGGATTCGGGTCAGGGTCCTTACAGTAGTTCCCCAAATTTTTTTATTTGGATCAGAGTGCCTCGTACGTCTGATCAATTTTTTTTTGGATTGAAAATGCCCTCATGTGCTAGTATACATTTGATATTTCACTTTTAAAACGCCATCTACCTCGATTTGCAAGTGTTTAGAGCCTTATTGTGATGACTTGACCTGACCCAAGAAGATATTGTCCTCTTTAGGCCTATGGACCATCATGGTTTTGCTTTGGGCCCTGCCAAAGGTCTCTTGTTGGATGAGGGTGTACTTCCCTCTTAATAACACCCACTCACCCCCATCAGCTGGGCAATGTGTGACTTTTCCCACACACCCAGCCGTTGTTGGGTATTACAATCCACCCCCTTAAGACCAAAGTCGTCCCCGGCTCTATCTCGTCACACAGACAGAGGATCCACACAGGCAACATCACACAGGCCAAGAGTGGAACCGTGCTCTGGTACCATTTGTGACGACCCGACCCGACCCGACCCGACATAACAAGATATTGTCCTCTTTGGGCCCATGGACCCTCAAGCTTTTGCTTTGGGCCTGGCCAAAAAGCCTCTTGTTGGATGAGGGTGTACTTCACTCTTTATAACACCCACTCATACCCATCAGCTGGGTGATGTGGGACTTTTCCTACACGCCTAGACATTGCTGAGTATTACATGTACATACCCCGATTTGACCTACTGGGTGGCGTTGGGCAGTCATATAAGTACCACATTCGTTTGCATGTGCTAGCGCATATATCTAGTTCATATATCCGTCTCTAGTGCATATATCCGTTGGCTAGTGCATGAAATTGCAAGTAGAGAATGAACTTATCTATCTCTAGCGATGAACTTATTTATCTAACACATGTTTTAAATATAAATACCTCATGAACTCCTTTTCTAGGGTTTTCACCGTCCTTTCTTGCTCGCTAACGCATACGTGCTTTCTTTTTTCCTTCTTTTTCTTGAGGACTTCCTTCTTCAGCCAACCATATCTCTAAAGTTGATTGGTGTGGAACGACGATATGCACATTTTACTTTTCCCTTTGTGAAATGGATTATATTTATCATTTGTAGTTCTCTAAATGTGAATATTGTGTTCCTTTAGATTCATTCTATCAAATGCTATGAACGTAGTGTATACTTCGTGGAAGTGGAGAAGACGCTTTGAATGCTACAGAACTTGGCGAAGGTCAGCCTCAAGGACATTGAGATCGCCTGGAATCTTGTAACGTCTAGTTGACTGATAGAGACCAGAAACATACACATTTCACTTTTGGATTGGGTTGGCCACCATTACAATGGAAGACGTTTGTTATATCTATGGCCTCCCCATCCATGGAAAGGTGATGGCTGTTAGAAGATTTGGGAGAAAATAACATTCATGTAATATTTTTCTGTCTTGTTTTACTAAATATAAGTCAAATATATAGAGTACAAAATCTAGAGATTACATAATCTCTCATAATCAATCATTATCTAGTTTATATCAACCACAACCTCTCACAATCAATCATAATCTAATATATATCAAACATAATTGAAAATACATCTTTAATAAATCATAACATATCTTAATACGCCCTCCTCCTCCTCCCCCTCCTCACCACCACCACCACCACCACCCATCACACACACAAAAAACTCAAATGGGTCCCACTTGAGGTTGAAGTTATTGAACTTGATAATCCAATGATCAAATGATGTCATCTGATGGAGCGAAATCAGATCAACCAGAATCTCCAAAAACTGAGAGCTCCACTGGTAGGGAAAAAAATTTGCGACACTAACTGTGTTGGTATATCTTCTGCAAATAATGAGATAAGTGGTCCTCATGAAGGTAGGAACCCAATCAACTTTGGATGGAGTGAACAAGAGGAAGGGGCGACGGTGTACAAGTTGGGTGTCTGGGAATCCGTAACCTAATCCTCTAGATCTAAGCAAAATCTGAGAAGGAAGGACCCATTAACATCCCAAAGGCAGCAAGAAAGATAGGCCAATGACGGGCCCTACACACAGGGCCGGCCCTGGCTATCGGCGAAGTAGGCGGTCGGTCGCCTAGGGCCCCCAAGTCCATAAGCTCCTTTACTATATGTTAAATAGTTAATAATATATAATTAAAACACATATTCATTCTTGTCCAGTTGGTTAGAATTGTCTCTTTATAAAAACAAGACACTGGATCAAATCCGGGTTGTTTTAATAATAATAATTTTTTTTATTTTCATAAAGTTATTTAATAATAATAATGAAAAATAACAATAATTTGAATTAATACTACTTGAAATCATTTGACTATTTTTAACTATTTCGAATTTAGAACACTCAAAATTGAAAATTTATATATTGATAATTTTTCTACTCAATTTAAAGCGTAGATTTCTTAAAAAATTAAAATAATGATAGTAACAATCATAATAATTATTATTTTAATCCTCATTTTATTGAGTTTAATAATAATAATAATAAAATAATTTTAATTAATAAAGAATCTTTTTAAATATATCTATCATCTAAATAAAGAGAGAGAAATCTATATTGAGTTGATAATTTTGAATTAAAAATAATTTAAAGCTTTTAAAATTTGAAGAGATGAAAAGGCATAGCTTTATTCATTTGATCAATGTAGATTTTATTAGAAGTAATATATAAGTATAAATCATTATAATTAAGATAATTTTTAATTTTTAATTTTTAAAAAAATACAGAAAAATTAAAAAATTAAAATAATAATAATATTTTCGTTTCAAATGAGAATTTGCATTAGTATCACACTTGAATATGATAAAAGATGCAATACCAAAAGAATAAATTGCTAAATTATGTAAAAAGAATGAATTGTTGTTTTCTAAATGTATGAATTGCTTATAGAATAATGTTGATTATACTAGTTACAGTTACCTATGCAGAATTAAGTTTTTCAAAATTAAAACTGTTAAAATCTTATCTTCGGTCTACAATGTCACAAGAAAGATTGAATGGATTAACTATCTTATCTATTGAAAAATAAATGTTAAAAAAACTTGAATATAGTAATTTAATTAATAATTTTGCATCTTAAAATAAGAATAAATTTTAAATAATACTTTGTTATAAATTTGATTATGATATTTTATTTAGTTTCACACATTGTAAAAAAAAATTGTATAATATTTTTTTTTTTTGTGAGTATATAAGGCCCCATCTTAAAACCTTGCCTAGGGCTCCTGAAATCTCAGGGCCGGCCCTGCCTACACAGTCCGAAAGTCGTATCAACCCAATGGGTAATGAAGAAAAATAGACTCCATGAATGTGGACTCACTGAAGGCTAAGTTCAAAATGGGCGAGAGATTGAATTAGATTTGGAATGAGATGATTATGGAGAAAGTTTCTCCAAATCTAATTGCAAGGATTGTATGAGGCTAATTGGAGAACTAATATGCGCATGGAGTAGATTTGACACAAGGAGTAATCATGTGGAGGCTAGAAAAAATTGGATCTAGTGAGTTAGCACAAATCAAATTCGATCCTATGGATTTTTCATCTCATTATGCGCGTGTGTCATACAACTGTAATGGATTTTACAATCCCAAAATTCATGTGCCACTAGATGTTGGCCTAAAAATTAAATTTGACTCGCCTGAGTCAGACTGAGCTGTCATTTCCGTGATTGTTCTGACTAAGTACTGAGTTGTCAGTTCCTTTGACTGAGTCATGACCGTCTAGGTGTCTAAGACCGCGCCTCTGGAAGACTTATATAGTCAAATCAAGTTTGAAGCTCCAGAAGACTCATCATTTGGAAGATACTGCACCGAAATCGAAAGAACTTAATGAATGCCTACCAACACAGGTATTTGGACCTTAGAAATGACTTAGAAGACCTACAATTACCAATGAGACAAACCATAGAATCCATAACTTAGAATTTGAACTAATTTGGATTTCTTTGGTTAGGTGAATTTTGCTCTGTTTTGGACAAGATTTTTCTTCTATCAAATGTGCTCAATTATTAGTAAAATTTTAATGATTTGATAGAGAACTAAAAGAGCTTTTCAAAAATTCCAAGAACACTCAATTCAGAAATGTATAGCTCAAATTATGAGCATTTGGATGATTTTTGCATGATTCGGTCATCACCCCTCTTACCATGTCTTCCATGAGAAAAACGCCCAAATTCTCCATGAGAAGTCTTCCAATGTTTGATAGAAAATCATCCATGTTTCTCGTAGAAAATTCCTATCCCATAGGGCAAATCGACCATAGAGGGACCAAATCCCACACTGTTACCTAGCCTTCTTGCTTCCCCATTGTGTTTAATTCAACCAGATAGAATTGATAGCAATGGGGACTGATTTTTTAGTCCATGATCGGCTGGATGTTGGGAGTGGATTTCAACCCCTAGCTGGTTGGTTTTGGGACTGTTTTTCAGTTTCAAAACCATTGAAAGTGGGACTGATTTTCAAGTTTCAAAACCATTGATTTTAAGACCAATTGATGGCTGAATTTAGGACTGTTTGCTGGCTGAATTTAGGACCCTTTGCTGACTGATTTTAAGACCAATTGCTGGCTGATTTTAGGATCAGTTGATGGCTGGTTTTGGGACTGGTTATCAATCTTAAAAAATTGTTGAGCACAAGGACTCATTATTAGCCCCTAGCTAGTTGGCTTTTGGGTCTGGTTTTCAGTCTCAAAATCATTGTTAGTGGGGGTTGTTTAGCAGTCTCAAAACTATTGAAAGTATGACTGTTTTTCAAGTTGCAAAATCATTAATTTTAGGACTGTTTTTCAAGCCTCAAAACCATTGGATTGTGATTTAAAAACCTTGCACAACAGATGTTCGCTTCATAACTTTCATGTATTTTGAATACTAAAGTTTTTAAGAAAACTTGATAAAAGACCTAAAATTTTCATGTATTGGTACCCAAAGCTTTTTATATATGGTCTTTTCTATTTAGTCAAATTAATGAGGCAAGAGAACATGATCCCTAACCATTTAAACTTGTTTTGAGAAAAGAAAAACAAAGACAATGTAAAGATATTATTTTCATATAATTAGCAGTATATTACTACTTTATTTTGGTTCAAAGGGTTTAAAGATATGACTCTATAACTAGGGTCCAAGTTTTAAGAGGAATATTTCATAAACAAACCTTCTCATATTTGGTCCTTTCTATCAAGACAAATCATTTAATATCTTGAATTTGTAACATTCTGCACATAAAACAATGCTCAAGTTTAATACTCTCTCCGTCCCATCTTAGTTGTCCCATTTTAAAATTTTGAATTTTTTAAGAAAGGGCTCTCAAAAGGCTTATAAACTTTTCTCCAAGAGTAGATAGCTAGAGAGAGAGAATCAAAATGGCATATAAGACAATTATTTTGAGACAGTTCTAAAATGCATATCAGACAAATAAATTGAAATAGAAAGAATATTTCCTATGATTGTATACTATAGAAACAACTACAATATTCAACACTTATGGTATGATATATGAAACAACACTTATTGTATGATATATGAAACAATTACTATTTCAAATAACATAACTACTAAGTGTGTAATTCCTAATGCTATATAAACCTTTCTATGAAGAGGGAAGGAATAGCAATTTATTTCTATAGACTAGAGAGTATCTAGACAAGAAGATTAAATAGGATCTACAATTCCATCTCTTTATGGTCAATCATTGTGCTTCAGATATCTTTTAGCAATCTTCCCATTGCCTCCGTTTGGAAGAAAGCCTCCAGGCTTGCCTTCGTCTCCAGTTCCATAGACAATCCTTAGAACTTCAGCAGTTGTTCGAGCATATCCAACAGAGTTGGCATCAGCTGATAATATGTTGCTTCTAGTCTTTTTCTCTGCACCATATTTTTTGCCAACAATGAGGCCTTCATCTTTGATGCCACAACCTCCCAACTGGTTTCGGAGATTCGATATGCGGTCAGTGAATTCTGCAACAGTGTAGTTGTAGGGATGCACAAGTTCATCAGCTTTGTCATAGAGTAAGGCTCTGATTACTGCATCTTGGCCAGATTCAACTGCTAAGAGCCCTGCCAGCAACTAAAAAGATAAAACAACATACAACTTAATTATATCATGATGAAGAAATAATCAAAACAACCTAATCAGCAAGTGGCGGCTTGAGCACAAGCCCAGATGTAAAGAACAGATTCATTTGAGCTTAGCCAGGCTTTGGCAAACCCAAATTAAATTCATGATCTCTCTCTCTCATTCTCCCATTTTATTGATACCATGTTGCTTTAAAAATTGTAAAATGAACAGATCATAGATGTAATTGTACCCCTAGAATCAAGCTTCAGCACACTGGGCCGAAAGCCCCAGCCCATATTCAAACGATTTTGTTGGGTCATATTTGAACTCCACACAAGCTGAGGTTAGCCCAAGTCCAGCCGCCTTGGTGCTTTACATAGAAGCTAAGGCTTGGACTGGTTTTTATCCCAAGTTGAAGAATAGATAATATATACAACAATTAGAAAATAAGTAATATATGGGGTTAAATACCTTTCTTGAAGCATAGCCATTGATGGTAGGATTAGTGCCCACATATGCCACAAGACCAACATATGGGATTACATATGAAGCCAAGAGGTAATTGACAGAATTGGCATATGGGTCAAAGGGAGGGCTCAGACTATGACCAACTGCTGCATCAAAAATCTTTGCAAGCTGTTTCTCACTCAAGTCCATCAGAGCCCTTGGAAATCCTCCAACTGTTGATGTGATAGCCCTGACGAAATGACAACAAAATTTATTCTTGCATTAAAATATGCTTGCAGAGAGAGATTGAGAGAGAGAGAGAGATTGTTACTTCAAATGGCCCACTTCTTGATAGCCAAACTCCTCAATGATACGTCGTGTAACATTGTCTAGATTAGCTTTTCTGCCACCAATGATTCGAATACGGTCTGATACGGCTCGGATACGTATTGGATATATATCTAATTAAATAATAAATAAATAAATATGGATACGGCAGCAGACACGGTGGGACACGGGACACGAGAGGCAGGACAAGGCACGGGATACGACAGCATGAGAGAAAAGGGGAAAAAACATATATATATCTTTTCAGTATTATTTTTTTAACCTCAATAATCATTCACATATTATATACTGTAATATTGCAAATATTTTTTAAACATATTATATATATCTTTTCATAATACTAAATTGCTAATAGTCTAATCTTTATAATATATATCTTTTGTAATCTTTACTAATATATATATATAAAATAATAATAATAATAATAATTTTTTAATTCGGCGTATCTCGCCGCACCTGTATTCTAGTTTTTCAAAATTTGTCGTATCTCCGTATCGGATACATGTTGTATCTAATACGCGTACCCGTATCGATGCTTCTTAGATCTACATCGTCTAAACCATATCCTCATGCACCATAGAGGAACCAATCTGTTTCAAGGAATTCCAGATTCAAAGCAAATCTGATTTGTTCCACATCATTTGGATGCACTGCAACTCCAGATTTAGGCCAGAAACCAGAAACGCAAGCAAGAAGATGGAAAGAGCATTCTTCAACATTTTTTTAAGAACCGAGAACAGGAATGATGTAGCCATGTAGGTGGTGAATTGGCTTTTTATAATGGAAAAATTGCTATCTTAGGTGTGGGTTTGGATCGGTACATGATTCTATCACAAATTAGTTCACAGATAACCAATGACGTAGGACGTAAATCCACTGCCCAGAAAAAGAAAATTGCCGTTCCCATTTGATATATTTTTTTTAATATATTTCTTTCCTTCTTTATGAAACTTTGATGTAGCATGCGTGATGTAGCATGAGTTTGAAAACGCTATTTTTGGAGATGGGGCGTTTGGAAACAGATGGCATGAAAGAAAATGGGAAAACGTCAGAAAAGTAGGAAATGCCCCCCACCGTTTCTTTTCTATCTTTTACTTCTTTGTTTTTTAATTTCTATTTTCTATTTTTTAATTAACAAGTGGACTTTATTTAGAGTCAAAGTTTGACTCGATCAGAGTGGACCCGACTCGTTTAAAGCGTAGTGGTAAAGTTGAAATTATCTAAACTTTCTCAAACTGAAACCCTTAAAATAATCTGTGTTTAGAAAAATAAATTATTTGAGATATTTAAATTCTCAAATTTCACTCATTAATTTAGTTCTAAAACTCCAAGTCTAAAGAATTTTTCAGGCTGACATTTTGATTTATAGAAGTGTGGATTTTGATTTGTCAAGGGTATCCTATTTTATAAAAAGTTAATTTTTAAATATTTAAGAGTATCAAACATCTCAGAATTTTGTAGTGCTTGTGTCAATTAAAATTGATTGATCCGACTGTAAATTCAGAAGTTTTACAAAATATTATTTTAATTTTTAAAATTTAGTATTTAAATGATTTATAATTAAAACATTGGATTTCCAATGTATTTTAAAGGTGTGATTTAAAATTGTAAAACTAAAAAGATGATTACTTTATTTTCCAAAATTATAGTAATTATTTTGTTTTGATTTATTTATCTAAACTATATAAGTTATATAATTTTGGATTTATTTATGAATGAATAATTATCAAAATTTTAATAAATAAAAAATTTATAAAAATAGATTATTATTCACCGTCCCTAGTGCCCCTAGCCTAGGTGGCGTGGGAGCTTCTCTTCCACAAGCCACCTAGGTTTTGTGTCAAGAGATGAGATGGGGTAGGTAGGAAGATAATAAAAAAAAAAAAAAACCTCAAACGCCCACTCTCATTCCTTCCTTGCTTTTCCCTTTTTCCTTTCTTTCATTTCTTCTTCCTTCCTCTTCCAACGGTTCCAGCAGCGGTGGATTTTCAAAGCAAGTCATTTCTCCACCGAATTGGACAATTAAGATATGAAAGTTCATCTATTCGAATTTGACAATTAAGATATGAAAGTTCATCTATTCGAAATTTTAGAAACTCTGAGACTCTTATTTTTATAAAATAGAGTAGTTTGGAACTTCAAATTTTATTTTCAAAGATTTTAGTGAAAATGGTTTTTCTTTTAAATCTTGAATAACCACTTCTAGATTAGTTTTTGAGTTTAAATTAATGGTTTACTTATACATTTAAGTTAGTATTGATATAGTGGGTTAAATGAATTATAATTTCTTTTAGATATTCAATTTTTTTGTAAATTATGTAGGATATTATGTACTCAGTTGTGGTAACTCCCTTTTAGGTGGTGCACATTGGGCACCCTAATACTGAAGGCACCACTTACCTCGTTTCACTTTGGTTTTTATTAAGATTTGATTTAATAGTTCAAAACCTTGGTTTTTTGAAATTGATTCAAACCATTAGGTGGTATAAAATAATTGTAATTGAAAATTTAAGTTCACCAAGTAGTTATTTAATTATTTATGTTGATATTTTAACACTTTTAAATGATATATGTAGTATTTGAAAAATTAACCTATTTAACTAAGTAGTTTTGTAAGATCTAAGTATATCGTTTTAAAAAAAAAACTATTTTGATTTAGGGTTGATGAATTTTAAGAAAAGTATTTTAATGGGTTTTAAACTTAAACGACTTTCTAAATGATGTTTAAAATCCAACTTGGATGATTTTAAATTAAATTTTCAAAATCTCAAAATTAAAGATTATCGAGCACTTTGAACAATGTTCTTGGTTAAAAGACCAAAGCTTTTAACCTCATTCATCGTCTTCTCAATTCTGAGATTCTTTTTCAACAAAAATGTGTTATGTCACTCGAATCAATTCAGTTGTCAGTAAGGTCGACCATAAGATAAATCAATAGCGTCCTAACTCTGAGTATTATTTAATTGTATCAGTTTGACCGGCTCTTTCTCTCTTTCATGCAAATCGAGAAACTCACGTAACTTTTTCGATCAAGGTGAGGGGACTCAACTGTAGCTTATTTGTATGCGAATTGTGGTTTTGAATGTCAAATTAATTAAGTATATAGGTTATGTAAGTTTGAAACTGAAAAGAGATAGAAATCTCAAAATCGGACTGTTCTCGGTTGTCCGAGATCTCGACACCCAATCCGAGATCTCGGTACAAGACAAAAGGTCTCGGCACAAGAGCTGAAATCTCGGTAAACTTAGAGGGTTAAAGGAAACTAAGTACGTTAGAGTACTCTATTTCCTGAGGTCTCGGAAGTGTCTTGAGATCTCATAGCCCCAGGTCTCGGAGAGGAGTTCGAGATCTCGATAGACTGTAATTAAGAAAAAATTAAAGAATTGTATTTTAAACGCTCTGTTGTCCGAGGTCTCAAACCAAGATCCAAGGTCTCGATAACCTGATGTTGTGTTTTCTCTGGGTTGTTTAACTTGGGTTATTACTAGTGGATAGTAAGTGTATCTCCTCTTTGTAACCCTTTTGGAAAGGGGTATAGGGAGAAAATTGTGATGTGTGGATTATCCAAATCCACCTGGGCAATAGTGAGAAATGTCCAAATACAGTGCATGTGTAGATACATACTTGTGGTTCATGGTAAGGTCATTGATGCATGGTGTAGGTGCAATATTAGATCATGCATTGTGTTTCATTCTATGGTTATAAATACATTTGATGTATGATGTGATTAAATATGCATGCATGTGAATATTCTTATACTAACATGGTGGTGCAGGTGATAAAACAATGTGAATGTTCTGGGTTGTTTAATCCGGATTAAACCAGTGAATGGTAAGAAATCTCCAGTGCAAAACCCTTGTGGAAAGGGATAAATGGAGAAAAGAGTAAGTGAGTAGTGTTTGTGTTATACCTAGGATTATGGAATTGATAATTTATATAGTATTAAATTGTACATTATCACACACGTGTTAAGTAGGTCGAGCTCTTGCAAGATGCTGCATTTTGTCTGCCTTGACTTAATGCATTCGAGGATCAGTGGAATTCCTTGACAGGGTTGAGTGGGATACCCTGGACCTATACAGTTGAGGTTGAATGGGATACCTCAAGGGGTTGAGTGGGATACTCCCGTGTGTTAAAGAGTTAATGATATACTTTAAAATTTGAAAGAAAAGAACAACTGCTACATGTTCTGTTATTTGTTTAAGATGCATCGTAAAGTTTTACTTCTCTATCACATGCAATACATATGATTTTTGAGTTCTCTTCACTGGACTGGAAGCTCAAGTGTACCTCAATGCAGGGTATGATCTGAAAGCAGCAAAGGACCCCTTTACGATGGTCTAAGCTGTGGAATCTCTAGATTCTCATAAGTAATTTTTTAATACATTTTTACTTAGTTGCTTTACTATGTGAATATTGATTAGGTTGACCACATGTGGCAACCAAACTTATATATGTATGTAATTATGGTTTGTAGTGATAGAGAAACTTAAGTTGTGTTTGTTATACTTGGAATAATCCCATGTGATAGTTTATATTTCTTGAACATGTGTGGCTTCTTCATGGGCTTAAGTGGAATCGGGGCCCATACATTTGTGGAGCTTAAGGTTTGTTAAAAAAAAAAAAAATTATTAGTCGCGTTCAGGGCTCATATCTCGGGTCGGGGCATGACAACACAATGTTGGGTGGAAGAGGATACAACAGTACAGAAACCCAATCGAAGCAAAAATGGTACCAGTTGACGTCCAGCAGCAATGTGGGAAAAACCAGCAAAATGGGCCCCACCGTTGACCAAAACCCTAAGTCAAGCTTAGGCATAGGTAGGTGGGCCAGGGACGACTAACGTGGTATAGAGCCAATTGGAAGAGGAGTTGTATCCACGTGGATCTGAGGAGAAAAAACGGTAGAAAACTCTAGCAGAAATGAGAATCCGCTACAGAAGTTTGCCAAAAAGAGTAACTGATCTGAAGAAGAAGTCGAAGTTCGACGAGAAACAGTAACATGGGCAAGAACAATACAATGGAGAAAAACTAAAACCTCCTTTCAACGAGACCAAAAATAGGTCTAAGAGGGTTCCACAAGCTTTCAAACTCAAAATCGCGTCATATAGATGTGATGTAGGGCCAAAAAAAGACTGTACAGTTATGAGATTTTAGGTTCAATTTTGAAGAAAGACTCCACATCTAAGGGAACAAATAGATATTTCCCTATGAACCACCTACAAAATGCAGGGAAAAACTGTCTTTAAAATGAGAGGAGAAAGGGCTAGAGAATTAGATCTCGGAGGCAGATGATGGATCGTTTGGCAAACAAAAAAAGGGAGGGAGGGGTTTGGGAATTTTTTAGTAGCAGGAGGTCAAATCAGTAGCACGAGTATCCCACAGATGAAGGATCTTTGTTTTGATCGAGAGCAAGACCACTTGACCGTCTAGTTCGATACCATGTTAGAAGATTTGGGGGAAAATAAAATTCATATAATATTTTTTGTCTAGCTCAATACCATGTTAGAAGTCAAATATATAGAGTACAAAAGATAATCTCTCACAATATCTGAGGATCCTGATTTTCTAATTGAGAGATTACATAATCGCTCACAATCAATCATAGTCTAATCTATGTCAACCACAATCTCTCGCAATCAATCATAATCTAATTTATATAAAATATAATTAGAAATACATCTTTAATAAATCATAACATATCTTAAGAATGGCCACAAGAACCTTGACGAATAAGTTGCCACTAAGACCCCAAAAATTGACTTGGAGATCCCTAGATCGCCCTAAGACCCCGAAATAAAGGTCGGGTTGTTACATTATACCCATTATTTAAGTGCGGCTTTTGAACGTGCAATATACTTACTACTAATGATGTTTTCTCAGGACATGCAGCACGTCAGTATGGAGAGATTAATTGATTGTCTCCCAAAAGACTATGGTAGAAATCATAGATTGCTTAATGTTGGAAGATGAGGTGAAGCTTGCGTGACCATCATTTAAGCATATTGTGAGTTACTTGTATGATATTTATAGTGCCATTTTATGTAGAGTATTGACCAAGATATGAATCTTTTGAAGGGGAAAGAGGAAGAAGCCCCCAACAGGTATCCACATTGCCACTATTTCACATCCTATCTATCGGTATCCATGTTCATTATTTCTTATTTCAAAATATTTCTATTTTTTATAGGGTAGCGATCCTCCCACGGGAGGTTTGTGTAACCAGACACGAGTTTTAGTATATTGTCAATTTTACCTTTGACATGAACAGTAAATTTCAGCAAACTGATTTTATTGTTCATGCGAAAGATAAAATTTCGTCGAGCTAATTTTATTATTTATGCGAAGGGTAAAATTGACAATAGACTAAAACCTGTGTCTGGTTATACAAAACTCCCGTGGGAAGATGGACTATGAATTGTTTTCATTTTGTATGTAGTACTTCATTGGGGAAATAAGAAACAACCACCAACATGCCTGCAACATGAGGAAGCACTGTATAACAATGTTCTTAGGGAAAAAGATTGAATATGACCTTAGGTCTTGTGACTTCTTGTTCGAACCAATCATCTTTGATGACCATTGGTTTCTTCTGATGGCTGGTACGAGGGATGGGAATTTGTAAGCTATAATTGCCTGTTTCGCACCAAGGATACATGCTACACAATCTACGTTCTGGCATCAGTTGTTATCCAAGTTCCATAATGCTCTTTTGCAAAGTCACTAGTTAACATCCGATTTCTTCCAAAATACAAGTTGTATGTAATTTTTTCTTTTCTAAATAAAAGAACAATTACCTTTTTTTTTTTTTAGCAGTCAAAAAGAAGATTATATTAAGAAAACAGATACAAAACAAAATAAAAGAACAATTACTTAACACTAACTTACATCATTATGATTCTCATCGTCATAATAATGATAATAATAATGACAACTATTTATATTATTATTTGAGTAATTAATGACTTTTTTATTCTGTAAGCGAGTTACAACTTTCTTGATAATTATATACATACTAATGAGCATTTACTACTCTATATGTTTTAGTACAGCGACTACTGAATGATTATGATTGAAAAATCTATAAAAAAGGTTTTTATTTGAGTATGCTAATTAAAAGGCTCTTTATTAGATCAATCAAATTATATTTTTAAAATTATATAATTAAAAAAATAAACTAATCAAATTTAAAGAATCTGAAAAATATAATTTAATTAATTCAATTAAAGTACTTTATCTAGGTTTCCCACACATAAATAAATAAAAATCAGTATGAAGTGATCATTTTTATAGTTATGCGTGATGTGCACGTGAGCCAAATCAGGTCACTTGGTGTGTGCTGCCTTGACTGAGCCATGTTATGAATATCAACTGATCAAAGCCTCCTAACCCTTCAATTCATGGAAGCTCTGAGGAAAGAAATTGGTTGTATTAACCTCTGTTTCTCTTGTTCCAAGTATAATTTTTATTTTTCTTAAATTATTGACAATGACAGCCAAGATTGTCCGATCAGTATGATTTAAGATGGTGGCCCATTTATAGTTGAACCCTGCAGAGTGATTAGCTCAGATTCTACTAAATCCGTCATTAATCGTTAACTGGAGAGATAAGAATGTGATCAAGAGGATTTGAAATATGAAATTAAAAAAAAAAAAAAGATAATGCAATTTCAACATATATATTCATTGAAAGCAATAAGAATTCATCTCCAATTACACACTTCTGTATTAAAGAAAAAAAAATTGTTTCACACTTCTGTTGTAAAAATGAAAACCAGAATTCGGATAAAAGAAATAGAAACCTGAAAGGATCTCAAAGCTTTCTGTAGAAATCCACACTGCCAACATCTCCAAAGAGAGAAAATAAAAGAGAGAGAGAGAGAGAGAGAGAGACGAATTTACAGTCTAAATTTGCTCAAAGATGTCGAAATTTGGATTTGTTAGACCTTCATGCAGAGACCTCCAGGGGAAGGGGATGCTGCTGTAATCATCAGAGCTCTGAATATTTTGCTGCTCATCTTTCCATGAACATGAATTCAGTTCTTGTGATTTGACACCATTGAGCGGAAATTGAAACGGAGATTCCAACTTACTTCCAGCATCCCAAACAAAATCCACATTTCCTATCGTTTCATTCATCTGAAATTCCACGCTGTTGTTTCTGTTGCTACTGTTAATGGACACACAACTTTCCCCTGCTTCATTCAAGAACAATGGACTTCTCGTAGTCGTCGTCGTCAAACTGTCTGAAATATCCGTGACATTGCTGTAATCAGAGAAAGATAAGTTGGGTATTGGTGAAAACCCAAAATCATAGTTCGTCTCCAACTGGGTCTGATCAGAGGGTCTGTAATTCTGTCCAGACTGAAGTAGAAGATTTGAATTTGTTACTATCGGATCAATGGCCGCTTGAAGTTCGAAGGGGAAGGGGCTAAATATGGGTTTCCTAGTAAGTTTGTCACTTGAATTGTTGTTGATGAATGCATCATATCTGGGGTTAACGATCTCGGTTGGCCTAGTTCCGGCATGGTTCGGAGCCTCTTGGATTGTGGTTGCAGGGCCTCGACGTCACAATTCTTGTTTTCTTGATCTTTAGTTTCACTCAGTGGCTTGTGGGTACTTGGATCAATCCCTTGCAGCCTAAGCTTCTTCTTCAGACAGGAATTCCAGAGATTTTTAATCTCATTATCTGTTCTTCCAGGCAACTGTGATGCAATTTGAGACCACCTGCAACGTCGAAAATGGAAAATCTGTCACCCAATTCGGCTTTCGCTCGAAATTGGAGAAGTGAATCTGGTCAAATTCAAAAATTTCTCCATACCTGTTGCCCATAACTTCATGGAGTCTGATTATCAGATTCTCCTCTTCCTGTGTAAATGAGCCTCTCTTGAGATCTGGTCTTAAGTAATTGATCCATCTGAGTCTACAGCTCTTCCCACACCGTTGCAGGCCTGAATGAAACAAATATTCAATTTCATGAATCCAAACAAAGAGAAGGAAGCAAAACAGAGTAGAATTTAGAGCAGAGCAGATAAATGCCTGCTTCTTTAGGCACTGCACTCCAACATCCAACACCAAATTTAGTGATGTGATTGCACAACTTCTCATCTTCCTCTGGAGACCACAAGCCTTTCCTAAGCTTCTGCTTGTAACAGCAAGAATGGCGACCCATTTACGACCAAGAATTGCTAATCAAGCACGATTTTAAAAACCCGCTTGCGGAATCACCGGTAGGATTCGGACATGGGCTGGTTTTCGGAGGAAGATTTGATTCAGAAATCTTGCTCAAGAAATTATTGAAAATGGATGGTGATAAAAAGGGGGAGAGAAAATCATGCTTAAGATTCAAGTTAAGGCCAGGGGAGAAGGGACAGAGAAATTGGGAGAGAATGAGAAGAAGGCATAGGAAGGTGAAGCAATCAAGTGGATTTTACGCAAATCTGGTGCTGCTCTTGCATTGGAATGGATTGGGTTTTAAGATATGTCTCTTTGCAGTCCAAATATTATATAAATAAGTACTAAACCAGCTTAAGCTTCAAGTGTTTATGAGAGACACAGTGCAAATTATAAACTTAAACTGTGGTTATTACTTAATCAGTCATTTGCTTTTTTACTCATTAAAAAAAGTGGCATGGAAGTTTGAGAAAATGATGTTTACTCTTTAATTTAGTCATTCAAACACGTTTATAACCTGTAAATCTCCATTCTTTTTTAAGCTCTACCGTCAATCGTATGCTCCCATGACTGAGGACATGCACAGCTATTAACAGGATTAGAACGATAAATGACTTTAATCAGAATATTATATAAATGAGATTTTATCCATCATTTTATTTTCAAAAATACAGACTCTATATTTGAAGAGTGCTGAACATGTATCTTTTAGAAAAAAAAAAATTAGACAATTAGATTAAAATGAAGCGCATTATCTATGTTGGTGATATTTTGCAGGTTGAAAAAAAATTTGCCCAATTTTTTTTGTGGTTGAAAATGAAATAAATACGAATATTCTAATACTTCAAATTTCACAATTTTGTACGGAATAATTTAACTTGTAGACATTTTGGTTGAGGAATCAAAGGTTTTAAGTTCGAATTCTACGGTCATCTAATGTACGTGTCTTGTGAGAGACTATTGTGCATAGAGTTTTATTATGAAATATCTAAATTCTAAGAAGATAGCTTTCACACTTTTTTCCATGCAAGATTATTTTCACACCTTTGGTTATTTTACACTAAGATTATAGGAAAATATTTTTTTATGAGAAGAGTCAGAAAATAACTTATATATCTTATACATTTTAAGGCCTATACCAACTATAACCAACGATCCAACCTGATCACAACCCATGATCCAATCAATCAGGTCCATTATTCAATAGATTTTCAAACTAATCTAGAAACATGATCAATGTAGTCCAATGCAGGGAAATAAATCATGACCGATACAATATGTCTCGGCCAAGATTTGAGATATCAACCGATATTCGATATAAATTTCTTAGCCGAAATATTGGCCGACATTCGAGATTTAAATTCCTGGTCCAATGTATGAATCAATCTGCAATTTGAGTCATGGCACATGGTCCAATATAGGTGTAGTTCAACTGGTTGTCTCCTGCTTCAGGAAGCGGGAGATTGTGGGTTCGAACCCCATGGCTTAACCTAACCTTAGTGTGTCCTAGGGATAGTGGGCTCACCTGTGGGGGTTTTACACTGGATATCCTGCGGTTTTCCACACGTAAATTCAAAAAAAAAAATTGTTACCCAACCGCTTTTGTATGGTTAAACACTCCAAGTCTCCAACCTTGTTGGACCAACCTAATTCAACTTATCTTTTAAATTTTAAAATAATTTTTTTCGATCAAATCAAGTCGTACCAACCTAACTCAAGTTATCTTCTAAATTTTAAAATAATTTTTTTCCATCAAGTCAAAACCTAATCCAGTTACACTCTTCATTACATAATATTATTATATTTAAATAAAATATAGATTGAATTTGCTAGATATTGTATACAATTATGATTAGTATTATCATTTGTTATTAATATAATTATTATTATGATGATGATCTTAATCATTTAAAATATTGTGCAATCGAGTTATAATTTAGATGTTGCTCACTAGAAAAAAAAAATTGATTGATGAATTACTGTAGAATTATTTTTTTACACCAAATAATAAAAATAAGAAATCACATAAATAAAATGTATAAATTTTATTTTCTCTAGGACAAAGAAAAGTTAAAAGAAAATCAATTTCTATACAACAATTACGCACAGTATGCCTCGAACTGAGGAAAAATAAAATTTCCATCAATCTTATCAAATGTTGCTCCTTTAATAAGGGACACCTTTGCTGTTTTGTTTTTTCTATTTTTACCCTCAGAGAACAGAAAGTGATGGTAAATTAATAATAAACTTAAGATAAAAATGAAAACGAAGAAGAAGTGTCCCTTTTAAAAAATAATAATAATATATCAGTTAAGATTGTTTTGATAATTCAAAAGTTGAAACTGTGATCTCATTTTAATTGAAGAATGGTTTAGAAATATCAAATTTCTTTATACTAAAGGCCCAAGTTAATCTTGAGGAAGTAATTAATCAGGGGACTTTTTTTAAAAAGAATCAGGAGACTTAATCTCCAATCAAAGTGATAAATAAAATAATTTAAATTTAAAATAGGATAATAATCCATGCGCAATGAGTTTTTACCATGGTACACTACTTTTAGAAGGAAAAACTAGGGCTGCAACTCGAGTCGAGTTTTGGCCCGACCTGCACGACTCGACCCGAGAAATAGTGCGGGTCGGGTCGAGAATTTTGGGTCAGCTGGTCGGGTCGGTTGAGAAGATAAAAATCCACATGAAATTCGGGTCGGATCGAGTCGGGTTGAGGATTTTATAAGTTAACCCGACCCGACCTGACTCAGCTAAAATTACTCTAAAATGGGTTCAAAATGCGGATCGGGTCAGAATTCAGATCGAGTCGGGTTGTGAGATTTAGGTTGAGAATTTGGATCGGGTCAGGTTCCATATATATCAACTCGGGTTGGATTGGATTTTAAGGAATCCGACTCGCCTGACCCGAGTTGCAGCCCTAGAAAAAACCATTTTGTCTTCTCTTTTTAAAAGGGAGATGAGAGAGGAAAAAAAAAAGTAATGACAAAATAGTCATTTTCTTTTAAAGGCGGTGCATCATGGTAAAAACTCATGGTATACATCGACTATTACCTTCCAAAAATATTTAAATATAAAAAAAATGTAGGAATCACTGATCTGAAAATCAATAACTCAGAGCCACAATAGTATTAACTCCTTTAATTCCAATCGTTTAATATCAGTTTAGACTTTTTACAGACTTCTCTCATTAAATAAACAAATACACATGTACAGCGTTGTTTTCAGGGTAGAGCACCGACGTTTTAGAAACCTGCCGACGCCTGTTACATCGTATTGGCCGATACTGAATGGTTGCTATCATATCGGGTGACGTAATAGACATGAGAATGAAATTAGGAAAAGTCCAGATGCATGGTATGGGACAGGAATGTAAAGAAATAGAAAATTGTAGAATGATTGGTGGAAGGATTTGATTCCATGGAAGGTAACCGACACAACAGGCACACGTTTGAAAAATGTAAATCCCATTATACGAAATCTCTTGAGATATAAGCAGCCTGCGACATGTCATCGCTACCACAGCCGCGTCGAAACTTCTTCCCCATCTCTTCTTCTCCTTTTGTCTCCTCAGTCCTCTCCTTTCTTTTCCATCTCTCTTTACATGTAGATTTTAAGATGGTAAAGTCTAGGTGTGAAACTCGGGCGGGTTGGGTGGGCCCTATATCAATTTTAGTTTAAGACTCAAAGGGAATAGCAAAAAACAAATTAATAAAAATCCATGATGCACATAAAAAAGCAGGAACCTAATTTATTTGAAGTCAAGTCAGGTTCTAAAAGAATAAATAAGCCTTGGGCTTTTTGGACCTTTTTCAACTTAGTTTTAAATGAATTATTACTATTTGCCTGTAACTCTACCTAATAGCTGGCGGTGGGAATTTGTCTTACACCACCTAGGAGAGAGAAGATCTGAGGGTTTATAAGAAGAAGCATCTCTCCATCTAGCACAACACGTTTTAGATTTGGGAGTGAGATGGGTCCAATGTAAAGCTGTGCTGGTCTTTTTGGCCCAAGGCAGACAATATTGTGTTGGGTCCTGACAAATGGTATCAGAAAATTATTCAACCCGCTGCCTATGTGGATCTCTTGTTTTGTAGTCGAGCCGATGACAACTCTACGCCTAAGTGGATGGATTGTAATGCCCAGGCCCCGACACTAGGCCTAAAGGCATCTAGGGGGTTTATAAGAGGAAGCACCCCTCCACCTAGCACAATGCATTTAAGACTTGGGAGTTAGTCGAGCTCAATGGAAAGCCGTGCAGGTCCTTTTGGCCCAAAACAGACAATATTGTGGTGAATCAGAACGGATCATGACATCTAAACACACAAAAATGATAATAATTAAAAGGAAAAGAATACATACGTTCAAATGAAGAAATATTGCCTAAGAAAGAAGTGCGAAGTTGATTGATAAGATCAATGGTAGTAAAAATTGCTTCTCTCCAAGATAAATGAGAAATAGCGTCCTTTGTGATTTGAGAAAAAGATAATGTTTAGATTCAACAATACTATTTCATTAATATGTGAGGGTTGGCTTGTCAATCAAAGAACCCGTTTGAGATGCGAGAGATCTTTGGTTTAAGTCACTTTCAACACAAAAAGGGCCACTTTTCATAGTGTTACTCTATATATTAAATGATAAAATGCTAATTACAATTATGACCATCACTTGTTTTTTATTTTTATTTTTGGACTACTAATTGCTTGGGAGGATACAAAAGAGCACCGTGTTATGTTTTTCTATAATAGAAGTTATGGGCGGAGTCAACATTTTATGGACCGATGTGCTCGATTATTGTTTGTCTCAGTTAATATTATTAGATCAAAATTATCTATCAATTAATTTTTATGCATTGATTGTTGGAGATAACACATTGGTGTCTAAAAATATTAGTTTGCTATTTATAATTCATCTACCATGCACCGTTTCTTAGTAATTATAGAGAATTTGCAAATTTAACCTCTAAAATTCCTTCATAATTTTAAGTTCAAATCGAAATTTTCTATTGATTAATATTTAAATTAAATTTTATTTCGCTCATTTAATAATTAACTTAGAATAAATTTTGTTATCAATAAAACTTAATAAAACTCTAGAGCTAAATTCTTGTATAGCCGGAGTTCAAGAAGTCTGTTTTCACTTGCAATTTTAACCTAATAAATAAATTTGAATAGAATTAATCTGTTTATTATTTGTAGGCCATTGATAATCAATCTAAGCCATCCATAACATTTTACCCCTTGTCAGTTTAAATTGATAATTATTCAATTGAGCCTCACTTCTAAACAAATGTACCAACAATAATATTTTTTAACTAGAGTAACTTGACATAAAAATATCAGCAATTCTACTAAACACATGGGTTGAAACACTCACCTACTATAACAACATGTGTTATACAGTGGGCCCATTTTATAAATTATATAAATTAATAGATTGTAGGTAGAGACTACCGAACAGTAAACAACAGACTCATTAAATTATCTTAATTTTTGAGTTTCTTAAAATTATTTTATTTATTATATTAGTCTAATAATAAAGATGCATCAAATCAATATATAAAAATTTGATTTAAAGTCCATTTGGATGTATATCAACTGGTTAACCTCCTGTCTCAAGAAGTAGGAGGTGTCATGCTCAAGCATCCATAGCCCAACTTGGCGTATTCTACAGGAGTAGTGAGTATCACCCATAGAAATTATACATTAAGTTTCCTATCATTTTTCATACGTAAATTAAAAAAATTAATATAAATTAAAAAATAATCATTTTTATAACTCTTAAATTTATGATAAACCTAGCACGACGAAATCCTCATGCTGCTCTCTCAAAAGTGAAAAATAAATTATGTGAAAGAGTTATTTTATTGAGGGTCAGTTCAGGCCCATAAAGTGATGTTGAGCTCTCACTGCTGGGATTAAAAAAATCTAAAATAAATGGAAGTGATTAATAGGGCAGTGTACTTTTAAACCGTGGCCCATAATAAACAATGAAAGAAAAGAGGTGTCTTTATTCTTTGTAAGTTGGACATCAACTTGCGAATTAGTATATAAAAGAATTATTACTAAATTTAATAAAAAAAAATACTAGTAAATAAATAAATAATTTTCATGATGATAATGATTTAGTATAGAACCTACATATAATGATTTAGTCAAGAATAAATCTTGAGTTCTTAATAGTTTGATTATTAAACAGTTGTTAGTTTGGCAAGCAAAAGAATAGAAAAAAATTGTCCAAAAACAATTAAAAAAATTATGATTTGAATTGTTGAATTTCAAATTTTGAGTCATACTTATCATATTAATATGAAATAGGAAATTTTGTGTAGAAAAGATTAAAAGATAAAAAGGTTTTTTAAGAATTGATCTGGTGAGTTGAAAAAAATTAATCTAATCGTATCACATCATTATCTAAAAAATAGCAATTTTTTTTTTGTAAAAATGAATTAAAAAAGAGTTTTATAATTAAATTTGATAAGTTTGAAAGATTTGACCCCAAAATTTTAAATTTGCACCTAAAAATAATAAAAAAAATATGAAAAACTTATGCAATAAAAAATATCTCTACCACATGTGTGTAACTCAATCGGTAATCTCCCACTTCAGAGAACAAGAGGTGTCAGGTTCGAGACCCTATAGTCTCACGTGGCCTTCTTTAAGGGCAGTAGATATCACTTGTGAAGGTTTTATACAGGATTTTCTGCAGTTTTTCATACATAAATTTTTAAAAAAAAATTATATTTTCTACTAATTCTATTTTCATGCAATAAGTAAGATTCTCTTGATCAAATTTTTGTACTAACCCGTCATTTAATGATATACATGGTCCCCACCTAACCCTGACTCGATAATGACCCTAGCAATAGTCTTGATAGACAGTCCCATTCATATGTATTTACCATGAATTGTCATTGACAATTTGGAGAGGCATCCGCATCAATGGTGAAAAAAAGTCTATTTATTGGACGGCTAGGATCGAGCCAGCATGGGCAATCAAGGTGTGGTCCATTTCGTGGCTATAAACTCCACTTGTCTAATTTTGTGGGTGTCACATCCTCATTATACTTTATAATAATTTTTCATTACTTCTTAAAGGACGAAATATAAAATATCCAAACAAGCCATTTTGTCATTTTCATGAGAAATTCCCTTCTATTTTTTTTTTCTAGCATGAAAACATTGCTTCCCTTGTGAAATTTGGATCTGTTAAATTATTTTATTTTTATTTGGTTGGTTGAATTTATGATTGACTTCATGTCGCTTCAGTTAGAAGGTAAAGAAAATTAATATAATATCAACATGTGAATTAAAAGTTTACAGCTTTTTAAGTGTGGAAAATATGCAGCCACCAATGTGAAGATCTTGATTTTTTTTTTGAAAAAAAAAAATAATAATCTCTTTTTATTGATATCGTGTCTTATTATAAGTGCTAAGTGCATGTACTTTATAATGAGAAATCACATATTCTTTTATTTTAATAGTGAGATACATGTAGTCTAGGTCTTAAAAATCTTAAATATTCATTAATTTCTAAACATAAAAATACATATATAATATTTTTATCTTTTATAAAGTTATTGAATCAATCATTGAATAAATTAAATGAGA
Source organism: Chimonanthus praecox (assembly GCA_022113865.1). Classification (NCBI taxonomy): domain Eukaryota; kingdom Viridiplantae; phylum Streptophyta; class Magnoliopsida; order Laurales; family Calycanthaceae; genus Chimonanthus; species Chimonanthus praecox. Next base: position 27,144 of record JAINRJ010000137.1, read on the forward strand.
GGAATGATAATCAAATATGTTTTATAAGAAAGTATTTGTCATTTGATCCAGTCAACAGTAAGCCTAATAATTTTACATAAAGAGGGGGTTCGAATGAAGAGAAGAGGAGGCACAAGTTAGCTACAATTTAATTTGGCTAATATTCTCTCATTGGTAGAAAAAGACCAACAACTTTGCAGGCCTAAATGAGGATTCAAATGATATCGAATTTTGATGAAATTAGTTTGTTGGAAAACTTATTCAACGAACTTCCCAACAAGCTCAATTTGCATAATTCTGATTTATGTATTCCCATTGGCACATCCGCACATGCAATCCTCATCAACAAATCTTGGATGGAATGGAATTAGCGCTTCCAACGCCAACCATCCTCCTTTCTCTCTTGTTCCACGACCGACGAAGGTTGGTTTAGCTTAGGTTAAGCTCTCTCAAGGCCTATAAATAGATGCCATAGGTGCTCTTTGTAACACTGGAATTAGACACCGAATTTTGGAGAAACATTTTGGAGTTAATTGGAGTTGATAGTAGTTTCAAGTTTGGAATAAGTTCCAAGTAAGTTTCTCATTTGAATTTCTAGTTTCATTTTTTTTAATTGAATTAAGTTAATGCTTACTTTTTCATTTTTTATTTAGCACTTCAATTCAGTTAAATTTGATTGTTCATTTTGGAATTGCAATTTCATTTAATTTAATTCATTTAAACCAAAGACTAGTTTTCATTAGAACCTAGTGTCACTAAAGATTGTCAGTAGCGACATATTTGGTTTGGAAATACTTCGAATGGAAGTTCGTTTGGTCCGTTTTTTTCTAGAAGACTAAGAAAGGTTTAACACTACCTTGGGCTTCAAAGTTGGTATAAGAGCTTGTTTCCTAAATACAAATGTGTTTAGCATACACCTAGCTTTCGTTGTACGCTATATTGTTTTGTGTTTGGAGACGATATTTTCTTGTAGCAAGCCACCCCACTTTTTGGGAGAGCCACACTGTAACATAAGTGGCAGGAGGTTTCACCAGATGCGACCTTTTAAAGTCAAAAGGTTTTACAACCATAAATTTATTGATGATTTCCATGATAACAAAATCATTGGCGTACTATGTTAATCACTCTATAATCATGATCATATTAGTACATGCTCAAGGTTAATCTCCAAGGCAATTAAAGAGACATGTATTGAGATACTATGCCCTTCAAATTGGAAATTAATGATGTTGATGAATTTCTCCCAAAGCCTTGATTGAAGTTGTAGAAAAGATGAAGTGGCATGTAGCCTTTCTCATTATCATCGGTATATATAGAGTTACAAGCCTCTCTGGGAAGATAAACACAAATCAATTACAATCCTTTAATTTAGGGTCACTACTAAAAACAAATGTACATTAGGGAAAGTCAATATTTTCTGCTAATACGGATCGAGAGGTGAAGAAGAACAGAGATGGGGTCCGTCCATGTGTAGATGGAAAAAAATAGGTGCAGGGATTGCTGCAAGGGCAGATCTGGGCAGGGATCCAAGTCGGAGAAGAGGGGCGCGACCTCTGGAAGAAGAAGAGGCAGGAGGCAGCAAAGATCTGGCAAGAACTGTGGAGACAACACCAAACACGCAGAGGCAGCAACAGTTGCAGATTGTGGAAGATTGAGATGCGGCAAGTTGTGCGCACACGGTAATGGAGAGAAGGGTTAGAGATGGGAAGGGAAAAAAATAATCTCTTAGAGGATTCTTTGACTCTAATACCATGTAGAAAAGATGAAGTGGCGTGTAGCCTTTATCACTATCATCATTATATATAGAGTTACAAGCCTCTCGAGAGGATAGACACAAATAAATTACAATCCCTTAGTTTAGGGACATTGCTAAATACATATGTACATTAAGGGAAAGTCATTACCTTTTGCTAATAGAAGCTATTCATTGAAGAATCTAAAAGGCTTGTGGATATGGCAACTCAAGAAATGATGCACGTCAAAACCAATTATTGAAGATCAAATGACTCAAGACACGAATACTCAAAGATTGAAGATCATAGTCCATGTCTTAAATGTTTAAGTCTTGTGTGTTATGTAATGTCACTCAATTGTTTTGAACACCTAAGCTCAAACCTTACTATAAATGGACTCTAGGACCTTGAGACTTCCTTAAATTTTTTTTTTATAGGTCCCTAGAATTATTGGTTTGGTCCCCATGACTCACTGACTATTGTATGTGGAATTGATGAGGCTTGAAGACTATAAAAAACATTCATTGAGAATTTACGGACAACTGGCTCCCTAAGAATGAACAACCGAAATCCATACTGACAGAGCTCTTCAGTCTAGTTATTATCAGCTTGCTGAAGGTGGCAATCCGGACAACTGAAAATGTGTCTACAAAATGACTTTAGTCTCTGATAAGATCGGTCGACTGGAAATGATTTTACGGATGACCAATATGCTCTGACTATAAAGATTTTAAGTCTCTTATAATTTCAGCAAACAGAAAGTGGAAAAACGGATGACCATTACTCGCTATGAAAGTTCAAATCAATAACTTTTGAACAATAGAAACTTCGTTTCGACCGACCGAAAGTCGTGCTAACTAATTCTGAGTGAGTATTTATTACTTCCAACAATTATTTTCTATGCCATTATTGCACTCCAACGGCCAATTTGAGGTCTTGTTGAGTTGCAAACAACTCTTTGATCTTTACCAAATACTTCCAAATAAAAAAAGACAAAGATTCAAATAAACCTAAAACAAATATTAGGGTTTTTTGTTCTAATTATAAATAATGGATCCTGTTTTAGTTATGTCTTTTGAAAATCTCTTTGTAGATGATGGTGATGTTAGAACTTTTCCTCTTATATATAATTTTTTTATCATATAATAAATATCTACCTTATATAAAAAAAAATGTGAAGAAGTAATTTATTTAAAACTTAAGTTTATTTATATGCTTGTTAGTATCTTGATGTCCGAAAGAAAATCCACCAAAAGTTGTTCTTTAAATTCGTCCAGAATTAATCTTGAAATAAGGGGTTATGAGTATCCAATTTTCATGAATTCTATCACTTATTGAATTCAATTTTTTTATTTATCTTTATTTCATTAGTTTAGACATTCTCTACTGATGCAGCAGTGAAATTACTATTTAAAAAGCTTCTTAATTGATGCATTTTCCCCTTTGTCCCTTTATTTTTATTTTATAATCTAGAAAAGTAAATATCAGCAAAAAATTAATCATTCACAAAACATTGGAGTTAAAATTTCTTTACCTCATGATTTAATAGTAGATTTGTAGAGAAATTCTTCAAAAAGACACGCCATGTAGGGCTGGGGGGTGGGGGGTTGGGGGTGCCGAGAATGAGATCTTGTCGTTGAACAGTATCATTTGTCGTTGACTGGCTGTGTTCCTACGTGGCAAAGAGGCTTCACTTGACGGGTATGGAGTATTGACAAAGCCATACGGTAACGACTGTTTACCCTTTGTCGAAAATTCATTCGGATCGTGATTTCTCCCTAATTTTCTTATCAGTCGTGATTTTGGGCGAATTCTTTCTCTTTTCAATTTTTATTTTTTTGAAAAAAATCATTTAAAAAAGTAAAAAAGATATTTAAAAAAAAATAAAAATAAAAATATCGGCCAATATTAGTCCGATATAGGCAAATATCGGCTTGAACGCACAACTGATATTTATTTTTTTTTAAAAAAAAAGAAATCAACTGATACAACGAATGCCTCTCATGCAGCCACGTAGCCTGTAATTGTCTTCATTAGAAAAACATTTTTTATTTACATCATGGCAAACGTGGTGGAGTGGTTTTGTTGAAAATCAAATATGAGACGATTAAAAATTGTTTAAATTGATTTATAAATTCAATTTAATCTCTTCAAATTGTAATGGCTCAAAAATTTATTTTTAACTTTTATAATTTTTATATTTAAAATTATAATGATTTATCTAATCAAAATATTTTTTATAAATCCTATATTCAAAAGGTAGAATATCTCAATAAACTTATTATATGAAAATTATTGAAGTCTCTTGCCTTTTACAAGGTCTCCCACGTGAGAGCTTTTATACACGTGTCATCTACGAATTTGGATCTTATGGATTTAAAAGGGGTGTATCAAAAACTTTACATTGGGGGCGTATCAAAAACTTTACATTGGGGGCTTGGTAATATTATAAAATTTCTCAAAGCTTTTACAAAATTCGAAGTTTAGAACGTCCCCCACAACAGACATATTACCGCTATACGATCTCACAGATGCCGTGAAACCGTTATCTTTGATATAGGTTTTTTTTTTTCAAAAAGAAAGGGAAAGCCTCACACCAATACATCAAATCTAACATAACCCGCAAGATAACAAAACCAACAAATATACCTCAATTGTTCAAGTGCAGTGCAATATCTCAAGTTATTACATTCACCTCAAATAGTAATAACATAAGAAAATACAATTATATTTCTCAAAATAAAGCATAACAAAATAATTATCTATCAGTTCCAGCGTGGACTCCCTATGCCTGATCCATGGCCCATCGGAACATTTGAAAGGCAAGGGATAAGCTCAACGTGTTCAATGAGAGAAATATATCTAATACATACATCATGCATAAGTATGAATGGACATGATAGGAAAAGATGCCAGCATATACGAACCCCTGATGTGTACTCTACACCTTGTACATGGACCAAGTTAGTCGTACGCAAAACACATCCTGTAATCACCCTCATCCTAGAGCACCCTAGTCACATGCCTACTTAGTCCACACTAGTCACCTACCCGTGCCAATCCCAACCCAAGACCACGAATCAGGCTCACAAGCGTTGTCTCCCTGCCAAACATGAGCGGCTACAAGTGCCCCCACTCATATGAACCCCAGGAGATCCAAGCCAGCCCATCATCGTGTCAGTGGCTCCTCGCACTATCATGATATCTAAGACTAAGACTCGAGCTCGCAAACGTCGTCTCCCTGTCAAACATGAACATCTACAAGAGCTTCCGTTCATATGACCCCCAAGAGATCCAAGCAGTCCGATGGTAGTGAAAGTGCCTCCTTGTACTATCAGAATACCCGTGCCTCCTCGCGCTATAATAATATCAGTGCCTCCTTGTACTATCAGAATACCCGTGCCTCCTCGCGCTATAATAATATCAGTGCCTCCTCACACTGTCAGAATATCCAAGACTACGACTCAAGCTCGCAAACATCGTCTCCCTGCCAAACATGAGCGGTTACCAGAGCTCCCACTCATATAACCCCCAGGAGATCCAAATTGTCCTACGGTTATGTCAGTGCCTCTTTGCACTATCAGAATACCAATGCCTCATCGCGCTATAATAATACCAGTGCCTCCTCAAACTATTAGAATACCCAAGACTATGACTCGGGCTCACAAACACCGTCTCCTTGCCAAACATGAGCGGCTACGAGAGCTCTCACTCATACCACCCCAAGAGATCCAAGTTGTCCCACTGTCATGTCAATGCCTCTTCGCACTATCAAAATACCCAGGAAATATGAAAACTCGAATGCCGAGGGGAGTTTGTGCAAGCATCTAGGTTCGTCAGTGTATCTGTTGTGCAATATTAGGGAGTCAAGTGGTCCAATTTCTAAGTTCTCTGTGTATTTTTTTTCCAAACATTTTCTAAAGATGAACAGACAAATTGTGAAATTAGAAAAATGCACCTCGAACTTTCGAACTCTAAGTCAGACAAATTGGGGCTCACCAGGGAGCCCACACGCTACGTCGCTACCCTCTGCTATCAAAACCCCAAAAACCGACTCGAAAATCTATAGGTCTCCTGAGAAATCGAGTCAGGTCGTTACTTCGCCTCAGCATAAAAGTTTGACAAGATTTTGAAATATATTCATTGGCTTATATGAATAACTACCATTAACATTTTGTGCTCTTCACCTGTACAACTTTATTTAATATATTGTAGTATTGAATTATTGATTAATGTCTACGATAATATTTTTTCATAGTTTTACATGCTCATAGAACTAATTTTGCTTGCGGATCTTAAGAGAGAGGGAGATTTTTTTGTGCATATTTTGTCAGAGACCAAGTGAGATATTTGTTAAATGAGGGGTAAATTGTAACAAAAATAGAAAAAGCTTACTCTTGTCCCTGTTTTTGCAGAATGTGACATTAATAAGAGGGCCATGCTAACTCAGGGTTGGAGCGATGGTTAAGAATTCATTTTACGAAGTAAGAGTTTGAGTTCGATTCTCGCTATACTTTAAAGAACCACTTTCCATAGAGTTATTCTATATGTGTAAATAAGAAGGCTGACAAATATCTCAAAATTAGTTGACTGCTTTAAAAGACTTGAACCTTAGTGAAAAAAATCAGAGTGCCATACTAAAGCATGGGGTAAATTGTAAACAACATTTTAGAAAAAGCTGTCTTTCTCCTGCTGAAACTTTTTCAAATTTTTGAAGTGTTCCTTAATTAATTATCTAGCTATATTTAAAGGACCGACAAATGGGTTGAGTGTTTGTACTGGGGGAGGGGCACAATGCATATTTGCAGTTTAAACATACATACATATATATATATATATATATATATATTATATATATATATATTTTTTTTTTTTTTTTTTTTTTTGAATTTTATAAGCTATAATGTGTAACATAATTTATTGTTTGCTACTTGCATTCTAATCTTGAGCTAAGGATCATTATATAGACAAATAGATAGGTGCATCATACGTGACAATACAATCAAACTTTGATGTTTTGAATGACTAATGTGTATAGTTTAAAAACCAAACATTTTTGTATCAATTGTTAAATTATATAAAAAGAATGAATTGTTGTTGGGTAGCCATTTAGACACCCCACTTTTCTTTTAAGAAATACCCCATTTCAAAATTTTATGTGAAATTACCATTTTGCCCCTCAATTTTGTATTGAGGAATCATCTTTTAAAAAAATTAAGGGGCAAAATGGTAATTTTTCATACAAAATTTTGAAATGAGGTGTCTCTTAAAAGAAAAGTGGGGTGTTTAAATGGTCACCCTTGTTGTTTTCCAAATGTATGAATTGCTTATAAAATAATGTTGATTATACCAGTTACAATTATCTGTGCAGAAAGAAGTTTTTCAAAGTTAAAACTGATAATCTTATATTCGGTCTACAATGTCATAAGAAAGATTGAATGGATTAACTATCTTATCTATTGAAAAATAAATGTTAAAAAAATATGAATATAGTAATTTAATTAGTAATTTTACATCTCAAAATCATAGAAGAATAAATTTTAAATAATACTTTGTAATAAATTTGATTATGCAATTTTATTTAGATGTTTCACACTTTATAAAAAAAAATATATGATTTTATTTTTTGTGAGTATATAAAAGGCCCATCTTAAAAGTTCACATAGAGCCCTTGAAGTCTCAAGGCCGGCTCTGATGCTACCCTCTGGTATCAAAACCCCAAAAACCGACTCGAAGATCCATAGGTCTCCCAAAAATCCTGAGAAATCGAGCCAGGTCATTACATCGCCTCAGCATAAAAGTTTGACACGATTTTGAAATATACATTCATTGGCTTATATGAATAACTACTATTAACATTTTGTGCTCTTCACCTGTACAACTTTATTTAATATATTGTAGTATTGAATTATTGATTAATATCTACGATAATATTTTTTTCATAGTTTTGCATGCTCATAGAACTAATTTTGCTTGCGGATCTTAAGAGAGGGAGATTTTTTGGTGCATATTTTGCCTGAGACCAAGTGAGATATTTGTTAAAATGAGGGGTAAATTGTAAAAAAAATAGAAAAACCTTACTCTTGTCCCCTGATTTTGCAGAATGTGACATTAATGAGAGGGTCACGCTAAGTAGGGTTGGAGTGATGGTTAAGAATTCATTTTAGAAAGTGAGAGTTTTGAGTTCGATTCTCACTGTACTCCAAAGGACCACTCTCCGTAGAGTTATTCCGTATGTGTGGATAAGAAGATTGATAAATGTCTCAAAAATTAGTTGATTGCTTTAAAAGATCTGGACACTAAAAAAAATCTGCCATACTAAAGCATGGGGTAAATTGTAAACAACATTTTATAAGAAGCTGTCTTTCTCCTGCTAAAACTTTTTCAAAATTTTGAAGTGTTCCTTAATTAATCTATCTATATTTAAAGGACCGACAAATGGGTTGAGTGTTTGTACTGGGGGAGGGGCACAATGCATATTTGTGTTTAAACATATATATATATTATAATATATATATATATATATATTTTGTTTTTTTTTTATTTGAATTTTATAAGCTATAATGTGTAACATAATTTATTGTTTGCTACTTGCATTCTAATCTTGAGCTAAGGATCATTATATAGACAAATAGATAGGTGCATCATACGTGACAATACAATCAAACTTTGATGTTTTGAATGACTAACGTGTATAGTTTAAAAACCAAACATTTTTGCCATTTTTATGACTCTTCCATCATTCAACAAAATGAAAATGACCACAATTAAAATAAGAGTGATCAATAAGATATTCAATAGGAGTTTTAATTTTTATTTTTTTTCAAAACCCTTCATTTGAAATTAATATTAGACTTGATTTACACACATTTCCCACTCGACACTCATAAATAAAGCCCACTTGTGACAGATATCAGCTCTGCAAGAAAGTTTTGTAGCACAAGTATACGAAAGGAAAACAGCTTTATTTATCTATATGGGTGTAGTTCAACTAGTTGCCTCATATTTAAGGAAGTAGAAGGTTGCGGGTTCGAGATCCCATGGCCTAACCTTGGTGTGCCCTAGGGGTAGTGGGCTCCGCGTTGGTTTTCCCACAAATAAATTCAAAAAAAAAATAACCTTTATTTAAATTAGGTTTAGTGTATGGAGTAGAGAGAGATTCATTAATGGTGATTTTCTTCTTTAGACATTGTCCCCATCAACCAACAACATAGCTGCCTTTTCAAGGGAAATGATCAAGTGAAAGCAAAGCTTGAAAGTCATCTCCAACTCCCTAATCTTCAATGACATTTTAATTAGAGGGCATCAGTCTGGTTGAAGAAATGCTTGCTTGTCTCCATTCAAAGTAATCATGTTGTCTTGTGCCTCTTGTTACAGTGGAATATCTCATCACCTATTGCATCACTCTTTGCCTTTCTTCCCTTGGAATTAACTAAAATGTGTTTCATGCCCAACTTACCATTGTTTCAACTCTCACTTAAATTCCTTCTGCAAAAAATCATCAACCTTAAGATAGATTTTGATAAGTAAAGAGTCTATTACAATGGAATTCATTTCGGGTGCAGGCATGGAATTCATTAAATGAAGTGGTGAAACGGTATCAGTCGATACATATCGTATATATTTCTGCCGATATGATACGTATCGGCCAATATTGATGAGTTTTTAAAAAAAAAAAAAATATCGACCAAGATATTGTCTGATATCTCAGTCGATACCAAGATTTCGACTCCTAATGATAAGTCTATTAGAATATCTTTTCTTCAATATAACTCTCTACCTTTACATTTATCACCTGGATTAGATTGATGAATTAATGTTTTTAAAAAATGTTCATTATTTTAAACTATTTTTTAATTTCTAAACTTTATAGCTTGATAAATAAGATCAAAATGATTTTTCGTAGACGCTATATTAAAGAAAAAATCATTCCAATACTATCATCACTTCATTTGATGGATCTCACGCTTAGGTACACACAATGCACATGTGATCATTTGTGTTTATCTAAAAAGACATGTCATAGTTGAGTGGGGCCAAGATATTCATACAAAGGAGCGAGCAATTTCAATATGACGACGATTCTATACCAAACATAAAAAAGAAAATAGGCAAAATATTAGAATTGGACCTTAAGATAAAATAAAAACAATTTTTTTCAAGTTGTCTCACTTAAAAGCTTAATCCACTGTCTATCACTTTGTTTAATTAAACAAATCACAGTTGTTAAAATCTTAGAATATGTGATCTCTTATGATTGATATGATATGACAAGATGAATGATTTATTTTAATTTATAATTTTTTATTCTTGCATAAAACTTTTGGTTTTGATTTCTTTAAGATTCAGATTTTTTAAAAAAAAAATTTATTACTGGTTCTCCACAACATGAGTTAGCGTCTATGTTAATGTTATATTATACTAAAGAGTAAAGAAGAAAAGATCTGTTTCCCCACTCTTAACCCATATGTTCACATCAAAGCCTCTCTTAATAGATCCAATTGTATCACCAAGTCAAATGTTGAAAGCAACTACAACTAAGATATTGAATCGTTATATCAAAACTTTAAGATGACCATACTCCAAAGGCTCAAGCTTATATGAATTTAGTATAAAAGGTTTTTATGTAAGTATGATCTAGATCCAATTATTTCTCTTATAATAAGATAGAAAACATTATTTTTTTATCGGTAGCGAAATTATTATTTTTTTACTGAAAACCGTCGATATCGAACGATATTGGCGATATATAAGATATCGCCCAATATCGGCCGAATATCGATCGATACATTTTGTATCAACCGATATATACAGGTTTTAAAACCGATACATATCGGTCGAAACGATACGTATGTGTCGATATTATCTCGCCTGAACCTTAGTATAAGGACATCAATCTTATACAATGATATTTCAAGACTTAATTGGCTCAAGTAGTTCTTGCAATCTTATACAATGATTATTGCATAATCTTTTTTTATAGATATATCTAGTTGTGCATCTTTGTATTTCAGCATTAAACATTTTTCAACTATATTAAAAATTCTATTTATAGCATATTCATCTATTTCTGTGAGATGACAGTGATTTATTATTATGCAATGAAATTGTGATAACTATCAGCTTAAATCAAATATATGGTTGATAACATATTAATCACAAGAAATTGTGACAACTATCAGCTTATATTTTAAATATTTCCTCAACTTACTAAGAAATTGAGTTGGACACCTGTACTTTTACAAATATGGGATACAGTGTCTATTTTTTGCAGTGTATTATCATAATTTCAATTCATCGTAATAAAATAAAGAATAAAATAGAGAGTGTCCCATGTTAATAAAAATACTTGTGTTTAGGGGTGGAATCCGATCCACATGACCCAACTTGAGAAATTAATAGGTTTATGTTATGTTTTTGTATATCTCGAGTTGGAAAAAAATAAATCCGTATGAAAGTCGGGTTGGATCGAGTTGGGAAATTTAAAAGCAATCTGACTCGACCCAATTAAACCAAATTATAAGAACGTACTCGGGTTGAATCAGATCAGAAATTGGGTCATACCAGTCCAAGCTCTGGAGCCAGTCATTTAGTTATCGGGTCTTATAATCTTGAGTGACTTTTTTTTTTTATAATATGAGTATCTTCACTTCAATTAGAGGTGAGACTAATTCCACATATACATGAAACTGGCAAACTTTATGTATAAGAAAAAGTTGAATCTAGAATCTCTAATTTAATTCTAGAAACTAAGAACAAATGAACTATCCGTACAAATATAAATATAGGTAAAACCCAAGACATCTTTCTTATTTGACTATAATGATACATCATATAAGTATATAAAATATTTTGACACATCAGACTACACTTGAATTTGTGGGTTTTAAATAATTTACAATCTTAGTGGCTTCTTGTGGCACTGACATGAGGTTCTAGTTCCATCATGAAAAATTGTTATAACTAAACTATAATCAGAGATATAATATATAAATAAAAAGAAAGCACAAATAAAGAAGCTAATAAAAGATATCTATAATGTACAAATGAAAGGAAAAATAAAATAATTTATTATTTATGATATATTTGCAAAGCCGTGAGGGCTCAATGCAAAGTCGTGAGAGCTTGTGAGGCTCAAAGCGGACAATATTGTGACGGATCATCACAAGTTTGCCACGTGCTCATCCACAACGTCTTCTTAAGTACCATTCATTAGGGCTGCAACTCACCTAACCTGAGAAATCATGCAGGTCGGGTTAAGAATTTTGAGTTAGCGGGTCGAGTCGGGTCAGGTTGAGAATACAAAAACCTACATGGAATTCGGGTCGGATTGAGAAGACAAAAACCTACATGGAATTTGGGTCAGATCGGGTTGAGGATTTTACAAGTTAACCTGACCAACCCTACCTAACCTGACCCGACCCGGCTAAAATTAAGCTAAAACGGGTTCAAAAGACGGGTCGGGTCAGAATTCGAGTTGATTTGTGTTAGAATTCGGGTCGTGTCGGGTCGAGCATTTTGGGTTGAGAATTCGGGTCAGGTCGGGTTGGGTTTCTTAAATATTAATTCGGGTCGGGTCAGGTTTCTTGAAACCCGACCCGACCCCGCCAGAGTTGCAACCCTACCATTCATCAATGATAAGCCCACATTTCATCCACTTTTGAGTATGGGCTATGGGCCACGGTTTATTCATCTCTCCATGACTCCTGAAAATAGAAAGTAGGGGTGCATCAATACCTTTAATTTTAGTGCACCAAAAAATGAGTGAAATACTCATTTTGTCCAAACAAATAAAAAGAGAAAAAAAAAAAAGATTGAAATAAATTTAAACAAAATGGATATTTCACTCGTTCTTAGTGTACCAAGATAAAGAATTTGTGCACCAATTACTTCCCTAAAAAGTATTCTCTAAAATGTGTAGTAGGGCCGATGATTTTGACGGTTGGGATTCCAAGATAAATGCCCCATTTTTTTATCCACAGAAATAAAAGAAACAGGAAGATAATAGGGACTGAAACGATTGAATCAACCCAATACCCACCACATCGAAAAACGAGGCTTGTTATCTTATGCTTGCAAGTTTAAGTTTCTTAAGTTGGATTTTTTTTCCTAAATATATTTTAAGAGCCATTCACTTCGTTGTCAAAGCAATCTAGCTAAACGTACTCCATAGATATTAGTGGGGAATATGGATTGATTAATATTGTCATCTTGAAATTAAAAACGTAGGTACAATGCTCCATCAGATGCCCCATTCATGCAACTTGATTTGATGCACCAAATTCCCCACTTAAGCCACTTTTTCCTATTTATTAATTTATTTATTGGAGTAAGGTAGAGGCTGAGACAACTGGATTTGATCCATGAAATGCCACACTGCTTAATTTTAAGGAATTTTGCTTTAGATCTTGCATGGGAAATTGAGGGTTCAAATCGGCAGGATTGATTTTGGTGTTGCCCCAGTTAAAAAACTAAGTGTAATAAATCCAAAGCGTTAAGAGTGATGGTTGAAAAGTCGTCTCAAAAAATGGAAATCCTGATTTCGACTTTCACTCTACTTCGAAGGATTACTTCTTATGAAGTTACCTAGTGTGTGGATAGAGAGACTTAAACATACTCTAACGATTAGTCTGATGCTCTAAAAGGCCTAGACACCTTCATCATTAAAAAAAAAGTGTAACAAGGGTCACAACCCGGTTGGTGGGTTAAGAATTTAGGGATGTTGACAGGTATCCAATATCCATAAGCACAAAGATCCAAAAGGCCCAAACCGAAAGAGGGTTCGATCTATGCTTTAGACCAATTTACAAATTGGGTCAAGCTCTAGGTCCAACAGTGTAATCCAATTCATATTTTATAGAAAAACAATGGGTATATTTATCAAGATTGCACATATGTCCTTTAAAACTTATACACTATATATATTTTTCATATAATTTATGTATATTTCACATACAAATGAAAATCAAATTGACAATTCATTAATAATAAGAACGTGTACAAATTTTTAAAGCTCTATTTCCCTATTTGAATGATTGAATCTCTGTAGTGTGTACTTCTAACACTTCGATTTAATTCCTGTTCCCCATATGCCAACCATTAGTAGAAAATGACATGTTTGGTGAGATGTCTCATCATTTTTCCTAGTTTTTCTTGCATAAAGAGATGTGATCATCACCAACAGATTTGGGCCACAAACAGGTACCCCACCTGCACCATTGGACGCACCTCTACAATGGAAAAGTAGGTTATTATCTGGATTCTGGACCACTTAAGCATGTCGATTTAAAATGGGTGCAGAGGCTGATCTAGAGATTTGAAGTTCGGTAGCCAAAGTAGATATTATGGCTTTAAGTGAACCAAGCTTGGGGTGGAAGAAGCTTAAAGTTTTGCGGGTATAATCTAAATGTCCACTTATATTAGTTCAAAATCTATCTTTTAATAGTTCATTTGTCCAAATCTTAACTTTAATGTATGGAAAAATGTAGAAATTGCAAAGTTTCTGTGATTTTTTTTTTTTTAGGTCTGGAGGTGTCCATGTGTCGACCGATTAGTCTTCCGAATTGTGTAAAAACCATCCAATCTGCACACACCAAGTAAATTTAAGGGAAGTGGCCCTTCATTGGAGTCAGCAGGGATTTAATTAAAGACCTCAATCCTAAAGTCTTGTGTCTTAAGTCTTAATCACTAGACCAACCCTTTGGGGTTTTAAGAAAGTCAAAAAATACAAAATAGTCTGCTGTATAATCTGGGCAAAAATCAGCATGAAATCTCAGCCACACATCTGGATTTCTTTCTATGCAAATAAGTTCCACAATCGGACCCATATCAGTCCACACGCCTAAGCTTGATTCTGCAGTAAATTTCAGCCAAGTATTTCAAAAACATGCTGTTTTTCAAAGGTCCAAAACCGTCCTCCAGCCAGGCCAGGCCCAAGGCCCAAAGAAAGGATTTCTTACTGAAATGGGCTTCTAAATCGATTCCATGCAGTCCCAAACAGGTCCATGCGCCCAAAGCCTGCTATTCTTTGCAAGATTCTTGTCCATGTGGCATCCAAGGTGGCATCCATGTAGGCAATGACATGGCAACTGATGTGTTATTCAGATGCCTGCTTGTTGGCAGAAAATGGGCTTGAAAAGTTGGGCTTTTGAGGCCCAAAAGAGCTCATAACAGGACTTGTTCCATAGCTGGTCCAAATGGGATTCGAACTTGATGTATGTGGGTCCAATAGAAAGCTCATGAAGCCTTCTCTTCCCTCCATCAATTCTTGCATAGAATTGGAGAGCAAATTAATCGATCTTGTTCAATTGGGCCCATCTTATTCAATTGCATCTTCAATGGATGTCATGGCCACATCACTTTCAATGTAGGGTAGAGATAGCCTATGATAAAAAAAAAAAAAAAAAACACAATAAAAGAATAAAATGTAATAAATCAGAGGGATCAATGGACAATGAGAGAATAAAATATTTTAATTTTTTTCCAACATAATTATAAAAGCAAGAATAATTAGGATAATTAGACTTCTCCAACACTATAATACTTTTATGCGTTCATGCAATGCATATTGATAATTAATTTATTAAATCATCGACTCACTTTTGTTTTATATGATGGGTCTATTGCAAAGATCTCCAATTGAATATAAGAACTAAACAAAACCATATCGAATATAACAACTAAACATAATCATTTCCATCCAATTATATAAGTGAATTTTTTAAGGTCTCCGTATTCTTATGACTTCAAATTATTTTTAATCATTAGAATTTTACATCCCATGTGGAGCCCAACTTGTCTCATATGGTCGGTATTTTGTCGATGAATATATCAAAAAATTACATCGATCACATGGGTGTAGCTTAATTAGTAATTTCCTGTAGGTACAAAGTTTGATCCCCCATGGCCTCACCTGGTGTACCCTAAGGACAGTGGGTATCAGAGGGGTTTTCGTTGGGTTTTCTCGTAGTTTCCCACATGTAAATTCAAAAAAAAAAAAACTATTATAATTTTTGAATCCCTACAATTTGCATCCTACATAAGGACCACTTTTGATGGCCCATTGAAAGATCTTAACATAAATATAGAACCTTAAACTATGCTTTTTAAGCTCTTACAATTTTAGTGAAACTTTTGAATTATTTTTTGAATATCTAATATTTTTAAATACTTTTTCCTTTCTTTTAGTAGTGACAGGGTAGCCAATATGTACACTTTAATTGAGATCCATTTTGATCCAATTTTATAAATATTCATGTAAATATAAAGTATAATTTAAATGTAAATGCAAATTTAAATAATGTGGTGTTTTGATATCATTTTTTACATTTTATATTTGTATGTTTGAAAATTATATAGTGTATAATTTAATTTAACAAAATGGGTATAATTTCTACTAGGGGTAGTAGACTCATCTATGGATGTCTTATGTTGGGTATCCCACGATTTTCCACACGTAAATTCAAAAAAAAAAAAAAAAGGATTATATTGGTTAATTGTAATTTAGGTTAAAAAAGAAAGGTAAATAAAATTGATAATCAAATATTTTTGCTGAATACAACCTAACCACAGCCCATTTAGTGCAGTTGGCACTTGGTTGTACATAGCAATTTGACAGAACCTTTAGGTGGATGGCTCTAATGCAGAGAAGACAATGTTCAAATGACAGAACCTTTAGGTGGATGGCTCTAATGCAGAGAAGACAATGTTCAAATGTGGAAGACAGATGGCCTTCCCCGCCCTTGTCACTTTCACCAAGTGCTAGCCCATGCTTATAAACTTCACTGCTCCACTATCTAGTGCTGCCCAATCACATGATAAACAAGCCCTAACTTGATTAAAAAAATCAACCTATTTTATGGAAAAGTAAAGAATCCTCATTAAAAAATGTGACCCCATTGGTCTCCTGCCCCAAAAGGGGGGGCCATTCATTCTCCTCATACACATAGGATTCTTACTAACTTTGTGATATGTTTGTCTTTTTTTTATAAATAATTTGACAGTGAACCTTCTCTGCTATAATCCATGTTGGGGTGGGGGTCACCCAAAAGAGAGAAGGCATAAAGGGAAGAGCCCTAAAGATAAATATGAGATATCCTATGAGTTGAAGAATCCCTGCAACTTCCTGAAACAGAGAAAGATTTACTTTTACATGTAACTGGCAAATTTTGACTGTCATCTTACTCCTGCAAATGATTAACAGTGTTTTTTTTATTACACTCCATCAAGATAAAAACTGTTGAATACCCATGGGTATAATTCAATTAGTTGTCTTCCATCTCAGAAAATAGGAGGTTGCAGGTTCGAGCTCCCATGACCTAACCTTGGTGTGCCCTAAGGGCAGTGGGCTCACCTGTGAAGGTTTTAAGCTGAGTTTCCGACGATTTTCCAGGTGTAAATTCAAAAAAAAAAAGAAAAAAGAATTTAACTAGAGATTGTTTAGATGTTTTATTTAAGACTGTTGTTGTAGATAAATGACAATTTTATGCTCGCAGACTATCATAATTATCCTATTGTAAGCAACTACTAATCTCAAGTACTATTAAGTTCATTATTTTGTTGTTGTCATAGAATAAACTATAGGGTATTTTTAATAATAAGAAATAATATTAGTGATGACAATTGGATAAATTGATAATTTCATTATCTCCCTATAAAGTCCAAAAAGCTTCTAAGATATTAGTAGTTTCTTTATACAACTCAAAAAAATATTGGATAGCTCAATTGGTCTAAATTTTTAAGATTAGATTAGAGATTTTGAATTCAACTTCTACCAAACTCACATGATACACAAGATTTTACAAACCCAAGTCTTGTTGTCCATACGAATATTAAATAGCACAAACAATGTTTTAGTTTGGTTTGAAGCATGGCCGGCCTTGAGATCTCCTAAAATCTCATAGACCCTAGGCGGAGTGAGATTTTATGGGCCATTTGTGACTGGTCTATTAAAGAATTTATGTGTGTGAGGGTTCTAGTCGGTGGCCTACGCCGCCTATGCCCAGGGTCGGCCCTGATTTGAAGGGAATTGTCTTTTCCAATGGTCTAATTATAGGGGAAACTCCGTCGGATTTCCAGTAGAAGCCTTGGAATGGATGAGTAATGGGAACATTAGGAATTTTGGACCGTAACACAACTCCTTCTAAACTTACTTACAAAAGATTTACGGATAGTTTCGTGAGAATACTCATATTATTAAAAAAATCTCAAAAAACTTCCCACTTCCTAGCTCCTACAAGACTAAGTTTGACAATGCAAAATAACTCAGCTCTTCTAGAAATTCACCCTAGTGTTGTGCCAGCCAAGAAACTCAGAGAGAGAGAGAGAGAGAGAGAGAACTCAAAAATATGAGCTTCATTAAATTCTCACTGATATTGATCCTAAGAATCCATAGATACAATCTCATAAGAAATCCATGAAGAAGGCTACAAAGATATATGTCACATAATAGTCTTATTCTTTACTTTTTAATAGGACTGACTAAGCTTATGAAGTGTTATGACTGACTGCTCCTGACTTGGCTCTCTCAACGCGTGGTATGAACAGAGTATCCAAGTCTGGTGGATTAAAGAACTCTCTAACACCATTGAAGTGGCAGCTTGTACTAGGCTTCAGCTTCTTAGGAGTTGGAGGGCATGGCAACCACTCTGGTATCCTTGCTTCTTCTGCTGTTGGTGTTGTTGAACACTCTTCCTCTTCTTCCTCTGTGCCTCTGTCCACAGGCTCTGTACTTACTGGCCGCAAATGAACTCGTAACGAAATTTCGGCGATGACCCATTTTTTCCCTTCTGATTCTACTCCTCCTCCAACTTCAGCCTTCTCTGAAATCCCCATCTTTTACAATATAAGCTCGTCAGGTTTCAATTGTAGAGACACGACCAACAAGAACCCATGAATCGGATCATTTTCCTCTGTTTATCCTACAAAAAGAAGATCATGGGGAGAAGCCAAAGCTATCAAATATTATGAAAGAGGAGAAGAGGTGAGGAACGAAAAGGTTTTTTTTTTTTTCTCTCCTTTTAAAGAGAGACTGCAAAGGGGGTTTTGAATGATAGTTGTGAGTTGAAGAGAGTGGGTGCATGGAGTTTGAACTTAGCAACCAAACAAGGACTGAGACTGCTGAGAGGACTCTCAAGCTACTTTGAGGGCCATGTCAAAGAGTGACTTTTACTCTAAATAAAAGAATTAAATTGATATATTCATTATTGTGGGTCTATCAAAGTATCTTAAAAAATCATCATATGATAATATTTTTGAGAAGGTAGAATTTATTCTCAAAAGTTAGCTATTGAGAGGTTACACACCTGCCCTCACGTGAAGTGAAGAGAAAACTATGACATGATAACATTTTTAAGGTAGAACTTATTCTAAAAAACTAATTGTTAAGAGGAGTGTCTCAAGTGTTATATAGAGTCATTGGTTTCTGAAATTAACCGATGTGGGACTTTTGTTACTTTCAGAAGGTGAGACTTTAATAATTTTTGCTCGAGATAATAAATTAATTATTAAACAAATATTTTTATATATCATAATCAATTCAATAGTAAATATATATCAAATAAACATAAAAAAAAATTTATAAAAATAATAATAATTTTAGTAATATAAATTTGTCGACTTCACATGAAATCTAACATCCCAGTAGTTTTTCAGTTTTGGCCGTAGGTTGTGAAGGTCCTTCTCCAATTTACTTCTTCCGAGTATCGACCCAAACCATTTTGGCCCATGTCAAAGACAATTCACTAATCCAAACCGTTGGAATCATCTTAGTGGACCCACAATTTGAATAGTGGACTATGTGAAAGTCCGATTTGAGCCATATTTTAAAAAATCTACTTTTTAATTGATATTATATATAAACATAAACTGTATACATATATTTCACTTTGAGGCCGCAAGAAAGTTGAGCCCGACTAAGCTTGTATATACATTTTGGCTTGAAATCAGACTTTGAACCTACACCTTAAATTTGAGTTGGGCTTGAGTTTGAATAATTCAGGTTAACTGGGGTTCAAATTTAGGCCCTTAAATTGTACTTCGAGTGTGAACTCAAACAAGCTCGAAACCAATCCAACCTACCCGAGTTGCCGAAGTTTTGACTTTTGAGTCATAACCTAAGATGAACATACACTTAGAAGTGATCCAAGATGACCAATATCTAAACTTTAGTAAAAAAAAAAAAATCTGATAACATGGGTATCCCACTCCAAAATTGGAGATAAAACTAATCCCATAGATATACGAAACCACATGCAAACCTCGTGTATCACGTAAGTTTAGAAAGAATCAAACCTAAATCCTTTAATCTAATCCTACAACCTTAGACTAACTGAGCTACCTGTCCTTCAACTTTAGCAAATTAAAATAGCTAACTTTATTAATTTTTATTGGACTTGTCTTTTTTATCCATTTTTCGTTCTGTAAGTGGTGGGAAGGTACACCAATATCAGTGTATTTCAACGGTTAATCTCTTGTCTAAGGAAGAAGGAAGTGTCAGGTTCGAGCCCCATGACCTCACCTAGTGTTAAGGGCAGTGGACATCACCCATAGGGGGTTTTATGCTGGGTTTCCCACAGGTAAATTCAAAAAAAAAAAAAAATCCATTATTATAAAAAAAAATATCAATATCTTTATCAAGAAGTTTCTAAAGCATTTGATGTCCTCCTTTGAACTCAACCTAAGGTTTAAGCAGCGGTGAAAAAGTGCTCATTTATTGATGGAAATAATGGCATTTAAAATCATTACTATTTAAATATCGTTTCCTTCTAAACTAAAGATAAGGATTGATGCCCACCTTCTTTTGTTAATGTCACCATAATATAAATTATACAAGGATAAAATATAATATAGTTTTTATTATAGTTCATATATTTGTCCAATAGTTGTGATTAAAAGGCATGACCTTCATACATTAATCTTCACTAATTTTTTAATGCTGGATGGGATTTCAACCCGTGAAGTCTTGCTTCTAATTCAAGAGAAACAAAACTAAAGTAAGGCATTTGGTGTCTCAAGAATTCTTCTCACCCACTCTTTCAGAGTGTCTCATCCTTTTTTAAGTTTGTTTATTTTTTTCATGATAAGAATCACATAATAGAAATGGTATGTAAAGGTCTTATTTTTAATGAAATATCTTTAGCCAAAACAAATTATCATAACTGTAGCCCAGAAATCCTGTAAAGTAAGGTAATAATGATATGGAGAAGATGAGAGATAGATTGGTAAGATCCTAATTTATAAATCCGTTCTCTTTTTATGTGTTTATTAAATTAAATTTAGCTCAACTGGTAATCTCCCGTCTCAGGAAACGGAAGGTGTCCAGTTCAAACCCTCAAGTTAATTAGAGGAGAATTCGATACATAAGATATTGACTCTGATGATGATGATCTGATTCAACAAGATAAAATAAACAAACATATTAAACGTATAAAAAAAAAACTTCTAAGATCTAAGATAGATTTAAATTTGAAATATTAAGTGTATTTACATTGGCTTCTTAGATTGATGGTTCCAAAGTACTCATAGTATGCTACTTGCAATTTTGTTTTCAAACTATATGTCTCTTAAATACCCTAAAAGTCTTGACCTGATTTCTCATGCTATCAACATCAGAAAGTCAGAATGGAACTGTTGCCTCTGCATTTTGATCTCAGGTCCTCCTCCAACTTCATGCAACTCAGTGAGGTTTAGAAATTCCTTTAGATTTTGTTTAATGATGATCAAGATGTTCAGATCTTTTAGACCACTCGACTAATCTTCGAAACATTGCAAGCCTCCCTACCCATACACACCAGATAATTCTACGGAGAGTAGTCCTTTAAAGTAGAGTGAGAAATTCCTAACTTTTAAAATTCCACGCTATCCATAGGATGCCAAATCCTTAAAAAAAAAAAACAAATGTGAAGAATATATACTGCACTAAATTGAATGACCTCTATGGTCCTCGTATTGCTCCATAAACTCATCATTGAACTTCTTGAAGCTGGCCATGATTGCAGACATGTCTTCTTCAGCTGGCAAGAAGACCCTATACAAAATCATCTGAAGATTTTTCATATCTAGGTTTACTCCACTTGTTTTCAGACTGGCAAACCATTTTAGAATTGCATCACAATATGACTTATGAAACATTCACTAGTCACTAGACATGGGAAACTACTGACCCCTGAAATTGACAAGAGAGTACCTTAAAATAACATGTCAGAGCATCCCAATGACAGTTTATGGACTATGTATTACAAAATGAACAGGAAAAATCCCACCAAATGTGAACAATTACATGGGCAGAAGTCCTCCAAACATTTTCTTTAGGATCATCCAACTCCTCCTGTTTTAGGGAAATGACCATCCACAATAAGCCTACCAGGATACAATGGCCAGGATCCTACGAATGTGCCCCGTATGGTGTTTGATATCATATACATTTGTGGTCAACACTTTTCTCTAGAACACTTCAAAAAGATAGTCAAAGAGGCTGCAGTTTTATTTATGTGTGCTTCGAAAATTATCAGGACCAATAATTTGTAATATGAAATCTCCAGATAAAAGACAGAATTCAGTTCAACCCTATTTATATAAAATTATTCACAATTGTACTAGAAACATAATTTAGAGAAAATACATTTTCGTTCAGACGATGTGAAATAGAAGGGCAAAAAGGTAATTTCACATCTAAAAACGAAAAGTGGTGTCTGCTGACAAGAGAGTGTGGTGTCTATATCACCAGCCAAAATCAATTAGATTAAGGGGCCATCTGGCTACCATGGATTCAACGAAAATTAGCCTATTTCTCTAAAAAAAATGAACAAAAGAGCTTGTTTAGCCTAAAAATCCCTCTCATTGGGTTACTGTTACTTCAGGTGTGGTCCTGGAGAAATATTAAACTTAGAATTAATCTCAAAAATGACCTAAACTATAATGTAACTTCATCTTTTACCTAAATCCCCATATTATTTTCCTTCTATAACTATTCTGAAGAAAAACTTACTCCTACCATCTCCAACTGGGATCAATCTCCTATTGGTAACTTCATGGGACGCTGGATCGAAACTAAACTATCCTTTGGAAATTCAAGAAAGTTTGAAGATCCTATGAGTAAACAACAATTTTTTTTATTTTTTTTTCGTTCTTTTATAAGGATGGCCCTTGATAATCTATTATTCTATTATTAAACTCTAAGTTGTAACTCCATGGATTTGTAACTTTGATCCTTGGAAGCCATAGTTATCTCTCATCTCCTATCTTGATTAAATTACATTGTCTCTAAAATGAATACTGAGAGAGGGATTCAATTGTCAAACTAGGTTGTGTTTGGATGGGGGTAATGGAGGATAATTTCATTACCTTTGTTGGTAATTAAAGAGTAGAAGTAAAAAAATCAATTTTTTTACCCTTCTTCTCTCATTTTTGAAAACTCTTTTCAAGAAACGAGTATTCATAATACCTACGTAACCTCTGGTCAAGAATAATCCTAAGTAACTCTTATAAATTTACCCCTCATTCAAACGGAGCCCTAATCGGTAAATTGACTAGGATAGATAATGTCACGAAACAGAAGCAGAGTGGCCCAAAATTGGACTTTTCTAGAGCCTGTGGAAATTAGATTAAATCAACCACTCTGGGCAGGAGTTACCCTGTGCAGTCTAGATGGATCTGATTTTAGAACCATAATTGTAGGCGAATGAATATAGAACAATATCTTGTTGTTACTGTGTTAGAAGGAGAATTAGCCAAAGAGAAATGTGAAGAAAGTGAGTAAACCAAAACTATAGAGAAGGTCTCTATAATTCATGAAGAAAACCTAGATAACACTGATAACTAGATCTCTGACTCTCTGCTGGGGATTTGGGGCGAAGGAGAAAGAAAACCTAGCACTAGACTACTGGAGAGTCATAATATCCAACACCGCCGCCTATTTAAATTAGATGAGGATTAAACTTACTTGTGAAGATAGACAGAGTATGAGATCTAATGTCTTAGAAAATGTAACAGCAAAAGAGGCGTTAGAGTACAATCTTAATGACAAAATCCTAATCCAATCTAGTAAATAGAAAATTCGTGAGTTTGTTTGGCGATCAAGAACCTGAAATGTTAGAGATCTTGAGTTCAAATCACTTTCAACACAAAAGGATCATTCTTCATAATGTTACCCGATGTGTCGAGGAAATTTGCACGTGCCTTGATGATTAGTCAGGTACTCTAAGAGGCCTGGACACCTCAGTCTTAAAAAAATCTAATAAATAGAAACTCAATGCGGAAAAAAAGTGAATCCAGTAAGTAAGGTTAATTAGAAACATGATAACCTTGTTCCCATTTAAATGGGATATCAAATTAGAAACTGAACTCCTAATATTTTACGATAAAAAAAAAAAAATCAAAGAGGAGATACTTTTCTTTCAAATGAAAAATTAGAATGAGAAATTGACAATTTAAGTTAAAACAAAATTCTTTGCATATTTAGATAATATAATCACTATTGACACAAAAGACTAGAACCTTAAACTCATAATAGTAAAGGCTTGGTATTTATATTTAAGGAATCTAATCTAAGGGAAAGCTGAAGAAAATGGGATCAATTCATTGAGAAAGTCTCAATTTCTAGGAAGGATTAAAAATGTTCTCACATAATAGAAAAAACACAACTCTTACCTTGAAAATTTGAATGAAAAATTAACTCTATGAGAATCTCACAAACTTTATTAAAAGTAAAAACTTGAAATTTTAAATATAAATATCATTACTTTATTATTAACATATATTTATCAGAAATACCATTTTTAATAGTAAATTCTTTATAAAATCATGTTAAAAACACGATCATGATAGTATTGCATTCATATTTCAGTAAATTCTCAATAAATTTTCAGTAATTTTTTTATTAAAAAATATTTATAACAATATTAATGATTTTTTTATAATGATTTAAAATAATGATTGTAAGATATTTATTGAACTACATTCTAATATATTATTCATTCTGAATTAATTGTTAGTTGTTTATGTATGATATTAAGATTTTTATTTTATAAATATTTTCATTTATTATATTTTTATTTTTTTAAAGTACTTATGTTTTCCTATGATTTTTCTATTAATTTTTATAAAAGCTCAAAAATTTTAAAATATCCTGATATTACCCTTAATATTCCAAAAATGATATTTCTAACAGTGGGGAGAGAGTAAAGAAGTAAACAGGGGAGTCACGATTTTAAGACAAAAGTTTCTCGCCATCTCGTAACGAGTTTCTTCTATGCAAAGCAGGGGAAGAAAAATCGGCCGAGCCGAGATATCGGCCGATATCTCGGTTCGGCCGAACTTTTTCTCTCTCCTGCTCTTTTTTTAAATCAAAAAAAATTACAGTAAATGCAGATAGTTATGTGCTTATTGAATATGTAATTTTTTCATAAAATATCGGGCATTTACATCTTCTAACATATTTTTGAATTTACGATATCGGGAAATTATATAATTAGTAATAAAATGGTGAAATTTACAAGGAAAAGTAGATAAATGAGGAAATTTGTAGAAATAATTTCATAATTTTTTTTCTTAGTCAATGAGTGCTATTTTAAGTTATGAATTATAGAAATAAAATAAATAAATAATAAAATGATTGAAAATTACATAATAATGTAGAAAAAATATTGGAAAATGAAACTAATGGGGTCTTAATCACTTGAACTGATAACCACACAAATGTCATACATAATAATATAATGTTTTCTTTCATTTGAGAAAATAGATTTTATTTTTCATTAATATTAATTAGATAAATAAAATTATTAGCTATAGTTAATTATGTTAAATTAATATAATAAAAATAAAGAATACCTTCTAATAATAATGACAATGGTAAAAATATTAGATGGTAAATATAAAATTAAATTATTACAATAAGATAAATAAAAGAAAATATTATATTTTTTACTTTCAGCATAAGTAAATATTGCATTTAAAATAAAAAAAAAATATCACTTTCACATTAAAAATAATTTTTTGATGAAATATTAGAGTACACAGAGCTTCCACGTGATTTCTTTATGAAGCTCACGAGAGTTCCTCTTTATAAAATGGGTTTTCACTTAGAAACCCTAATGCTCATGTTTTAATTAAACTTCTTCTCTTTCGCTCCCTCTATTAAACCCTAGCAGGCCTGTATTTTTCCCATCAACGAAGAAGAGAAAGAAGAGAAAGGAAAGCTGTGAAAGGTGTAGCGATTTTTTTTCTTCAATCTTTTCTCCATATTTTCTAAAATGTTGTTTACAATTTACCCCATGCTTTAGTATGGCACTCTGATTTTTTTTCACCAAGGTGTCCAAGTCTTTTAAAGCAGTAAATTAATTTTTGAGACATTTGTCAGCCTTCCTATTTACACATACAGAATAACTCTATGGAAAGTGGTTCTTTAGAGTATAATGAGAATCGAACTCAAAACTCTTACTTCGTAAAATGAATTTTTAACCATTGCTCCAACCCTGAGTTAGCATGACCCTCTCATTAATGTCACATTCTGCAAAAACAGGGGACAAGAGTAAGCTTTTTCCATTTTTTTTACAATTGACCCCTCATTTTAACAAATATCTCACTTGGTCTCTGACAAAATATGCACCTAAAATCTCCCTCTCTCTTAAGATCCGCAAGCAAAATTAGTTCTATGAGCATGCAAAACTATGAAAAAATATCGTAGTAGATATTAATCAATAATTCAATACTACAATATATTAAATAAAGTTGTACAGGTGAAGAGCACAAAATGTTAATAGTAGTTATTCATATAAGCCGATGAATATATTCAATCTTGTCAAACTTTTATGCTGAGGCGAAGTAACGACCTGGCTCGATTTCTCAGGATTTTTGGGACACCTATAGATCTTCGAGTCGGTTTTTGGGGTTTTGATAGCAGAGGGTAGCGACGTAGCATGTGGGCTCCCTGGTGAGCCCCAATTTGTTTGACTTAGAGTTCGAAAGTTCGAGGTGCATTTTTCTAATTTCACAATTTGTCTGATCAACTTTAGAAAATGTTTGAAAAAAATTATAACAGAGAACTTAGAAATTGGACCACTAGACTCCCTAATATTGCACAACAGATACACTGACGAACCTAGATGCTTGCACAAACTCCCCTCGGCATTCGAGTTTTCATATTTCCTAGGTATTTTGATAGTGCGAAGAGGCACTGACATGACCGTGGGACAACTTGGATCTCTTGGGGTGATATGAGTGAGAGCTCTCGTAGCCGCTCATGTTTGGCAAGGAGACGGTGTTTGCGAGCCCGAGTTGTAGTCTTGGGTATTCTGATAGTATGAGGAGGCACTGATATTATTATAGCGCGATGAGGCACTGGTATTCTGATAGTGCAAAGAGGCACTGACATAACCGTAGGACAACTTGGATCTCCTGGGGGTGATATGAGTGAGAGCTCTGGTAACCCGCTCATGTTTGGCAGAGAGACGATGTTTGCGAGCTTGAGTCGTAGTCTTGGATATTCTGACAGTGTGAGGAGGCACTGATATTATTATAGCGCGAGGAGGCACGGGTATTCTAATAGTACAAGGAGGCACTTTCACTACCATCGGACTGCTTGGATCTCTTGGGGGTCATATGAACGGAAGCTCTTGTAGATGTTCATGTTTGACAGGGAGACAACGTTTGCGAGCTCGAGTCTTAGTCTTAGATATTATGATAGTGCGAGGCGGCACTAACACGATGATGGGATGGCTTGGATCTCCTGGGGTTCATATGAGTGGGGGCACTTGTAGCCGCTCATGTTTGGCAGGGAGACAACGCTTATGAGATTCGTGGTCTTGGGTTGGGATGGTCACGGGTAGGTGACTGGTGTGGACTAAGTAGACATGTGACTAGGGTGCCCTAGGATGAGAGTGATTACAGAATGTTTTTTGGGTACCACTAACTTGGTCCATGTACCAGGTGTAGAGTACACGTCAGGGGTTCATATATGCTGGGATCTTTTCCTATCATGTCCATTCATACTTATGCAGTGTGATGTATGCATTAGATATGTTTCTCTCATTGGACACGTTGAGCTCATCTCTTGCCTTTCAAGTGTTTCGATGGGCCATGAATCAGGCGTAGGGAGTCAATGCTGGGTTGATAGATAATTATTTTGTTATGCTTTATTTTGAGAAATATAATTGTATTTTCTTATGTTATTACTATTTGAGGTGAATGTAATAACTTGAGATATTGCACTGCACTTGAACAATTGAGGTATATTTGTTGGTTTTGTTATCTTGCGGGTTATGTTAGATTTGATGTATTGGTGTGAGGCTTTCCCTTTCTTTTTGAAAAAAAAAACCTATATAAAAAATAACGGTTTCACGGCATCTGTGAGATCGTATAGCGGTAATATGTCTGTTGTGGGGGACGTTCTAAACTTCGAATTTTGTAAAAGCTTTGAGAAATTTTATAATATTACTAAGCCCCCAATGTAAAGTTTTTGATACACCCCTTTTATATCCATAAGATCCAAATTCGTAGATGACGAGTGTTTAAAAGCTCTCACGTGGGAGACCCTGTAAAAGGCAAGAGACTTCAATAATTTTCATATAATAAGTTTATTGAGATATTCTACCTTTTGAATATAGGATTTATAAAAAATATTTTGATTAGATAAATCATTATAATTTTAAATATAAAAATTATAAAAGTTAAAAATAATTTTTTGAGCCATTACAATTTGAAGAGATTAAATTGAATTTATAAATCAATTTAAACAATTTTTAATCGTCTCATATTTGATTTTCAACAAAACCACTCCACCACGTTTGCCATGATGTAAATTAAAAATGTTTTTCTAATGAAGACAATTACAGGCTACGTGGCTGCATGAGAGGCATTCATTGTATCAGTTGATTTCTTTTTCTTTTTTTAAAAAAAAATATAAATATCAGTTGTGGGTTCAGGCAGATATTTGCCTATATCGGACTAATATTGGCCGATATTTTTATTTTTTTTTTTTATTTTTTTTTAAATATCTTTTTTACTTTTTTAAATGAATTTTTTCAAAAAAATAAAAATTGAAAAGAGAAAGAATTCGTCCAAAATCTCGACTGATAAGAAAATTAGGGAGATATCACGATCCGAATGAATTTTCGACAAAGGGTAAACAGTCGTTACCGTATGGCTTTGTCAATACTCCATGGTGAGGCCCGTCATGTGAAGCCTCTTTGCCACGTGGGAACACAGTCAGTCAACGACAAATGATACTGTTCAACGACAAAAGCTCATTCTCGGCACCCCCCACCCCCCACCCTACATGGCGTGTCTTTTTGAAGAATTTCTCTACAAATCTACTATTAAATCATGAGGTAAAGAAATTTAACTCCAATGTTTTGTGAATGATTAAGAAGCTTTTTAAATAGTAATTTCAC
The DNA here is from genome assembly GCA_022113865.1 of Chimonanthus praecox. Lineage (NCBI taxonomy): Eukaryota > Viridiplantae > Streptophyta > Magnoliopsida > Laurales > Calycanthaceae > Chimonanthus > Chimonanthus praecox. The sequence goes on from JAINRJ010000137.1 coordinate 56,245, forward strand.
TGCTGCATCAGTAGAGAATGTCTAAACTAATGAAATAAAGATAAAAAAAAATTGAATTCAATAAGTGATAGAATTCATGAATTTCAAGATTAATTCTGGACGAATTTAAAGAACAACAATTGGTAGATTTTCTTTCGGACATCAAGATACTAACAAGCATATAAATAAACTTAAGTTTTAAATAAATTACTTCTTCACATTTTTTTATATAAGGTAGATATTTATTATATTATAAAAAATTATATATAAGAGGAAAAGTTCTAACATCACCATCATCTACAAAGAGATTTCAAAAGACATAACTAAAACAGGATCCATTATTTATAATTAGAACAAAAAACCCTAATATTTGTTTTAGGTTTATTTGAATCTGTCTTTTTTTATTTGGAAGTATTTGGTAAAGATCAAAGAGTTGTTTGTAACTCAACAAGACCTCAAATTGGCTGTTGGAGTGCAATAATGGCATAGAAAATAATTGTTGGAAGTAATAAATACTCGCTCAGGAGTAGTTAGCATGACTTTCGGTTGGTCGAAACAAATTTTCTATTGTTCAAAAGTTATTGATTTGAACTTTCATAACGAGTAATGGTCGTCCGTTTTTTCACTTTCGGTCTGCCGAAATTATAAGACTTAAAGTCTTTACAGTCAGAGCATATTGGTCATCCGTAAAATCATTTTTAGTCGACCGATCTTATCAGGGACTAAAGTCATTTTGTAGACACATTTTCAGTTGTCCGAATTGCCACTTTCGATAAACCGATAATAACTAGACAGAGCTCTGTCAGTATGGATTTCGGTTGTCTGTCAGTAAATTCTCAGTGAATGTTTTTTATAGTCTTCAAGCCTCATCAATTCCACATACAATAGTTAGTGAGTCATGGGGACCAAACCAATAATTCTAGGGACCTATAAAAAAAAATTTAAGGAAGTCTCAAGGTCCTAGAGTCCATTTATAGTAAGGTTTGAGCTTAGGTGTTCAAAACAATTGAGTGACATTACATAACACACAAGACTTAAACATTTAAGACATTGACTATGATCTTCAATCTTTGAGTATTCGTGTCTTGAGTCATTTTATCTTCAATGATTGGTTTTGATGTGCATCATTTCTTGAGTTGCCATATCCACAAGCCTTTTAGATTCTTCAATGAATAGCTTCTATTAGCAAAAGGTATTGACTTTTCCTTAATGTACATATGTATTTAGCAATGTCCCTAAACTAAGGGATTGTAATTGATTTGTGTCTATCCTCTCCGAGAGGCTTGTAACTCTATATATAATGATGATAGTGAGAAAGGCTACACGCCACTTCATCTTTTCTACATAGTATCAGAGTCAGAGAATCCTCTAAGAGATTATTTTTTTCCCTTCCCGTCTCTGACCTTTCTCTCCATTACCGTGTGCGCACAACCTGCCGCATTTCAATCTTCCACAATCTGCAACTGTTACTGTGTTAAAAGGAGAATTAGCCAAAGAGAAATGTGAAGAAAGTGAGTAAACCAAAACTATAGAGAAGGTCTCTATAATTCATGAAGAAAACCTAGATAACACTGATAACTAGATCTCTGACTCTGCTAGGGATTTGGGGCGAAGGGAGAAAGAAAACCTAGCACTACTGGAGAGTCATAATATCCAACACCGCCGCCTATTTAAATTAGATGAGGATTAAACTTACTTGTGAAGATAGACAGAGTGAGATCTAATGTCTTAGAGAATGTAAAAGCAAAAGAGGCGTTAGAGCACAATCTTAATGACAAAATCCTAATCCAATCTAGTAAATAAAAAATTCGTGAGTTTGTTTGGTGATCAAGAACCTGAAATATTAGAGATCTTGAGTTCAAATCACTTTCAACACAAAAGGATCATTCTTCATAATGTTACCCGATGTGTCGAGGAGATTTGCACGTGCCTTGATGATTAGTCAGGTGCTCTAAGAGGCCTGAACACCTCAGTCTTAAAAAAATCTAGTAAATAGAAACTCAATGCAGAAAAAAGTGAATCCAGTAAGTAAGGTTGATTAGAAACATGATAACCTTGTTCCCATTTAAATGGGATATCAAATTAGAAACCGAACTTCTAATATTTTACGATAAAAAAAAAAAAAATCAAAGAGGAGATACTTTTCTTTCAAATGAAAAATGAGAATGAGAAATTGACAATTTAAGTTAAAACAAAATTCTTTGCATATTTAGATAATATAATCACTATTAACACAAAAGACTAGAACCTTAAACTCATAATAGTAAAGGCTTGGTATTTATATTTAAGGAATCTAATCTAAGGGAAAGCTGAAGAAAATGGGATCAATTCATTGAGAAAGTCTCAATTTCTAGGAAGGATTAAAAATGTTCTCTCATAATAGAAAAAACACAACTCTTACCTTGAAAATTTGAATGAAAAATTAACTCTATGAGAATCTCACAAAGTTTATTAAAAGCAAAAACTTGAAATTTTAAATAAATATCATTACTTTATTATAACATATATTTTCAGAAATACCATTTTTAATAGTAAATTCTTTATAAAATAATGTTAAAAACACGATCATGATAGTATTGCATTAATATTTCAGTAAATTCTCAATAAATTTTTAGTAAATTTTTTATTAAAAAATATTTATAACAATATTAATGATTTTTTTATAATGATTTAAAATATTGATTGTAAGATATTTATTGAACTACATTCTAATATATTATTTATTCTGAATTAATTGTTAGTTGTTTATGTATGATATTAAGATTTTTATTTTATAAATATTTTCATTTATTATATTTTTATTTTTTAAAATACTTATGTTTTCCTGCGATTTTTCTGTTAATTTTTATAAAAATTCAAAAAAATTAAAATATCCTAATATTACCCTTAATGTTCCAAAAATGATATTTCTAACCGTGGCAGAGAATAAAGAAGTGAACAGGGGAGTCACGAATTTAAAACAGGAGTTTCTCTCCATCTCGTAACGAGTTTCTTCTATGCGAAGTGCACATGCACATGGAAGTTTGGAGCTTTGACTGGTCAGACTTGAGAATCTTACAATTGTTTATAGGCAGGTTGTTGGATTTGAATAATTTTTTATTTTATTTCTATAAAAAATGAGATAATTTAAAGTGATTTGAATAAATTAAATTAATTTATTTATTGATTGTGGTTTGCTTTTATATTACTACTGGAAAATAAGAACATTTTCTAAAAAAAAGTTACAAATAAAAAAATTAAGATTCAATTGATTGAATTTGGAGAGGAGAACCAAGCTCCATCCATGCGTCCACTCCAACCCTAGGGTTATTTGACTCAAACTCAAATTCAAACTCAAACTCTTATTCCTAATCCAATATGAATCCTAATTACATATGAACTCTAATTACTCTAACATCCCCCTTAAACTCAAGTAGGTTCACCACTTGGGTTTACAATCACTAAACAAAAGAAAAAAAAAAACTGATAACCAGATAACCAGCAGTTGGATGACGCCATCTGACGGACCGGTGGCGGACGTCAGCAAAATCGTAGGCAGAAGCGAAGAGAAATGCAACCACGGTGGAGAGTGGACTGTCGCAATGGGGATCAAACAAATTGTAAGATCCAAGTGGTGAAAGAGATGAAGATATTGTCGTTCATAGAGAGCAGACCGAGGAGCGTCGTCCGAGAGCAAGGAGAAAACTGCATATGTTGTTGTTTCGAGGAAAAGAGCAGCTACAACAGCAACGGCAAAAGGAAGAGCCGTTGGCCACAGAGGCAGGCGTTAGAGAGAGATGCCCGAGGTGGGTACCATAGAATAAGCAGTGGGAGAGAAGGTTTTTTTTCGACGAGAGGAGAAGGGTTGCAGTAGATAAGTCGAAGGGGAGAGGCGATCACAGAGAGGGGGTCACGGCTAAATCTGAAAAGAGAAAAGGGCAGGGATCCAAGGAGAAGTGCCTTGAGAATTAGATCTTTGTCGACGAGGGAAGAGAAGATCCGGCGTGAAGGAAGATAGGATCTGGCTGTAGACTTGCAGATCTGGAGTCGGTCGGGGCTGCTTGAACGAGCAGGGATAGAGAAGAGAGACCGATCTTGGTGATAGACGAAGGAGAGAGCTCTGCAATAGGGGCGGTGAAACGATCGAGTCGTCTCTGGTAAGGATCGAGATCTAAAGATGAGAAGAAGAATAAAGGGTTCGGTGAAGGGTTGCTGACAAAACTCAGCAAAAAATAGGAGAGATCACCGTTGATGAGGGCGTTATTGCATTGAGCGATGTTGTTTGGCGGCCAGATCTGAGTTCCATTGAGTCAATAGCAGTGGCAGTGACTGGCAGTAGACCACACCTGAGAAGAGGCGAAACCTATGTATCAGCGTCGGACGTCTACGGGAAGAAGGGAGCAGACGTGGGAGAAAGAGAAAGCAGTCGGCGATCTGGACTCTCCAATAAGAAGCAACGAAGAGAGAAGGAGAGAGGGTGTCGATGCAGCAGATCTAGACTAAGCAGGGTTCTGAATCTGTATCTGAAACTGGATGGAGAGACGGCTATGGAGAGCCGGTTGGGAGAGATGGCCATCTAGTACTCAGGATAGCGACCAGACCTGAGAGCAGATGGAGTGGGTTAAGACGGAAGAGACGTCTGGCCATGACAAAGAGGAGCAGTTGGTATGCTCCCTCTGCCGGTGTATCTCCTCCGGTAGAGGAAAATGAGAAGTCTTGTCTAACGAAAAATTTAGATCGAAGTTTGGCTCTGTACCAATGTAGAATTTTATAAATTGTATATTGTATTCAAGTCTTATACTAGCACGTCTATTTATAGTCTCTAGCCGACCTTAGGGATATTTCACTCAAACTCTTATCTTAATCTTACATCAAATACATCTCTTAATAGAAATTAACCCAAACTTAGATTCCTAATCCAATATGAATCCTAATTACGATTGTGTAGCAACCAATGAGGAGGAAGGAATTTGCATTTGATCCAAGCACACCTAGAGTCCAAGTTGTTGGAGATCTCATCCAAAGAAATTCTTTTGTTGCCAAACACTCATCCACACACCCATGCACCCGCCCAAGGATTCAAATTTGAATTCAAAGAGGGAAGGAGACAGGGAAAGAGAGAGAGAACTGATTCAAAAGAGAGATGGTGGCCACCCCAGGGTTTGGGCGTGTGGCTCACTTCAAAGAGGTCTAGAGTTGGCCTCCAAGCTAGGTTCAAACTAGGCTCGATGGACTTGGGCCCAACTAGGTCCAAGTTAGGCCAAATGGATTCTAGGCCTGACCCCATAAATAAGACAAATTTGGTCTAAATTAGGCCCATTGAACTCTAGATCTGGTTCATATGCATAAAACCCGCCAAATTATAGCTCTCATTAGCTTCTTTCATCTTACCATTAATGTCGTAAAATTGCTCATAAAAATCTATGACAATTGCCAAAATATCATCTTCTCGAGAATCTATCTCTTTATATGATTTCGTATCTCTCGGGAGCATGAGACCAGTTTAAAATCATGTTTGACAGCTACTGTTTCTCGTAAGTCATTTCTTGATAAATGCAAACGTTGATTTCTTGATATAAAATATTTATATACCCAGTAATCTCAACCATATAAAATATTTGTACGCCCAATAATCTCAACTTTGATTAATCTAATCTAATGCTGATCCTCCAATTCCAATGAAGGAGAGACAAAACTATTAAGGTACAAGTAACACACCCGTCACCCATCATATATTCTTTCCTCATCCTTTGTTAATCATTAATGGACTGCTTTAATGGTCAAGGAAAGCTAAGGCACACGAGAGAGAAAGAGAATAAAAAAAAATTGAATGGTTACTGTCGATTTGATGGTATAACTTGTTGATTATGCAAGATCAAAAATCTAGTGGCATTGGTTTTGAATCAGGGTAAAAAAATGGCACTCCTATCTAAGGTGATATTGTATTGGCCTGGGCGAGCAGATTTCGGCGATATCACTATATTATATCAGCTCAAAAATTTAGTTGATATCTTGAATATCGGTCAAGAATTTCAAAATCGATGCTGGACCCCATTAAAATATCGGTCATGATGTATTTCTTCCAGAAAAAATACGTTTTATTTTATTTTTTAAATTCAGATAAATTAAAAAAGAAAAAGAAAAAACCAACTGATATTTTTGTTTTTAAAAAAAGAGAGAGAATCATCTCTCCCGATATCAACCAATATCTCACTAGCAGCGTTTTTTAAACTGCCTCCCATATGCATTCTCTCTTCTTTTTTACTTATAAAATACAAAAATAAAACAAAAAAGAAAATAAAATAAAGTAATGATCATTTTTATGGACTTTTAGATCTTGAAAATAAAATTTCAATGTCTTAAAATTTTGAAAAATATTCTAAAACTTTGAAAAGTATCTAATTTTTTTTATAAAGTTTAGAAATTAATACGAGGAAATACCTAATATAAATTTCTTATTCTCAAGAAAATATCAGAATATTAAAAAATACGCAAAGACACTAAAAACTCTACTCCATTTGCTTATAGAAATATTTTTATATCATCTTGTTAATTTTTTTGACAAAAAACTCAAAAATGGGAAATATCTTAGAAATCTAGACTTTTATCAAATTTTCAAAAAAAAAAATTTTAAAAATACTCAGACACCCAACAAACTATGTAAATGACATGAACATATCTCTATTAAATTCTATAAGCACTCGATATTCTTTCAATAAATTATTTAAAAAAAAAACTCAAAATTTGAGATTATTTTAGAGCCAAAACTCAAAAATTAATGAAAATAATTCAAAATGGTCAAAATTAATGAAAATAACTTTGCAAGCTCAAAAATTGAATAAGTTTCTTTTTAAACTTTTTAAATAAAAAAATATTGGTGAAAATAACTCAAAAATCAGTCGAAATTGATTCTTTTAAAATATATAAATAAAAAAACCAACATCAGTCAATATGTATCGTCCAATATCGACGCTTCAGGTTTCCAAGACGAAGCGATATGTCTCAATCAATATATATATCACCACCTTTTGAGAATATATATATATATATATATATTAATGCCTCTAACTCTACTAAATATGTGATAAGCCATCTATGAATTTCAACAAGAATCTCACTAAATATTTAATGTCTCCAAGTTGCTTACGTCTGCTTAGTGTCAACACCCTGAACAGTCTGGATCCGTAGATATACTAAAATGTAGGCAATGGGGGAGATGCCGGAGTAAGAATTGGCGTACTCCTGCAGGTACTATATGCTTCCTAAAAAGAAGGGGAAAAGATTAAAATATATATATATATATATATACTAAATATGTGATAAACCATCTATCAATTTCAACAAGAATCTCACCAAATATTTAATGTCTCAAAGTTGCTTACGTCTGCTTAGTGTCAACACCCTGAACAGTCTGGATCCGTAGATATACTAAAATGTAGGCAATGGGGGAGATGCCGGAGTAAGAATTGGCGTACTCCTGCAGGTACTATATGCTTCCTACAAAGAGGGGGAAGAGATTAAAAAATGGCAAATCAATGGTGGTACAAGTGCAGAGACAGTTTCCGATATTCGCTGCCATTGGGAACCATGAAAACAATAACATAGCCATCCCAGAAAGTAAATCTGAGTAACACAAAGGGCATTTATGAAAGATAAAAAAAGTAAATTAAGAGATTTTTTAATATGCCTAATTGGGAAAGGATATTTATTGTTTTGGATTTTTATTGTAATTCCAACCTTAATACCTTAAGATAATTGTAATTAGGCGCCTGCTATTTTGATACATGAGTAGTGGTTAGTAAGATTGGTTTGAAAACCATCTAGGTTAGGTTGTTAATGTCATTGATTTAATTGTTGGGGCTATGTACGAGTCTCACGTTGAATTGTAGTGGGAGATTTAAAGATTCATAGAAGACTTGAGTCACTCCACGTCAGTTTTTTTGGCTGGATATTCAAGTCTTAAGATGTGGTATCATAACTAAGTCTTAGGCTACTTCAGATTTAAGAAATCTCTTAGATAGACGGGATAGTTGGCTTCATTTGAAGGGGGGATTGTTAGAGCTATAAATGAGTCTCAAATTAAAAGTACAGAGGGAGATCTAAATATTTATAAATAATTTGAATCACTCACGTAACAGGTTAGTCTTTTAGCCTAGATACCTAAGTCCTAACATTAGTAACATAATGGTATTCTAAAATCTAAAGTACCAGTCAAAATCTTTTTTCTACAAATCAAATTCTTCTACTCTTAATTCTCAATTATCTGATATTATATCTTCTTCATCAAGTTTTCAAAAAAAACATAGATCTAAATTTTTTTTTTCATTTGTTTCAATTTTAATTATTTTATTGAAGTTTAAGAGTATTTTTAAATGATTAGCATGTCCAGTATTTTAATTAGCTTGCATTTTAATCAATGGTCAATACACAATAAAGGATAAGACATTTAAGAATGAATATTTAAGAATTTTGCTTAGATCACATAAAAGTTAATATTTTGGGCAGCGATTCTCCTATGGGAGTTTTGTATAATCAGATACGAATTTTAGTGTATTATCAATTGTACCCTTTATATGAAAAGTAAAATCGGTTCACTGAAATTTTGCATGAAAAATAAAATCGGCTCGCAGAAATTTTACCATTGCATGAATAATAAAATCGACTCACTGAAATTTACTATTCATACGAAAGGTAAACTTGATAATAAACAAAAACTCATGTCCAATCACATAAAACTCCTAGAAAGATCGCTACCCATTAATTTTTTTTATAAAAGAAGGATAAATTCATGAGTACCAGTTGGATGAATCTTTACTCATCAGTTCTAGTCGTACAAAGTCTCCTCCACTTTTACTTCTATATATTTACAAAAAATATCAATCGCAGCGCTAAGAGACAAAAAGATCTAATAATAAAATTACGATGGTTGTACATCAAATACTCTTTTTACAATTAACACAAAAAGGTAAGGACGTATTCACAAAATGTTCAGATTCACACACATGCAAACGTGTCGATGCACAGAAGCAGCTTCAAGACAGATCGTAAAAGGTTCCCAATCTCCAGAGATGCGGAAATTAAAAAGCTACTCACTCTCTCTCTCTTATATTCTTTCTTTTTGCAGAGAAATGTCCTCTTCCTATTCATTTCTGAAAAGAGTTGCACTTCTATCGGACTTGGGCTTTGCGTCGGTGAGAGTTGCAGAGTGATCTTTCATGGCGAAGCTTGAATGATGCAGTAAGCATTTGGGTTCTCTGCGATCGACCTCTTTTCAAGGTAAACAAAGACTTTGCTTTTATACTGTTAAGTTACAGCACATTCTTTATTTCTTAATGGTATTCTCATCGCTTTATTTATTTGAGTAGTTAGAGTTTACCTTCAAACTCTTGGAGCGTCTAATCTGATTATGCCAGTGATGTCATGAATACGAAGTTTTATCTATGATCATTACAAAGTAAAGTCGACGGATTTCCATGTGTTAAAAAAACTACATCACATTCTGTGTGATCACAAATTCACAGCATGACTTGAAATTCAATTAAACTAAGTATTTCACTGAGTTTATTTAAGATTATTGGCAAATCTCAGTAGCTCACTGAACTTGAAGCAAGAAGGATCAGGTTCCTAAATCTGCAGTTCGTACTTCACAGTAGGATCCAGTGAGTTGCTAATACATAATGTGTATGATTATTCTCTTCTATCCCTCTCTTTTTATTTTATTTTCAGAGATCAGTTCTATAAAAGGAATTATATTTAGATTTAATTCTTGTTATCTAAGGTCGTGGTGAAATCAGATTTTGGGTTGGACTGGGAAGTTCCATTTTTTATTATTTATATTAAAATTTTATTTTTGATAAAAATGAATAGCAAATGTCATCTTTAAATTTTTCTATTTCCCTCAACTAAAAATAAATTCCTTAAAAGATGAGGAAAAATATTTTTTGTATTCTTAAAAAACACACTCGTCGTACAGAAGAATTTTATTTTTTATTTTTCATGTTTTATATAATTTTTTTTAAGTTGAAAACTGGCAATCAGTAATCTTCATGCCATGTGATGAGTTTTCTACAAGAATTTAAAATTTTGGATTTTGACAGCATTTTGGATTTGTTAAATCTAAATTTTTAACCTTTGAATTGAAATTTTGGATATCTCTGATTTTCAATCGAAATGTAGAAATCTAATGTTTTTAAAACAAAAGTCTTTTAACTAAAATTTTAATAGATCACCAAAATTTAAAGCCACTGTTATACAATTAAACCCCCATCCCAATTATTGCATGTCTGGTTCTTTTGCTTGTTGACTATTATTTCCACAGTTTCTACTGGCAAGTCACTACCCAAGTAAGCAATGATAACTAGAGTCACATGAAGAAGAGGTACTATAGCATGGCCCTACTTCTGCATCGATTTTAACCGTCCATCTGTTTCTTACAATGCGGCCCACTACTTTCTTGCATATGCTAAACTAAACTGTGGGCTCCAGTCTCCTTCCAGGAAGACTGTAAGAAAATCCTCACCATTATATCCTAATAGTTAGCAATGTCTATAGCCCTAGATTAGGAGCTTGGATTGGATTGATTTTATGATTGTGAGGAGGATCTATCAAATGAAGTTGGTTTTGGGACTCGATATCCAGTTTAAAAGACTAGTCTATTAGATCGAGTAATGCAAGTTTTTTATAAGTGTACAAATCTCCCTCTTCATAATCAATGTAGGACTTATTCGCTGTCCCAACAATCTCTCCTTCAAACAAGGCTCTCCGGCGAATACCAGTCATCCCATCCAGTTAGAGATCCTTTGAGTCCACATGCATTGGCTTAAAGATATGAATCTGATACCACTTGTTAGGACACATATCCATCATAAAAGGCTAGTCCATTAGGTGAAGTGACCTAAACATTTTCCTTCACAATCAACATGGGACTCGATCAGTGCTCCTAACGGTTTAGATCTGCATCCAGCCTAAACCGTTCATGACCAAATTGGCGCTGAAACTTATCTAACTTAAGTTACTTAACATTCCATTCTTAAATACATACTTAATAGTTTTTGGTCGAAGATAAGATGGGATTTCACCCCGACCTTATTGGCCAATGGGTACAAGTCATGGACCCAACTCCTGTTATTCCAGACATGGTATCTCGGCTCTTCAGTCTTTCAGGTACTCATTGATATCAGCAGCTGTCGGCGGGCTTGGCTTAACCCATTGGTCTGAGGAAGCTGGTCTTACAGTGACTGTGGTCAGATTTTGTGAAAAATTACAAAAATACTTTTATATTCTAATTAAACACAATTCACTGAGTGAGAATTCTGAATTACTGTCTAATTATGATCAATCAACTATGATTTAGATGGACTGGGTAGGCTCTCAAAGATTCGTACTGTTCATTGTACTAGATAGTGTTTATCTCGTGGTTAAACTTGTAAGATTCTAATAACAATCTATTACTAAAAAACTTGCAAATGTTATAGTATAAATATTGCAGACATAACTTTGATAGTTGTTGATGAAATAATGATCTTTTCCTTTTTCAGAGGATGAAGTCATGAATTCATGAAAACATGTGCTGAATGGGTACAGGGTTTCTCCTCTTCTCTTCTGCATTTTAAGGTCATGTTTTGTGCTTCTATCTATACATGAAAAGTTGAATTTTTATAGAAAAATATTTAAAAAAAAATAAAGTTTAGAATCACCTTTCCATTGGAAAGTCCATATTTAGTCGTGGTTGGGTTGGATTTGACTTGAGTATTCAACCTATTTATTCAACCTTGAACCCATTATTTATCTATTAATTATATGAATTGATTCTCATAAGTTCATTTGAAAATAAACCTATTTTAATTTGAGACAAACCATTACCTATTTATTAAATAAATTTATTAAATTATTCATATCCAACTTGACCTATGTACCTATTGAAACACATTTAGTCATTTATTAAATTGAATTAAAATGACTTTAAAGATATAAGTCAATTATTCTTATCGAAAATCATTTACCAATTTATTACCTATTTACTAAATAGATTGATTTGGCTTGACTACCATAGTACCATACAACCGTCAATCCTCATTATTTTGTCTCAACGGGTTTGGATTACATGACCCATTTTAAAAAATTAACAGAAGAATATGAAACCCACATTAACTTGAAATAGAGTTAATCCAAGGGTAAGAGATTGGTTGCTAAAAAATATGAGTGTCTAATTTTCTAACCTACAGTGAAAGTCATTTTCATGTGAAATTTAAAAAAAAAAAAAACATTTTTATGAATAACAGCTAAGGTGAGAAATACTTTTCATTGAAAATCTAAGAAGACACACACTTAAGAAAATAATGCAGTCATAAAATGACCAAATTTTCAATACAAATGAGCTAAGTTAGAAAAAGGTACACATTCTATAAATGCATTTGGTATTTTGCTTGCAAACCCAAGTCTTAAAAAAAAAAAAAGAAAAAAAAGAACATATTACAAGTTCTAGTTTGATTTGTCAATTTAATATAAATTAGAGTATCAAACCCTTGATTTCAGTTTAAAATGTCATCTTCAATTTAATAATTAATTGAAATAAACTTACTTTAGATAGCCCTCATTTTCAAATTCAATCAGCAAAAAAACTGTACTTACAAAAAAATTGTATGGAGTTAAACAAAAAAAAATTAATAGATAAAGTGACTTTATATGGAGTTAAACATAGATATTACATAATAATAATTATAATAATAACAACAAGTTCAAATTTGTTGACTTGACTCGTCAACTTCATCTCTCACCCAATTAATAATCACATAAGATTCCACGACCTATTATTAATCAGATCCAGTTAAAGTTGTCACAAATCTGGCAAACCTACTCTCTCAGTCTATCGTCTGGTCACTTGACCAGATTGTTGACTGGTTTATACAAATTTACCAGAACACAAGAACAGACAGTAAATGTAATAATGGTATTCTTTTCCTTGCAAAGCTCATTTCCTAATACTTTCGGTCGGCTGTTAAAGTTCATTTCTCTTAAAAGGATGTAACATTTATGGAGCCCAATTGCACACAGAAGATCAGACCCACCTCAATTTTATAACCCCAGCAAATTTTTATAAAAGAAGGAAAAACAAAACACCTGCTCCCAAATCCGACTTCTATTCAATTATGTTAGCAGTTTGTCAGGAATTGTCTATTCAACTCAAGTGACCAATTTGTTTAATAGAATTCTCCAAATTCTTTATAAATCCTCTTCTTTTTTAATGAAATCAGTTATCCTATCCGTTTGTAGAATCTTCTTAATCTACACGAGGTATTTATCTATCTAGAAGATCTCATGAGTCTACATGAAGTAATCTCAGATCTACTCTCAATTAGAGTTAGAGTGACTAAAGTCTTTTATAAATCTCTATATCTCTCTATATATTTCTAATGTGGGACTCATCTGCAGCTCCAATAATCCCGCTCTCCTCGAATGAGACCAGTCATCCCTTCTTCTTAAGAGATCTCACCCTTTCACATAGAGGATTTTCTGAATCCATATGAGTTAGCTTGATACCTCAGTCAGGTACCACTTGTTAAGATTTGATTATTCAGTCCAAAATACTAACTTCTAGGTAGAGTGACACATGTCCATTATAAATCTCTAGATTTTTCTCCACTCTGAGGCACTTAAATTACAAAAATCTACTGATGGTTTTTTTTCAAAAGCAAGTTAGGTTCCGGCCATAAATGCAAAACCGGATGGGTGGCGTACAAGAGAAAGAAGTGGTGGGAATGGTTCTAATGAAGGTCGTTTCCGTCACTGCACAGTGGTTTCTGTCATTTTATCAATAATGGGGTGCCTCAGTAAATTCCCAGTAATTACCCTAACAAGACATGCATGAACAGCACCATTTTTTGTCTACGTAAATAGAACGTCCCTGTTCTCTCTTGTTACATTCTTCCACCAAAGCAGAGTACAGAATTCTACCTTTCTCTGTTCTAAGCTTTCTTCTACAGATTGATCTTTTGCAGGGTTGAGTGAGCGGGGGATTGAACTGACGACGACCGGCGCCGAATTTCCACCAATGGGTCCAAACGGCGAGGATTCAAACAGCGGAAGAACTCGATCTACTGTCGATGAAACGGGCGAGTTGTTTGAATGTTCGGCCAAGTTTTGCCGGTCGTGTTCGGCGGGTGTTCTCGCAGACTGCATTGCCATCTGCTGCTGCCCTTGTGCTGTAGTGAACTTGCTGGCACTTGCCTTTGTGAAGGTCCCTTGGATGGTTGGGAGGAGATGCTTGAGGCTACTGAAAAAGAAGGGGAAATCACTGAGGAGGAGGAAGAAGATAGAAAATGTAGGCATAAGTGAGTCTGTAACCAAAGAAGAGGGAGAAGGAGAAAACATGGAATTTTCTTTAGAGGCTATAGAAGGTGAAAGACAGAACTTCAGTGCTGGATTTGAAGCTGAGAGGGTTTGGATGGAATTGTATCAGTTGGGTAATTTGGGTTTTGGTAGGGTATCTTTTACTGGAATACCAGGGAAGATCATCTAGAGAAGAAGAAGATCACAAGAGGGAAAAAAAAAGAGGTCTTTTTTGTTTCATTGATTTAGATTTTAGAGAGTGGCATTATTATTATTATTATTATTATTATTTTTACATCAGCTCATGGATATGAAATGTGTGGTCCTTTTCTCCCTTTATTTTTCTGATTTATTATTATTTGTTATTTTTAGTTGTATATGCCATGCATCTACTGACCCTTTAAAGAAAATGTTTATTTTTCACACCTCTGGATCCATCAGGATTTGACAGTGATCCTTCTTGTCAAGAAAAAGCCTTGCCTATTGGGTCTATTATTCTTTCAAGGGTAAGTTTTGCTTCACAGAACATGTTACCTTTAAATGGTTGAAGTAAAATTATCTGTTTAACCTTTTATCAAGTGTTTTTTACTTCTTTTTTTTAAATGTCCGGACTCTTTACATTAAGCATAAGCCTAAATATTTTGAAAACCAGATTGCAATAGACACAGTAAAGAGATTCAGACCCAATATGAATTAAGAGTTGTGTTAGCTCAATAACTATTTTTTGAGATAAGTAGGTGAACCTTTTATCTAAGATGGGGTAAAAATGTGTTGTAATGATATGGAGCGGCATTACGCCTGTATCGACACAATGTAACGCATTAGTCATTATATGCCGATACATCTCCATTCACACCCGTCCACATCTGTTTGGACTCCGGCCGCAACACATCGACGCATTGTAGTTACGCCCGTATTGGCACAATGTAACACATTAGTCATTACATGCTGATACATCTCCATTCACACCTATCTATACCTGTTTGGACTCCGACAGCAACACACCAATGTGTTGCAGTTGATACATTGTTTCGGGCCTCAATTTTTACTAATCATGGTCTAGTCATCAACTTAGAAATAAAACTCAAATATTAATTACATATTTTATCACTAAATATAATGGCTGAAAAGGATCAATTATATTCATTCATTTTCTGGGTACCCAATTAATGTAAAATCAATGCCTTCTTTACCTAGTAGAATGAATGGCCGAATGAAGATGTGGATAATCCGTCAGACCACTTCCAATGTTTAGTATTTAGAAATGTATCACTTCACAATCATACGAAGGGTCCAAAGTCCAAACACAAAATTCAAATAGGAAAATAGTCCTAATGTTGTGCAAGTGTCAGACTTGTTCTTAATGATTTTAAGCACACCCGCTGGGTCCACTCATGCGTCACGAGTCAGGGCACCAAACTTCTGTAAATAATATTGATTAATCAGGGAGGCAGTGAGGATATTTTGTCTGAGCTTTCATTTTTTGCCTTTGAGCATTGTATCACAAGGGCACATGTTGAGTCTCACGTTGGATGTATATCGGTAAAGACTTGGCCTTATAAGTAGGGATAGACAATACCTATAGTAACTACTCATTTTGAGATGGTAAGTGTCTCTGTGATAAGTGGTATCAGAGCCAACTCAAAGCATTATCGTGTGGGCTTGGGGCATTGTAACTGAAACCCTTAATACGTGAGCCCTACATGAAAGAAGTGTGGGTCCCCTGATGAGGACGCCAAGGATTGGGTTAGAAAGCATATCACGCGAGTGTGAGTTAAGTCCCACATCGAATGTATGCTTGGAAAGACCTGGACTTATAAATTAGGGGTAGGCAACACCCATAATGGCTAGTCATTTTGGGATGACAAGTGCCTCTGTGACATCCAGCTGTGTGTGAGCTCTCGCTTTTTGTGTTTGCCTCTTTGATGCAAGCTTAGGTTTGAATAAGTGAAATTTGTCGGTAGACTGCAGGCTCAGAGTGTGTTTGTTCAGATCTATGACGTCTGAGACCCATGCAGTCAATCACGGTTCATGAAAGGATTCTACTTTGGCTGTACTTTGTCGAACAATACCTGAACCGAAAACAAAAATGTCTGGAAATTCAATTAACGTTATGAAATTTAGATTAAGCCTTATTTTAATTCAATTAATGGAAAGTCGCAGAAGCTGTAATTAAAAGAGAAAAATATGAAATTCGATTAAGTCACTTAATCTAAAAACCATAAAGCTAAATTGAATTATAATCACCAAGACTTATTTGCAAGATTTGATCCTAGTCTAAGGATCAAAAGCTTTCGCCCAGGGCCAAAGCTCGATGTGCACTGTACTTTAACTCCGATTCTTCTTTTCCAAAAATTATCAAGGTATATTGAAATTCAAATGGCAATTTATATGAGAAAAAAATGCTAAATGGCCTACCTATCCCTGCCCTGATCGACCACACCAAACATGGAATTATTCTCTCCAAAAAAAATCCTAGAAATGTGCAATGATCTCCTGCCTCATGTGGGAGTCATCCATGTGTGCAATTAATAACCAATGAAGAAACACCATCTTGCCACCATGGACAAATGGATGAACAAGATCTTATTTTAAGAAACACACTTAAATAAAGCAAGCTAAGAAAAAACCTAATACTTAGGAAACATCCCCAAAAGACAGGAATTTCCTGTGTGGGAGGATAAAGCTTGCAATTTTCGCCCATGAGGAGATCGAGATGGGTGTTGGCGTCACCTGAGATCCTTATCTCTTCACACTCTTTCCCTCTTTGCTCCATTTCATCCTCCACAGGACACTTGGCACTGTAGGAGAGAGTTTGGAGATTGGGCTTCGATATGGATCAAGCTTGAATAAGGTATGGGTTTGGATTTAAAAGCTGATCTGAATCATTTGGGCTTATTGGCTCATTGAGCTTGGGCTGACAAATTGTCTAGATTCATTAGACGGAGTCCAATAGAGACAATCACTCCAATTATCCATGTAATCAAAGTTGGCTAAAAATCCACTGAATACGATTCTTCGGATTCATGCCCTCATCACTCTTGGATACCATTTTCTCTAAGCTTGAAATTAGGGTTGGAAATGAGCCCATCTTTGGCCAATTATGCATTGGCTTTGAGCTATCTGAATCAATTTGAGCTTTGATCCAAACTTAATGAGTCAAGTTTGAGAAGAGACACTAACATTCCATATGTTCCTGCTTGTTTCTGTCCAACAAGAGCTCGTCGTGTTAATGACTTTTGAACTAAATGGAGTTCATGCCATGACCATGCCAGAGAGGTGAACTAACTCAGATGAAGAATAAAGGAAAATTTCCTGAAAAAAAACATGCAAAAGGCATAGCAATCGTGGTCATCGCTGATGATTCATAACTTACCCATTCAAGGCTATGGCCTATCAACAAGGAAAAGACAAAAATAGAAAAAGGGTTTTCTCATGTACTAGGCATAATCATTGATCAAGATGGATGTCAAGTTTAAGACTCATTTGATCACTCAGACTCTTAGATCTAATTGTTTTAAATATTGAAAATATCATCATAATCATATGCTAAAATTACATTTATTTAAGAGTTTGAATTTTTATTCTCCATTTTACCCTATTATAAACTATAAAGTTAGTCATTCTAACGTCTATCATGGCTTTCTTTATACTTCACTTCAATTAGGAACTCTGCCATCTCTTCATGTACTGTTCTAACATTGGTAGTCGCTCTATAATACATTTCTCATGTAATCTTAGCACAACAATTAGAAATGTATTTATTTTTAATGTTTTCCATGTCAATTTCCTTGAAACTCTATTATAAACTTTTCCTAAATTGATAAACATCATATGCAGGTTCTTTCTTCTCTTCTTAAATTTCTTTACGAGTAATAAATGGGCTTGGACAAAGATTTTTATTCGATGGATCAGGCTCGGGCTTTTAAGCCCAAGCGTAGTTAAGTCTTAACTCCGATGGGCCTTGACGGGCTTTAAGTAAAAGCCTGTCATTGACTTAAATAAACGGACTTGAACAAAGATTTTTGTCCAACGGACTGAGCTCAGACTTACTTAAAGCCCATTTATTCCTTAAGCCTGAGCCCAGATAAGCTTGAGTCCAACGGGCCAAGCTTTTGCTTTGTCTAAGCTCGTTTATCTAGGTTTGTCATGAACAAATGAACATTGGTAGTCAAGCTTTAAGTAAAAGCCCGAGCCTAGCTCAATTAAATAAATGAGCTTGGACTAAGACTTTTGACTGACGAATCGACCTTGGGCTTTTACTTAAAGCCCATTTATTTTTTAAGTCTAAGCCCAATTAAGGTTGAGTCCGATGGGCCAACCTGTTTATTTAGGTCGGACTCGAATAAATGAACACCCTAATCTTATTCTTCAGTTTTTTCAAAAAATTAAAAAAGTTACCATAAAAAATTAAAGGAAAATACTATTGATAGAATTGAACTCAAGTCAACCTATAAAGACTTTTATGTCTTATTAGACTATAAAATAATATATAAAAAAGAAAATCTACGCTACTTAGTGTGTATATATATATATATATATATAGCGGATAGTGCATAGAACCGAATGTTGTATTTATAAGCTTGAGCAATTTCAACAGAAATAAATTTTTTAGGAGCAATTTCAACTAAAATCATAATTTTCAATGTTTTTTCCGTCAAAAAATTCTAAACAAAAATTTAATGAGTTTAGGATTTTTCCACTAGGCCACGTGTGACAATCGCATATAATGGTACGTGATTTTCAGTATTTTTTTTCTTAAAAATAAAAAGGAAATCCCATGGGCGGTGAAAGTGACTTGATTGTTTACCGCGCCACATTTTTCGAACTTTCAAAAAATACCTCAACTTCTCCCGCTTCCCACCCACTTCGCGCCAACTCCAACCCCCCCGCGCCTTTCTATTTCATTTTATTTTCATCTCTTTCTCTGTCTCTCTGTCTCTCTCTCTCTCTCCCTCCAAACAGAAAATGCAGCTATCCAATTCGTCGTCTATCTTCCAGGATATCAAAACCAGAGAGCTCGATGGCTTCAGAGGTAATCCTTCCAACTCCTCTTCCAATTCATTCTCCATTTCTTCTCTATTTACAATTCTACCCATTTACTCTCTCGCCCTCTGTGCAGTGAGAAAACGACCTTACATCAGCGACCTGTCGTCAGATTCAGGTGGTCTAGGCACCGGAGTCCTTGCAATTGAGCATGACAGTGTTCCCACTCCTCCGTTTGCTGTTTCCTTCTGCAAGGTATTTCTGTAATGAGCCTTAGAACTCCGAAATCAATTATGCCATTAACAAACACTCTATAGATCTATTGATTTTTCCTGCATTTTAATTACTTTTGTATCACAGGAGAGTAGGAATTGCCATTTTCTTGCAATTTCGGATGAGGATGGATATGTTAGCTTCTATGACACGCGTAGGAAGCTTCCAGATTTCACCTCTTGCCGCGAAAATGCAGGTTTTGTAGCTCAACAAGGGATTTGGATTTTGTTTGTTTCGCTTTTTTCCTCTATTATGCATTTTATGGGGTTTTTCTTTGATTCAGGGGAAGCCAGGGTTTACGATTGGGTGGCACACAAGAATGCCATTTTTGATGTCTGCTGGATAAAGGTATACTGTGTTCTTTTTGCATTTTTGTTTTTAAATTTTGTAATTCCTTGCATTTGAATGTATATGGGTATGTCCTTGTTATCATTGTTGTAGAAAAACTGCAATTATTAGTTTTTTATCAAAGCTGCAATTATTAGTTTAACAAAGGAAAATTGTAATTATTGAGCAACAAATGAACTCAGTGCCATAAGCCATAACATTTTCGTCCATGCAGCAAATGAGCCTTCTAAAGTGGGATTTGGAGGTCCAAAACACCATGAAACAGACTTTGGTCCTTATCTCTCTCATTTGGGCTTAGAATTGTATGGAACTGGGTCCATTGATTCTTTGGTCAATGTTAGTAGAATTTCTTCAATAATCTCTCATGGGCCCATCCGTCTCTAATGGGTCTTCCTGATTCTCCAATGGATCACAGATTCTTCTGATGGCCACATCAGTACACAACAACAGATATGCCCTGTACCCTAGGCCACAGTAGTGAGTTGCTGCTCTACCGTCTCCCTCTCTGGTGTCAATTACTTGTCGCATGGGAATCATCTGCATTGGCACCTTCTGAAGAACACTTTGATAGCTTTTGAAAGACTGATTGAGACCCCCTGATTTGAAACTCATGAACAAGGTGCCAGGCTTGGATCTCACATAGTGCAGTTATGGATCACCACTGCCATGTAGCAGCATGCACTACAATGATTGTGTCATCCTCTCCTTTGGGCAGTGGCCATCTGCCTATGGCCGAATAACTGTTTGGTTGTGCCTGACCAAAGCCACGGAAGTGATGCGAGTGTCCATTTTTTTTTCAATTGCTGAAGTCTTAAATGTCATTAGTTCAATGTTTTTTTCCTATCCATTTGCTTTTATTTATTTGTTTTTCAATGGAAAACAATAGTTTTGTTGGAGACTAATGCTTTTCAGATCTTGAGACAATCAATTTTGGGTTGCTTTCTGTTATGATATGAGTAAACTGCTTTTATTTCATTTTCAATTTGGTTTGTTCTGCAGGATGACACCCACATTTTGACTGCTTCTGGGGATCAGACTGTAAGTTGGAAACTCTTTTTATAGCTTAATTTTCTTGGTTTTAGTAGCTTGATGCTTCTTATTCTTGAAATGGGCTAATCTGATTAAAAACAATGTTACTGGACTGCAAACTGATAGTTGATAATTTCTCGTCGTTAGGAAGTGTGTCTATGGCACACACATTAATATATATGTAGTACACTCATACACAGGATCACTATAATTAAAAAGTAATCTCCTATGGCGTGGGGCACCTCTAGGAGCATATCCAGTAAAAGTAGGGTTTACCTTTCAAAAAAAGTAGGGTTCTGTTGGGATCTTTTGGATTGGGGATAAGCAAATATTGATCCAATCAGATCACCTGAACTTTTATTTTTAGGGCCAAAGTTATAATGGATAATGAGTTTTCTTCCCCTTTTGTTTCAACCTAGTGGTGAGTGTTGGTGGATGGGTTTATTGTCTAAATTTTTATGTAAAGGTTGATCATAGGTGGGGTTCCACATGTCTTGCATGCCAATCACATGGTGGTACGTGATAGATGGGAATTGATCTGGATAATGGGTGTCTAGCAAGCATTTATGTAACTTGGGTAGGTGCATAATATATGATGGGTGTGTAGATGTGTGAAATTGCTGTTAAAATCTTGGGGGCAGAAGATGAGGGATCTGAAGTTTGCATCTTGCATGTGTACACCTTGGTGGATGGGTTTGTTGTCTAAATTTATATGTAAAAGTTGATCATAGGTGGGTGCCACATGTCTTACATGCCAATCACATGGTGCTACGTGATAGAAGGGAATTGATGTGGATGATGGGTGTCTAGCAAGCATTTGTGTAACTTCGGTGAGTAGATGTGCAATTGTTAAAATCTTACGATACATAATATGTATCTTATGATTTGTATGATATGACAAGAGGAATGATTTGTAACAATTTAAAAATTCTTATGATTCTTATAAATAATAGTTTTATGGGGTTATTTGAAATGTGAAAGCATGGAACATTTTTTTAAATAATTTTTATGATGAGTTGTTGCACAACTAGGACGTTTTGATTTTTTAGGGCTTTTTTAGTTCATTTTTAAATTTTCATAATAAATTTAGTTTATAAACTAGTACTATACTTTTGGAAGTTAGAATATTGAATTTTGAGCTCCAATGGTTATATGATATTCACTTAATATTGAAAGAACATTGGAAAGTTGTTCATTTTATTACCTTTTAGATGTCTTTATTATTTCATATTAAATATTTTTAAAACACTTATGAATCTTATGACTATGATTTATAATACATGATTTGCGGTTCAGGACGTATAATAATTTTATGATATGATTTGATATTTACAACATTGGTGTGCATGCATGTCTTAATCAACTTTTCAATCAAGTAATGTTTTTGGTTTCTAAGACATTGATTTAGATGCATAAAACTAAAGTGAAAAATGGTAAACAAGAAATGTAGGTATTTGAATGGATGAAACCATTTTTGGTTATTATAGTGTGATCTATACCATAAACAAATCTGATGAACAAAAGTTGGGATTTGATGTCCTCACTTCTTGTCCAAGATTACATGGGTGGAGCAACATGTGCTGTGATCTGACACAGTATATTGTTGGTTCAACAAATAAAAAGGCCTTTTGAATTCAGCATCTATGTGTCTAAATTTTAATAAGTAGTTATTTTAGAAATAATATGCAAGTTTACACCAAAACATGTTTACATTTACTCAGAGCAATTAACTAAAAAACGATTTCAATAATTTAGTTAGATTTGGAGACAACAGAAGGGGCATTGATACTTTGTCGTCTTGGAAATGAAGTCATGTGACACTCGAAGAATTTAAAGCGGAACTTGCGAGACAAAGTTATGCCACCAATTTCAAATGATCTCCTTGACATAGCTTTCAGAATTTCACTTTAGAGTTGGGTGTGAAAATAGGAAAA
This sequence comes from Chimonanthus praecox, assembly GCA_022113865.1. NCBI lineage: Eukaryota > Viridiplantae > Streptophyta > Magnoliopsida > Laurales > Calycanthaceae > Chimonanthus > Chimonanthus praecox. The sequence continues at coordinate 79,101 of JAINRJ010000137.1, forward strand.
AAATTGCTTAACCAGGACTATATACCACATGTACACAATTCTAAGTGGCTTTGACATCACAGTCTACTCTGTAGTAAAAAAAATTATCTATGCATAAATTTTGAGATTGGTGTATGCTAAGATACTTGAGATTTGAGATGCAAAACAAGAAAATGGAGCATTCTGCTTGCTGCAGATTATGTCTTTCAGGCAGATCCAAATGCATGATGGAAAGGTTCTCATTGGACAACCAAATCAATCCCAAACAAGTATCACCTTTTAATGATAGCAAGATAACTAAATACTGATAAGCGATAACATATGAAAATAATCCTTTCATTTTTTTTTCTCTCATTTATCTTTCCTTTCCACATCCGTCTCATTATGCTATAATTTGATTGTTACTGATCATTTTTTCTTCCTCTTTACTCTGTCAATTAACCATCTTGTTCACCATTCTTTGGACTGCATAGAGGTCTCAAAATAGCTCATGTATTTTGAATTACAACAGATAAAGATCTGGAATGTAGAGAAAATGAGATGCATTGGTGTCATGATGGAGCACACAGGCAGTGTGAAGTCACTGTCTTCTCACCCATCTAACCCTGGTACGCTTCATGCCTTAAATCATTTCATGTATGGACTCTTGTGGGCATATGAACTCACATTTTTTTATGGTGAAAAAAAAAATTCATTTATTGAAACAGATCTTGTCATTTCTGGTTCAAGAGATGGATCTTTTGCTCTTTGGGATTTACGTTCCAAGGCTTCAACAAATCGAAACGGGAGGGCATGCTTAAAGTGAGTCTATTGTTGCTACAGTATCATCTGCACCCTTATGTAATTGTACATTTCTTTGCATGCTAATTTGCATTATGTCCTTATCAGGTCAGTTGCTATTGTCAAAGGAGCACATATTCCAACCCAAGGAAAACGTGTTAGACGTGGCAAGGTTTGTCACTATCTCCTTTGATGAATAATTTAATTTATCTCTCTGTGATCTTTACTGGAATTGGGCTCTTGCAGGCAACCAACAAGAGTATAACTTCAGTTCTTTACCTCAAAGATGAAATTTCCATTGCTAGTGCAGGATCAGCAGACAGGTTAGTGAGATGATCTATGAGAATTTTTTTAATTGAATTTATGTATTTCTTGCTTATAGGACTATTTTTCCATTGAATATTGAAGTTTTATTGCGAGTACATTAATAATCACTTCTGTCAGTGGATGATAAATATGTACAATTGTCATGCACTTGCTTATTTTCTGTCACCTTTCAGCATTGTAAAATTCTGGGATACCCGTAACTTGAAAGCTCCAATTATGCAGACACATTCTCATTTTGCGCCACCCATTGGGAAGGTTAGTGCACTTAACACTTAGTGCCATATTTAAATCCTCCACTTTGGGTGATAATGTAGTTTCAACTTTCTGTTGCTGCTTCTTGCTTTGGAACCTGTTTAGCCACTGGGGGATGCTAAGTAGAGAGAATTGGTCTTGTAGTCAAGTAATTTTAATCACTTCATTGCTAAGTAGAGAGAATTGGTTTTGTACAAGAAAAATAACCAATATTCCTCAAATCTATGTTACAACCCCTTCTTGCCAATGATTGCAGAGTTTTGGGTACCCCCCCCTCCCCCTTCCCCTCCACCATTTTTGTCTTTAGAAAATTATCCAAAATAAAATACCAGTTACCCAGTTCCCTTGACAAGCCACTCGAGGCGATAACTTTTTAACACTCCTTTTAACTCCTATCTGGTTGTAAGCATGTCAAATATGATTTGTATACTCAACTTTCAGCCTCCAATGACAAATCAAGAATGCATTGATTCCAGTCAGTCTGAATTAATTTGTGAAGTATGAACTTGTCTAACTAGAATAATCATGTTAATGTGAATACTTTTATTTTTTATTGAATATATTGATCAAATGATCCTCTAGTTCACCATATCCATGGTGCATATGCTACAAAACAATGAACATTGATTCAAATGCTGCTGTCATTGAAAATCTACAGTTCTACACATTTCTTATGCCATTCTTGCAAAATTTCCACTATTTATGATTTTTAACACTTTCAGAGTAATTGATGGGTTTTCAGACTGAGAAGTGCAGTCTTGTGATGCTGGCACATATCACTGTTGGTAGCATGGGCTGGTGTGGTGCCAGTGCCTACTAACAGAAGACCAAAATTAAAAAATTTGAACCTTGCCTCTGAATTGTTTAAATACTCAAGGTTTCCATGAATTTATCAATGTTCTTTTCATTTAGGAAAGAGGAATGCATGGAATATCTTCACTATCTCAAGATTCAAATGGTGTGTTTCTGGCAGCTTCTTGCAGAGACAATAGGTACTAATAGGACTACGAGTCCTTTTCCAAATCATTGCTTCTCCAAAGTAATTAGAGGTTATATTATACCAAGCAACACTTTAAAAAGCTTCTCTGCTTTCTTGTTAGGATTTACTTATATAATGTGCTTCAGCTTGACAAGGGCCCTCTCAAAACTTTCTCAGGAAGCCAAATTGAATCATTTTATGTAAAGGTAAGCCAGTCAGTCCTAAAACTTATGTTGGATGTTATAGAGAAAATTTTCTAACCAATTTGTGGTCAATTTAATGCCTTTTATAACAAAATATTTCTGACTGTTCAGTTTCTTTTATGTCATCAGTCAGCAATTAGCCCAGATGCTACTTATATACTTGGTGGCTCTAGTGATGGAAATGCCTACATGTGGCAGGTGACTATTTGGTTTCTCTGGGAATACTTCTCACTTTTCAGTATTTTCTACTTTGGATGTGACATTCAAAGGATTTTCTGTCAGGTAAACAAACCTGAAGCCTCTCCTATTGTGTTGAAAGGCCATGGCGGAGAAGTCACTGCTGTAGATTGGTAAGTATTTGATAGTATAAAAGTCAACTAAGGCATATGCTACTTGCCTAATAGTTTTGTTTAATATACAAATTACGTTATCTTTCAGGTGTCCATCAGAGTCTGGAAAGGTTGCAACGTCTTCTGATGATTTCATGGTATTTATACTCGGTTACTTTTCCGTTTTTTATTTTAAACTTCAATTAATTTTACTACGAAAACAAGGGGAACTGTACAAAGGCCTGCAGTGCACTAACAATCTGGAGCCCTCCAGGCCCTCTGAAGGTCTAAGTGCACCAGTCCAATTGAAATTTTTTCTGGCAGTAGTGAAGCTTTATTGCTACTTTTGGAATATTCTATCATTTCTCTCCTCCCAGGCAAACTAAGCTATGGCTGGCAGTACTCCAAAGAATGCCCATTCCCAGTGAAAGGATTAGATCCCAGCCATCCATGAGATCCTGAGATGAATTTGGGAGTGCCCAATATACTTGGAATAGGCTAAGAAACCAAATGGATAGTAAAAGAACCAACAGATGAATGGTGATATACTCATTCTTCATCCACAAATAATTAGGATGTAAAATTTTGAACTTTGAGATTGTTGTTATAGGCTTTGTATCTCTTAACATGAGGCTAATGTAGAATAGGAATATGAAAATAAGGAAGAAGAACAGAAAAAGAATCTGGGAGAGAATTATCTCTGTCAAATGTATTGATTGATCGTATTTCTCTTAGAGGATACAATGTTTAAATAGAAAATATAGAGACAATCTAGGGAACAAAAAAGGAAATACAATAAGTATATCCTAATTACAATCTATTTGTAATGACCTTCAATATACAATGAATCTATACATTAACTGGGGCCCACATCACTAGACGTGTGATGTGTGGGTCCCACAACACTCCCCCTCAAGCTGGTTCGAAGATGTCGAGTAGACCCAGCTTGCTAACAACGGAATCGAGCTGAGTTCGAGGAACGGACTTGGTGAAGATATCGGCCAGCTGATCCTTAGATTGCATATAAGGAGTGAAAATTCGCCCTTCTGAAATATGCTGACGAAGAAAGTGGCAATCAACCTCAATGTGCTTAGTCTGCTCATGAAAGACTGGGTTGGAGGCAATATGGATGGCCGCCTGATTGTCACAGAACATGATGAGTGGATCAACAGGAGCAAACCCTATTTCAGTAAGAAATTGGCGAAACCACAGCAATTCGGAAGCAGTATTTGCCATGGCCCGATATTCAGCCTCAGCACTAGAACGAGTAACAACGGACTGCTTCTTGCTTCTCCAAGCAATTAAATGGGAGCTCAAGAAAACACAACAGCCAGACGTAAAGCGGCGATCATCTGGAGAACCGGCCCAATCAGCATTTGAATAACTACGAATTGGACAAGTAGGTTGGTGTGCATAGAACAAACCACGGCCGGGATGAGCCTTAATATAGCGTAGGATTCTAAACACGGCATGAAGGTGAGTGTCCCGTGGTTCGTGCATGAACTGACTGACAACACCAACAACATACGATAAGTTTGGTCTTTTGATGGTCAGATAGATGAGCTTGCCAACTAATTTCTGATAAAAACTTGGTGTGTCAAGGAGAGTTCCATCAGAGGCAGATAACTTAGTGTTCACATCCAGCGGAGTATCTGCAGGTTTGCAGCAAGAGTAGCCAGCTTCTTGGAAGAGATCCAAGGCATACTTTCGCTGAGAGAGATAAAGGCCACGACAGGACCGAGCAACTTCAATTCCAAGAAAGTACCGAAGAGGCCCCAAATCCTTAATATCAAAAGTTTGTTGAAGATACTCTTTGAATGAAGAAATGGTTTCATCATTGTTACCGGTGAGTACAATATCATCAACATAAACTACCAAAATCATCACAACAGAGTGGAGACGGTAGATGAAGATTGAGTGATCTGACTGACATCGCGTAAAACCATAAGGTAGCAAGGCATTGCTAAACTTCTCAAACCAGGCACGTGGAGACTGCTTAAGACCATAGAGAGCTTTCTTTAATCTGCAGACAGACTGAGACTCCCCCTGCTTGACAAATCCCGGAGGAGGAAGCATATAAACTTCTTCCTGAAGATCATCATGAAGAAAAGCATTCTTCACATCTAACTGGTGCAAGGGTCAAGCATGAGTGGTGGCAAGAGATAGTAAAATGCGCACAGAGTTAATCTTGGTGACAGGTGAAAAGTGTCGTGGTAGTCAACTCCATAAATCTGTGTGAAGCCTCTGGCTACGAGACGTGCCTTGTAACGGGCAATAGAGCCATCTGGATTATGCTTCAAAGCAAAGATCCATTTGCACCCAACTGGGGTTTTGCCTGGAGGTAAGGAAACCATCTCCCATGTATTGTTCTTCTCAAAGGCAGCTAACTCTTCATCCATGGCTGTTTTCCAGGAGGGATTTTTCAAGGCTGTGTCAACCCTCTTTGGTATCTTAATGTTGTCCAATGCTGTGAGAAAATTATGATAGGAGGGTGAAACAACATGATAGGAGACAAAATGATCAGTGGGATGGCTAGTAGTACAAGAGCGCTTACCTTCGCGAAGCGCAATAGGAAGATCAGACAGGTCAGAGATCGGTGGATCTGAAGCACGTGCAGATGGATGAGTGGAGTCAGCCGCAGATGGCACTCGAGACTGTCCACGTTGGTACACCATAAGAGGCTTTGGTGGACTTGGGGAAGGAAGATTGTCAGGGACCAGAGGAAGAACAGGAGAAGGAGAAGATGTAGAGGGAGCTGAAAAATATGGGTCTCGCTCAAAGAAAGTGACATCCATGGATATGTATGTCTTTTCAGTGATAGGATCAAGGCATTTGTAACCTTTGTGAAAAGGTGTGTACCCTAAAAAAACACATCGCACAGCCCGGTGAGAAAGTTTATGGCCAAAAAAGTTGTGAACAAAACAAACACACCCAAAGACATGTAAAGGAATGTAGGGAATGGCTTTATGTAAGGACAGATGATCGATGGGGGACTGATTTTGTAAAATGCGAGAAGGCATTCTATTAATTAGATAACAAGCAGTTAATACGGCTTCTGGCCAATAGGACGAGGGGACGTGCATAGTAAAAAGAAGAGATCTGGCTATCTCAAGAAGGTGACGGTTTTTTCGCTCAGCTATACCATTCTATTGAGGTGTGAAAGGACAGGAGAACTGAGAATCGATGCCATGTTTTTCCAAAAAGGTAAGAAAGGAGTGTGACAAATATTCTCCTCCGTTATCACTCCGTAGAACTTTAACCGTGCACCCAAATTGAGTTTGAACCCACTGGTAAATTTTTTGGAAGTAATCAAAAACCTCAGATTTCTGTTTCATTAAATATGCCCATGTCATGCGAGAGAAATCATCAATAAAGGTAACAAAATAAAAAAAACCAGTGCGAGAAATAGTTGGAGATTTCCAAACATCAGAATGGATGAGTGAAAATAAAGTGGATGAACTTTTATTCATAGATGGTGAAAAATGATTTCTAATATGTTTGCCATATTGGCAAGGTTCACATTTAAAACGAGTAAAAGATAAACTAGGCACAAGCTGTTTGAGAACAGAGTCGGCAGGATGTCCTAAACGACAATGCCATAGCCACACATCTGAAGACGAAGAGGTCGAACAAGCCTCAGAGCTACCATAGCAAGAATCGAGAAGATAGAGACCATCTACTTCACGACCACCACCCAACATCTGCTTCGTGTTCAGATCCTGGAAAACAAAATAAGAAGGAAAAAATGTGACTGAGCAATTCAAATGCTTAGTCAAGGCATTAACAGATAACAAATTGCGGGATAGATTTGGAACATGCAAAACAGAGTAAAGGTCCAAATTATGAGAAACAGGGACAATTCCTTTTCCAACAATATTAGTGAAGGAGCCATTGGCTAATTTGACCTGACCACTAATAGGAGAAAGGGAAGAGAAGAGGGTGGACATACCAGCTATATGATCGGTAGCACCAGAATCGACAATCCAGGAAGCAGGAGAGGCTCTGATACCATGTAGAATAGGAATATGAAAATAAGGAAGAAGAACAGAAAAGGAATTTGGGAGAGAATTATCTCTGTCAAATGTATTGATTGATCGTATTTCTCTTAGAGGATACAATGTTTAAATAGAAAATATAGAGACAATGTAGGGAACAAAAAAGGAAATACAATAAGTATATTCTAATTACAATCTATTTGTAATGACCTTCAATATACAATGAATCTAGACATTAACTGGGGCCCACATCACTAGACGTGTGATGTGTGGGTCCCACAACAGCTAACTGTTTCCACGAATCTATGAGGGAAATCAGAAGAATTCGGTTGGTTTTTAAACTTGGGTTTTCTACGAAATCATTTTATATAGAAGACCATTCTACAACCCCACGCACCCCCATTGTTCAAGGTGATACTGTGTACTGTTATCACTCTAAATGGGGCCAACCTTGGCCCACCTGCTCTCCAGATAGCCCTTAAACCTGTCATTTGGTGAATTGAATTAAACCCGTCTAATCATTTGGTGAATTGAATCTCTATCCAATTTGATCAAATTTTGACAAGAATATTGTAACTTCGGGTTATTTCAAGTGTTCAGAAACTTTATGGTTTCTTAAATCACTAATTGCTTAAGCGGAGTGAACCAGCATCTGTTTCAACTGTCGTTGGTGTTGGAACGTCAGGGTTCATACTCAAGGGTGCACGAGAAGTTGAAGATAGGATGATCAAGAATTGGTTTTTATTGAATTCCCATTTGTCCGTATGAATCACCAGTGAACAACAATGTGTGCTCAACACTTCGGGCATAATAGTTCCTCTTAGAAAAATTTAGAACACTGCACTACTGCCTTCTACAAAGTTCAGTGTTTGATAATGTTCTTGCTGTGCTCCATTTGATAGGTTCGCATATGGAACATTCAGAGAAGTATTTGCTCAAATTCAGGATCTCCATCTTGCATTCGAAGGAGAATAATCGCATTTCCAGATGTGGAGTGTGAGAGGCTGTCCATGAACAAGCCTCCCTTGAATCTTGAAAGTGCTATCAGCAGCCCCAGTCCTTCAGAGAAAACCCCTGTAGATCCAAACCCCAAGTCAGACTAAAACATTCGAAATCCATACACCTGAGTCTTTGGAAAAAGGTCGTTTTGCAGGTTCCTTTTCAAAGGAACCAATTGAGATGCAGAAGACTCCTGAAGCTGCATTCAAGAGCCCATCTTCTGTTCTAAACCCACCACCTTCCTTGAAAAGAAGAACCATCCGAGACTACTTTGCAGCTTCTTCATAGTGCTTTGCTTTCACATTACACTAGAAAAAGATTGGAATGAAGAGCGCAGGATCTCAAATTTGGATCATCACCTGTTGCTGCTCAAGCAGTTTTTTTATACTGTCTGGTTCTCTTTCCACTGATCTTTATGCCGTCTCTGGTGATTCTTTGGCATTGAATGCAATTCTTTTAGTTGGTCGTTTTGCAGGGCTACAAGTGAAATGTACAGGATTATTGGTTTATTTCCCGGGAAGGGATGTTACTGAGGGGGGGAATATTTGTACTTAATAAAGTCAAATTTTTAGTCATTATAAGGTTGTCAAAAGGAAAAAGTTCAAAGAAAGCATCATTATTGCAGATTTATGTAGTACCTGGCATCATCAAAATGGTGGTGCAGCAAATCAGATAAAAAAAAAATCATTTAGAGGTTCTCCAAAACCTAAATGCACTTGCTATTCAATACTTCTCTTGATGAAAACATTAACATAGAAGTGTTTGACTTGATGGTTAAAAACTTTGGTTCGCAGGGGTTTTGTGTTTGATTCACTTTAAATTTTAATGAGTTACTATCTATTGAATTTATTTAATGTGTGTAGATTGAGGGGTTTACATGTACTCTGAATATTAATTGAGTAAGACGCTTGACCATCATGATTTAAAAAAAAACACTTCTACTCATTTTGACTAAATGATTAATTCAGTTAGTCTTCAATTCAGTACATGATGCTGCTTCAAATGCCAATTTCAAAGTAAACATACGCTATAATTATGATTTTCATTTGTATCTACATGTAAGGAGATATTAAAATTGATGCATTTTCAAAATTCCTATTTATTTAATACTCTTTCCGGCCTATTTTAGTTGTTTTATTTGAAATATGTGTTTTTTAAAGAATTCTCTATATAAAGTTAGTACTCAATATGATCTCATCTATTTTGAATACGCTTTATAATACTTTAATATAAATGAGACAACTATTTTGAGACAATTCTAAAATTCATATAGGACAATTAATTTGGCACAGAGGGAGTATAAAACTGTGAAATTGATGCTAAAGTTGTTTTATGGAGAGCTCGGCTGCCCAAGATGATAGTCTATGAAGATGGGTGAGTGGTCTCCCACCACTACAAATTTTCATGTCTATGGTTTAAGTTAAAATTGGCATTGACGAGCAAGGTTTGCGCATCAAATTAGTAGGAAGTAGGTGAAAAAAACAAACTATAATATAGCAACTACTATTAATCATATAAAGTACAAATTTAGAAAATGTTTGGGCACAAGGGTCTTGTATAGAACTACTTAATATTGAATTTTGTTTGCAAAAATATCTTTTTATTTTTAAATTTTAGATTTTATCGTTTATAATTTTTATTTGATGTATTTTCATTATTGGATTAAACATTAGATAAAATATTTATCCAATGATTCATTTTTAATCTTCAAAAATTAAAAAGTAATATGATTCAATAGTTATATTTTTTACAGTTTAATAGTTCTCGTGATAATCTAATCATTACAATTTTTCTGATCATTGAAAAAGGTTCAGCATTTTACATGACCGTTAGAACACTTGAGGTTTTCGGCCTGAGCTTTTGTCAGACCTGTCACACAAAACTCTTCAACAGTTTGCTTACATTTACTATAAAATGGAAGTGATTTTATTGTCTTTGATAATAGAGTTATAACGCTTTCTTCCATCACTTCAAAACGACTTTTCATGTACTATTTGTTAAATTTAAAATTGGCAATGACATTACATGGTGTGAGGTTTGCATGAAAATCTTGACATAGTGACTACAGTTAATCACACAAAAACCCATGAGACTGGCTTGACAATTGAGCATTTCCATGCCCAATTGACCGTTTTAGAGACCCAAATCCAAGGGATCAGGGTTTCACATGAATATGGCAGCTCACATGCATAAAGAGGAAAGGAAGCAAGCATGGCAATGGCGTGTTTTGGGTGGTCCAAAGTTGGCCACAAGATTCCCATTCTAATTTTTGTTGTTTTGATCCAATAGTTGTAATGTAATCCTTGAAAGTAGGTGACACATGTCACTCATCCATGGATCACAATTCTTGCGAATTGTTTTTTGTAAAATTATTATAAATACATCGCTTGAGCATGTGCAATGAGCATCCACGCAACAAGTTTTCTCTACATTGCGTCGGTGCAAGTTCTAGTTCTCTTCTTTTATGACGAGTGTTTTGATTTTCTAGTTAACTTCTAGTTTGATTTCTTGTTTTAGTTCTTAAAATTCTAGTTCAATTTTTATCTATACCTTAGACGAATTTTGCTTATAGTTCTTAGAATTGATTCAAGCAAATCATTTTTCGATTTCTAGAACTTTCCGGAAATAATATTATCTAACTTCTGGGAGGCCTTATACAAGTATCTATATAAATGACCCAAACATGTCGTGTTCCATGCACAATAGATCCGGAGCTGCAAGCAATTTTCCCCAAAAAATGTAGTGTAAATGAATGTGCTAATTTTGGATAGTGGGTGAAACATAATCAGATAACTGCGTAAAATTATCACATAGCCACAATAAATTTAACAGTAACACCGACTATATCTGCATTTGCTATTAGAATCTTTCCTAATAACTTGGTTGTATAATTTTGTCAATTTTTTTCCTGAAATGGTTCATACATATATTAATAAATAAATGCACCAGGTGCAAATACAAAGATAAAAAAATAAATGAAAGAAATATATAGGTAGAAAAGACTGAACTGATAAAGTAAACATCCTCAGAAAACACCACTGAACTGCCGAAGAAACCACAATGAAGGCAAGGAAGATCTACACATTCTTTCCACGCACACAAGATGTATGCCGTAGAGATATTCCTGAATTCCTGAAGGGTGACCGCCCAGGCTGCACACATGGAAAGACAACGACTTGCAACCGACTTACTGGATTTAGTTGTATCCCTGAGTATCCTGTTATTCCGCTCCCACCAAAAACTCCAAATAGTGGCAAAAAGAGATAAATGCCACAAGGAAAAGCATTTTGGCAAGACGGAGATAATGTCTCAACCAAAAAACAGTTCAGCCAACGACGAGGGCATAACTCAAGCTAAACCAAATTGTCACAAGATGGAGCACCAAACATCAGAAGAGAAAAGACAATGAATGAACAGGTGATTAGACTCTTCAGAAGCCTGGAGACAAAAAGGACATGCATTAACCAAAGTTTTTCCTCTTCTCCGCAAGTTGTCTTGTGTCAATATTTTTCCAAGTCCTGTAGTCCAAAGAAAACTAATTGCCCTCGAAGGAGCTCTCGAGGACCAAATTTTGGGGTTCACTGTAGCAATTTCAGTGGATGAGGACCTCCAAAAGTAAAATGACTTCACCGAGAAAACACTAGTGTTGTCGGGCCACCAAACAAGACTATCCTCCACATTGGTTCGAATTCTGTAGGATAAGATGAGGTGGAGGAGATACGAGAGGGCATCATCATTTGGGTCTGACAGGTTCCGGCGGAGATGGATGTCCCACACACATTGATCACCCGTAACACAATAGAAATCTGAAATGGTTCCATGGGGTCTAAGGGAGAGGCGGTAAAGAGAAGGAAACCGAGAAGCCAATGTAGAACTATCACACTACAAATCACTCCGTCTCCACGACCTGCCTTGAATCTGGTACCCTCTTTAAATTTGTCAATACAAGCTGCGAAAGCCCGCCACATGCCAAAAGCTTTGCGCAAAACAGGATTGATATCCCAACCCCAATTACGCGCCTATACTTGCAAATAAGAATATCCTTCAAAGTGGAATCACCTTCAGTACCTAATCTCTACAGCCACTTACTAAGAAGTGCATCATTGATGGCCTTAATAGGACACACCCCCAATCCCCCAACAACAGTAGGTAGGCAGACCTGATCCCAACTTACAAGATGGTATTTCCTGATGTCATCTTGGTCGCTCCACAAAAAGTTCCTCATGATCTTCTCCATTGATTGAACGGCTTTGCTCGGACACCTATAAGCTAACAGGAAGTAGGCGGACAAGGCGTTAATGACAGACTTTAGAAGAGTGATTCGACCATCGAGTGGAAGATACTTTCCTCTCCATGATGCCAAGCGTTTGCTGAACTGGTGGATGATAGGTTCCCATTGCAAGTGCCCAAGAGACACATTGCAAAGGGGCAAATCCAAATAAGTAGAAAGAATAGTAGCTAATGCACATCCTAAAAGTTTTGATAGAGTAGTCAGTTCCAAATTGACGCCAAAAACTTCACTCTTGTGGTGGTTGATCCATAAGGAGGAAGACAACTCGAACCACCTAAGTAAGGCCCTAACGTTCATTATGCAATCTTCATTAGCATCACAGAAAATGATAATGTCATCCACATACTGTAAATGATGGATTTATATAGATGATGAATCAATTCAGAAACCATGGATAAGATTGAAGTTTGCTGCTTTAGAAAGGAGAAGGTTTAGAGATTCCACAATTATTATGAAAAGAGCAGGAGATAGCGGGCCACCTTGCCGAATGCCTCTGGAACTCTTGAAAAAAACCTTTGGATGACCCGTTGATGAGCACCAAAAAATATGCAAAAGATACACATGCAACCATCGAAGAACACCATCTCCTGCTGAAATCCATACTAGAGATCACAAAGACCAGAAAATCTAAATCAACCATATCATAGAATTTCTCCAAATCCAACTTGTAGACAATACCTTTTCGCCGGGCATTGTGTTGGGAGTCAATGCACACGTATAATTTTGTCAATTTGTAGACAATGCCATGATCATCATAATTTTGCCTTCGATGGGAGGCCATACATGTAAAATACATCTTCGATTGTAATGACGACCTCGCCACTATGGAAATGAAACACATTTGTCTCCGGCATCTAACAATCTATGAGGGGTGGGGGGGGGAGGGAATTAACATATCACTGCACTTTTCTAATTTTTTTTTTTTTTTTTCATGTATGCAGTGAGATCCTAATTATTAGAATACAATTTGCAATGCATGCATCTCACTTTCGGTTTGTCCTACATGAAAATTTTGAGGTTCAAATTGATACACAAAAATCAATTTCGTCAATTTTAAAATAGCAAATGTGTATACCATTCCTCTCTAAATCAAGTCTGAGATGTGGTTCTTCTGATCATATAAGAGGGTTTGGTCAGTCGGATCAGACACGAATTCCTCTATGTTGAGTAAAAATTAAAAATCAGGAACATGTAGATAATGAAAAATAAAATATAAATATTAGGAAAAAAATAAACTTGGTCGAACCGAAGTTTGATTTTATAGCAATGCAAATTAAAATTTAATTTTCATAAAAAACCCTTAAATCCTTCTTTCATAGGGAGCAGCCACTTGCATAGAAATCAAACCTATCCCCTTAACAAGAACCTCCATTTCCCATAGGGTTATTCCTCATCGACTTACCGGTGTGTGTGGAATGAGAGGTTTACACATACTCTTTAGTCTCACCTCCGATATAGGGTGGGGATACCCATGTTAAAAAAAAAAGGGATGAAATGAGGGAGATTTTCATGTACCTCTACAAAAGAAGGAGAACACTGGAGATGTAGAAGGAGAAAGCTCGAGAAATGGAGAAAAAACCTAAAAACCCTTTCACTAGTGGCATCAAGAATGAATCTCCCCTCAAGAAAAGAAGTTTTGAGTTCGATTCACGCTCAAATCCCTTTGGGTCACTCCAGTAATTTCTTTTTACTAAAATTAAGGGATCGATATATAGTGTGTGTTGCATTACCACACAGGGGTGCAAAATTCGGTATCAGCGGATTTATCGACCGATATTTTTCTCTCTTCTTTTTTTTTTTTTTTAAAAAAAAAAGGCCGATACCGGCTGATATCGGCCGATACGATAAGTATCGACGGATATTTATACCCCTGCTACCATATATATAGATTGGATAGCACTAGAGCAGATGGGTCGAGTTGCACTAGCGCAGATGGATCAACTTGAGCTAGAGCAGAAGGGTTGGATTGTACAAGTACATATGACATTTCCATGCTTACAATGTTCGATGTAGTTGTACGAGATACTCTCGTTTAAAAAAAAAATTAGACACTTTGATCGAAAGTCACGATTTTAAGAGTATTTTGACAAAAGAAAAATATCTTGATTATTTTTTAAATCTTTTGAATCGAAAATAATAAGCCAATTCGATCACTAACGAAACACATTGACTATTATATAATCTATGGCTAATACGGATGTAATGTACCACGACACCTCTCTCTAAGCTATATGTTAACCTACTTGTGTATTCCATGTCTCTCTCACGCTCAAAAGTTTGCTATTTTATTTTCCAATCCAAGACTACTAAAACTAATGACAAAGTCAAAGAACAAAAGAACTAGAATCCACACACAAAAGCCATAGAGTAAGGTACGAAGGGCGGAGAGAACAATCCCTGCCATTGCAAGCTCCTTTGTCGTCTTATATTGTTGAAAGAAACATTAGGAGATTCTCACTCCTAGTACTACCACTTCAGAGTTTTTAAAATATACCCCATTTTAATGTCCAAATCCATGTTCATATTTTATTACTGTGTTTGACAGTTTCACATTGATTTGGACATTTCATACATTGGAGGGATGCAAAATGCAAAGTTTAATTATTTTCTTTCAAAGAGACAAAAGAAAAAAATTATAGATATGCGAGACCATGCAATTAGGGCTGTAATTCGGGTGGGTCTAGCTGAGTTTTGGACTTGCCCGCGGTTAAGCTCAAATTGCAATTAAATGGTCAAATCATAGTTGTCAAATCCGTTAAGGAATCCATTCCAGTTTTGTAACCATAATTTGTTTCAGAGAAGATAGCCTAACAACTTTTAAAAAAAAAAAAAAAAGTTATAATAAAAAATATGAAGACAATAATACAAACTTATAAATATATTTAAAATAATTATGTTCATCATTTTACACTAATCTACATAAATTATCATTAAATAACTACGTATGTTTGTAGTCTCAATCTATATTAGTATAATTATCAAATGCTGATTAAAGAATGGTTGGATTTTACTCTAATAAGAATTAAATATAGATTGAATTAGGAAAAAAAATCTAAAAGATTTATAAGAAATAACCTTGAATTCACATTTTATTCAAAATTAAATAACATAACTTAAAACACATTGGCATACTGAGTTTATTTCATTTTTTTTTCTTAATTTTTTTTATATAGATCAAAAGTAAATCATATGAATTGAAAATTTACTTCATGAACTATAACTGGACTAAATTTCAGTCCAACTCAAATTCTAACAACTTGATCTTAGTGGTCGTAGCCATCAAGTGTTCTTGAACCATATAGACAATTTTTCCTTTTTTAGTTGGCCATTGAAACCTGTCATAAACCTTATAGACAATCACTTTGCAATTTAACATACTACGAAAATTATCTTTTCCATTATTTTCTATCATTTAGAAAGAAGGAATTCCGAATTGAGTGTTGTTGCCAGCAATTTAGTATTCTGCCCATATTATACACTATCTTGCTCATCTTTTATGATCTAAATTGTTGTATGTCATCAGATATGTACTCTTTTTTTTTTTTTTATGATCAAGCTGTTCAGATCTCTTAGAACGCCCTGCTGAGTTTTAGGGCATGTACAAGCCTCCCTAACCCACACACTGGATAACTCTACGAGAGTGACCCTTCAAATGAAATAGAAATCGAACGTAGGACTCATATTTCTGAGGTGTGTTCCTTGCCACAACTCCAACCCTTTGGGTTACATCTCTTATGTACCTGTAGGCTAAGAACATGAAAAGGACAAAGATTACACTGGGATATGACTCAGTTTGGCACGTTTCTGATCAAATAGAGAATGAGTCAAACATTCAAACTGTTCGGATTTGGGTGTAGCAGTTTGCAAGTTACTTGTCTGGAAAGTATTTGGCACATTTCTAGAATTTTGACTACAAATTTGTAGTATTTTGGTTTTGCAACGGGCATCAAAATACTGATTATTAGATGCATATGAAGTATTACTCATAGTATAATACAGATATTAAAAGCAGGGTCATAAGAAATGGTATCGGCCTACAGTATCTGTTTAAGTAGGTGGATGTGTACTGTTTGATACATAACATATCGTCTGTATAATTATAAAAATAGTCATGGTGTATTGCTATTTTCAAACTCCCACGAGTGAGCCCAATCCTTCTAAGGCACACCAAGGTTAGGCCGGCCTTTTCCGATTTGAATGGAGCGAGAGTCAATTCTCATGAATGGCTGACAATAAAATAGTCTTGGCATTTGTGGGACTACGGCAAGCATTTTTTATTGAATTCCCAAGCATTCGGCTCTGTATATTCTTATCAACTTCAATACTATATACATGACGTAGATTAATTTAAGAGTAACCCATGTCTTCAAATCCACAAAGCAACATCTAGGCCATGACAAACAGGAAAACTAACAATCAATCCCCTTTGAATGCTTAAATTCTCCTAACTTGAATCTCATTCCTCGGCAGAGTCAGGCATCTATTGCAATGGCCATGGCTCCTCAACTTCTCCTCTTGCTCATTACAACTCTCTTAGCTACAAGATCCTTCTGCAACCTCTCCATCAAAGCTAGCAAAATGTACCCTTTAACGTGCTCTCAGTACCCCAACAAAACATGTGATGCATACCTCTACCACATCTCTACAGGCCTCAAAGTAGAGGACATTGCATTCTACTACTCTGTAAACCCATCCCAAATCAATCCCATTAGACATGGGACCAAAACAGACTACCTTATATCCGTCCCTTGCTCGTGCCAGGACGTAAATGGCACGACTGGATTCTTCTATCACACTTCTTACAGTGTGCGAGCGGGCGACACGTTTGCACAAATACAAGATGAGATCTATAGTTGGCAAGCATGGAGCAATGATGGCCAACGATACTTGTTTGCAGGAGAGGTGATTCCTATACATTACTGTGTGGATGTTGGGTGGGACTTCGAAAGTGATCACTTATACAGTACAAGAGGGTGATAGTTTGAACAGCATTGTTAATCAGCTGTCGTCAAATCTGAGTGAAATTCAGAGCTTGAATGTGAAAATGACTCAAAATCTATCATATATAGATGTTGATTGGGTGTTGTTTGTGCCAACAGAGAAGGTTGTCTTCCCCGCGGCAAATGAAGGTGAGTTGTTTCTGATTCCATTTCAACCCAGATTTAATCCAGAAATATGATTTCAAACAGAGTATGGTGTATGATGGAATTCTATGGAGGAACGAACCTAGATACAACTAACATGGTGGCAATGAGGTGGTCCTCCATCACATAAAAGGGGTTTTTATAAACAGTTATTAGAATGTTACGTTGGATGAGTGGATTAAGGGTAGGATAAAAAAATGATCGCATTTAGGAAGTATAAAAATAATCCTAATAAAATATCAATTGAGAGAAATTTGCTTAAAGTGGTTTGGACAGGTAACAATAAGACCTGAGATGGCCTATGTGCATAAGATTGACAGGTTACTAGTTGATGGTGCTAGGAGAATGGATAGAAGGCTGAAAACATAGAATGAAGAATAAAGAAAAACATGATAGATAGTGGAATACTCAGGGGTCATTTAGAAAAGAAGAACTTTAAAAGCCGACTCTAGATAGATAGAATTTGGACTAAGAGAGGTAGGGGAAATAAATAATTAGTAGGAAAAGCCAAATTCCATTCATTATATAAATAATACAAATGAATATAGTACACCAAAAGACCCTTTATACTTGAACAATGAAAACTCTTGATCTCTCTTTACAATATTTGATAGAAAATTACAACAAACGCTTGCAATGGCCTAGAATTAGCACATTGGACTTCTCTCAAAAATTTCCAAGTTCTTTTCCTGGAGTTAAGATCTCCATGTTCATTAGAAGTTTCAAAAAAGTAGCCTGGATCTCGAGACGTGTAGCTGAGAATTTTTTGTGTGTCACACTTAGGTACCAATCATAAGCAAAGCAACTCTTGTCCCGTGATTGGTATAAATGTAATACCCAGAAAATAATGAAAAGAAAAAGGGTAAAAAAGTGGTTTCCCAGAAAACAAAATTAAGATATTTTCTAAATGATTTGTCCTTTCTAAAGTGGATGGTAAGGATAGATGTAATACATGTGATTAAAATAAAGTCCATAGATTAATCAAAGTTAGCCTGCTACATGATTAATTATGTATGATCTTTTCTGAACATATTGAAATAATCACACATAAAGCATGTGATCAATCCCAGAGTTGGGTCAAAGTCCAGTTTGTGTGGAAGTTAAGCCATTGGCATTGACAGTCATTGAGTGATTTGTCATGAAGAACATGGGATTTGACCATTTAAGAAGGATAGCAAACGGTCATATATCATGATTATTACATGTTTATTCCTCTCTACTGATTTATTTTTGTCATTGGATCAGGAAAGAGATGGAAGAAACCGGCAATTATTGCCATAATCATATCTCTAGCATTTCTGATGGCGGGAGTAATCATTTTAATCGTTTACATACGGAATCGATCACGTCGACGGAACACCATTGAAGATCCTAAAGTTGTTGCAAAAAGCCTGGCTGCAAAGAACATTGCTTCATTGCAGAACCAATACCTCAAGAAAGAAAGCATAGAAGGTGTGCATCAATTCCAAACCATTTCTTGATCTTCTGTTCTCACTCCAGTCACAAATATTGCTTCTAGCTTCTCTTAATTGCCAAAATGAAATGCTACAAACAATCTGAAAGAGAATTGTAATCATGTGACACAGATGTTACATGTTTTGAATCAGAGAGACCTTTGATATTCAGTTTAGAAGAGATCGAAGAAACATTAAACTCTTATGAGACAAGAAAAATCGGTGAGGGGGGGTTTGCCAATGTATACTTTGGCATGTTAAGGAAGCAGGTATGAGATTATTGTTTTAAGTTTTAACATTCTCAAAATCCTGATTATATTCCACTGTGGTGAATCGTTTTTTTTTTTTTTTCTGTTTTGGTTAAAAAATCAGAATGAATAACTGGTGTCAATTTCTTACCTTATGACCATACGCGCACACTAAAACTAGGTCTAATGTTTTTTGCTTGTAGGAAGTGGCAATTAAAAAGATGAAATCTAGTAAATCTAAAGAGTTCTTTGCCGAGCTAAAGGTGTTGTGCAAATTACATCACAGGAATGTGGTAAGCTGACATATCATCATCTTCATGCATCTGTTCTGTCTAAAATAGCATATATTGTCTTATATTGGCTTTTTAATGGATATTATCAGACCAATATATAGGGATCAACAGTTAAAGAGCATTTACCTGTCAACCATAGTTGATTATATGGTCTTCTAGTTCTCATTGCCGGCGATTTGCTCCTGGCCTTACTTAACTGGCTGGGTCGCACCTCTGGCGCCATTACTTTGAAGAGATCATATGGTCTTATTGTTGTTGCATTCTAATATGGTAATATTTACATTGATGGTACTGTTTTAAGGTCGAGTTGATTGGATATGCGAGTGGAGATGATCATCTATATTGGTCTATGAGTACGTTCAAAATGGTTCTCTCAGTGACCACCTTCATTGCCCATTACTAAAAGGTATGTGCATTTTACGCACAAGCATATAACCATTATTCATTGTTACTTCAAATGTCAATTGATTTAACTATCATTATCAATATAAAGGGTCATTTATTTCACCTATTTGGAATCAGACAATCAATTAATTGAAGTACATAACGTTAAATGAAAAATTTGTTCTCACAAGTTTGAATCCCAATTCAAAATGAAGGAGGGGAGGTTCACGAGGTTGAAACCCTATTAGAGTAGATAAATATAGTGGGGTATTAACTCGAACGGGTTGGAATGATGGCCAGGAACCTGCCTCAGGAAGTGGGAGTCCTGAGTTCGATTCTCACTCCACCCCACAAAGGGCCACTCCCCATAGAGTTACCCGGTGTGAGTGAGTAGGGGGGCTTGCACATGCCTCTAGGAACACCATGGTCATAAAAAAATACAGTGGGGTATTTAAACATTAGGTATATACATCATTGAGGAATTGAAAACCCTCAAAAGTACAGCAAAACTGCAACTAAGGGATTACTTAAATGACAGTAAGGTGCAGATCATTACAATGGAATAGCAACTTGAGTTGGACCTTCTCTGGATCTTGGTTTCTGAAACTCGGTGGTATTGGGCCTAACCATCCTATGACTCTTCCATCGACTAGAAGTGCTGTTTATGTGTTGTTAAATAGTAAAGTTATAAGATGAATTAGAACACAAAACAACTTGTAAAACTTAATTCAAGTATCATGTCAGTCTTACATTATGTCTGTGGTGGTGGAACCAGGACATCAGCCTCTCTCTTGGAATGCTAGAACACAGATAGCACTGGATACGGCAAGAGGTATTGAATACATTCACGATCACACAAAAGCACGGTATGTTCATCGTGACATAAAGACAAGCAACATTCTACTTGATCAAGGACTCAAGGCAAAGGTATTTTACATGGTTTTGAACATAATAATAATATTTTTTTAATTTCTCTTTCTCAATTTAATATCACGTACATTTCTTCCAATTAATTCTGTTATTTCTTCTGAAATTTTCTGGCAGCAATTAGTCATACGAAATCTTCATCTTAATTCTTATATGAATATATAGATTCTAATTCATTTGGATAACATGGATACCCCAACCCTCATTAGAGGTAAGACTAATCCTATCGGATACATCAGACCACCTGAGGGCCAATGTATCAAGTCAGTCTGGGAGCAGGGATTGAATCTGAGACTTCTGGACTCCAGAACCTCCAACCAACAGAGCTACCTGGGTGGGTTAATATTTAGATTCTGTCACAGCAAAAAAAAAACATGACACAAATGCTCTGACATTTGAAAACGATGACCAAGATTGTTTCTCTCTTTACAATAAAAATTATGCGTCGATATAGGTAGATTGAAACTAGTCAATTGTCCTCACACAGGAGTGAAGCTGCGAATTTTCCTTCAGTACGACCAAAACCAGTATTTAACTTAAATTGTGCCCAAAGGTCACATAGTCCATGGCTTTACATGCACAATCACCCAAAACATTCAACCCCAACCAAGAAGACAAATGGCTTGAATGCGAATATCCAACTTGTTTAGGTTTCATTGTTCAAATTTCAACCCAAATTATGCATCCAATGTTGATGCAGAACAAGTTACACCCAACTAATATTGTAACACAGCAGTTATGGTATAGTCTGCACAAGCATCACCATCCCAATAACGGCTCTTTAAATCCCAACTGCTACCCTTAATTAACACCTAATTAAATGCTAAGGAATAAAAGGTATTCCTTGACCTAAAATGAAGGATTAAAGGTTCAAGACAGGTTTTTACATAGAGAATCCTTATACTTTCTGGCAACTTTGGCAATGGACCTTAGTTTTAGAGATCCACCACCATGTCTGGTTCTTCACTTATGATAGCATGCATGTGTAAAGGACATTGAAGGTTATTCATCCAACCCTCATGATGATCCATCAATGAAGTCTATGATTTGTCCACCCTCTAAAATCTTTAAAACAAAGTTATCAATTTGAAGATGATCTATAAATACAAAATCATTTTCTATAATCAACATAATAATCAAAACAAAAGGAAAATCAAGTTTCTATCACTATCTATGAGTCCCCCAACCATCCAGTTTTACTTCTATCCTAAAACATTGTAATGCTGTTTTCTTCCACTACTCTTTATAAGCATTAAATCACAATATTCTATTCTCCTCAGTTCTTGTTATTTTCTTAAACCTTCATGATTTAGTGACTAAATAGTGCAGAAAACCAGAAACAGGGAGAATAATGGATTATTAGTTTGATGAAGACCACAAGAATCTAAATAATCTTTTGATTCTATGAAATGTAGCCACTGCTACATGAAATGTTTTTACTATTCTCACAGTCTAAATCCCCATGGGAGGTTCTCACCAGTGCAAGGTTGCTCTTTGTTTTCCTTTGGGTGATCTTACATGTTCATCATTCAAGGTTTCTTGTTTATATTGTTTTGTTGGATATAAAACTGAGTCAGTATGGAAATATAAAATTAATTGATTTTTTTTTTTTGGCCTCCAAACTAGATATCTATGGCTCAGCTTTTAGTGACAAAAAATGTGGTTATAATGAAGCTGTCATTCATGGTATATGCTCCAAATTCTTGACCTACTACATGAATCTGACCTTCCCTTATAAAAAAAATGTGGAGCATTTTTTGCAACTTCTTCATTTGCAATTCTAGGATCATCTGATAAGGGAGACATTATGGCAGTAGATCAAGGTCCCTATCTAGGATCTTATGGCTCACTTATACACTGTGTTTCCTATTATGACATGATATGAAGACTCAGATCGTGACATAATTGAATAACTTATTAGAGCCTGTTCCTGAAAAGAAAAAAAAAAGAGAATATCTATCAGTATCAAGTTATGAGTAGTATTAAACAGTACAATGGTTAAACAGATTTTAATTTGTCCTATTTATGTATAAAATCTAACATTGTACACTTCTGCAGGTTGCAGATTTTGGACTAGCAAAACTTATTGAACGTAGCAACGAAAAGGACTGTATAGCAACTTGCTTGGTTGGAACACCTGGTTACCTTCCACCTGAGTATGTTTTTGATTGATATTATCCCTACTATCCAGGTTTATTCTCCACAATATTACTTGAAATGAATAGATGGAACAGGTAATAGAGCTGCCTTTCATGGTTCTAAGTGGAATTGTTGCTATTTCAAGCAAGGTCCAATAACCAACCCAAGGAAAATTCTTAGGGCCACAATATAGCTAACATCTAAGACTCACTTCGCACTGAGCTATTTGGGTTTGCTATCGAAATTTGAAGAAACCAATAATGTACTAGTTTTGGTATTGATTCACCTGGCTAAATACGTTTTAGCTGAGTCACAGCCTTGTTTGAGATCCTCTCTATGCATAAAAGATTAGAACAAACTACAAAGAAAGGAGCAAAGCCCCACAAAAAGAAAAGGCAAATGGAGGGCAAAGAGCCATCTCACACTGTTCACCAAAGGCCAAGCAGGGGAAGCAAGGACAATTGCAGAAGCCCCACCAAAAAGAAAAGTACAAGCTATTGATAGATTGAATTTTTTTTTAAATACAAGCCATTGGTGGATAGGATTTTTTTTTTTTATAAAAATATATTTCACCAATAATTAGCTAACCATTTGACTGTACAAACCACTTAATGTAGACCAATTGTAATTAGCATTTATCGATGGCCAGGACTACTAGATTTTGAAAGTATTACACAGTTCATCCTTGATAGGTCCACTAGCAATAAGTGGGCACACCTATCTCATTATTCAATAGAGGATTGTTTCTTAAATTGATACACAAAAACACATGTACATGCTGCTTTTGGTTACCTCTTTGATATCAAAAGAATGAAGAAACATAATGTTGCTGACTTTAGGGGACTTAGAGTGGCCACCCTATTAGTACCCTGGATTGGCTAACTAAATTTTGTTCTATGATTATTGAACAGGTCCGTTCATGATCTAAAAATGACTTCCAAGACCGACGTATTTGCATTTGGGGTGGTTCTTGCAGAGCTGATAACAGGACAACGGGCTCTCATCCGAGATAATGGGGAACCAAACAAGATGAAATCACTAGCCTCAGTTGTATGTGTTTCTTCTCTTCAATAGTTAAAACTTCATAATCATTTTTTCTTTTTCACTGGGATCACTATACTTTAATTGGTCAAATCCCAGTGGTTTGAAGGAATGCTCATTGAGGACAGATAATAGACATCTAAAACATTCTTAACCACAAAAATGCATTTACTGCCAACAATTTGTGACACTTCACCCGTTGAAGGATCGTGATTGTCCAGACAGTGAAGTTCTTTGAAATGGATCATCTATGGCAGGACCTTTATTTTTCTGTGTATTTATACAAGGATAGAGCTATCAATAAATTGTAGATAAAATCATTTAGGATTTCTTTTTGTTCAACTCTTTTAGAAGATGGCTCCTTGATTGGCAATTTATTGTGACATTTGCAATAAATGACTATTCAGAACATATTATATTGCAGGTTGACACTATATTTCAAGAAGAGGAGACAGGAAATGCAATAGAATCCTTCATTGATGGGAGTCTTAAGGGCCACTATCCAATGGAAGAAGCATACAAGGTTGGCATGATTTCAAGTTTTCAACAGTGTCACATATTGTATCGTGTATGGGAATGATATGTAACCATGAAGCAGTTTTACCATTGGGTGGATCTTCTACACCCCCCTCACCCCAACCTTAAAAGAAAAAAAAACAAGACTGATGATGGAAAATGGGGCAATGTTTTGTAATCAAGTGGAAGTGAGCCATTTGGGCCAAATGGTCCTAAGATCCATCAGTAATGAAGTCTAAGTAACAAGATTTAGGGTCTGCTTGTCTAGGGGAGAAGCAGGCATTAAGAATAGTTTTCACCAAGTTGACAGTTCATTCTTGTGGAGAAAAGTTGGCAATACACAAAGGACTAGTTTCTTTTCAAGGGGAAATTAAGTCTCCTAAAATGTAAGAGAAGTCACTTTCCTCTTAGATGAGAATTACCTGAAGGGGAATCTCCACCTTTTTGGAGTTGATGGTATCTCCTAGAAATTTTTTTCTTCCCTTCCAAATGAGCCCTAAATTGAGATTAGCCATGCTGTATCATTTGATTGGCCTTTCTCTTCTTCTAACCACTGTTTTTTCTGCCCAACAATAACATTTTCCACTGCAGATGGCAGAAATTGCAGCACAGTGTTTGAGCAAGATGCAGTAAATAGACCAGAGATGAGAGAGATTGTCATAAAGCTCTCACAGATAATGATGTCCTCTATAGAGTGGGAGGCCTCACTTGGAGGAAACAGTCAAGTTTTCAGTGGCATATACACTGGAAGATGATATTATCTGATTTGGAGCACCTCAAGTTTCGCTTAAGAATTGTACCATACCATCGATCAATTTTGTACTTTTGGATCTTCACTCTTCAATACCAAAGTAATTACCCTTAACATTACACTACTAACAAATATATGAAATTTTAACCGGAGCACTTCATTTAAAAAAAAAATGAAATGGTTATGATTTTATTGATCAATGAGAAGGAAAAAAAAAGAGAGAAGGCAAGCAGTCTAGAAGACTACAAACACCCAAAGAATAATCCAAGTTAGAAAACGATGACATGCCAATTCACAACCGCCCCTCGCGTACGTGCAGCGGGTCACCCTTCCTTACGTGCAGCGGTTGTACTCAGAATCTGCTCTGATACCATATTAGTAAAAAGGTAGCTCTCGAGAGAAGGGTGCTTATAGAAATATTTCTTCGTTATTCTCATACATTGAGAATTTTTTTTTTTATCTAAAAAAAACTAAGACATTATTAAATAATATAACAGCAACAAAATGTGTAGTTTTATTTTTCTATTAAAATGCATATATCAATATAAATAACCATTACTATAATATTCCCACTAATTTAGCGTGTTAAATTTAAAAAGAGTCCAATATTTATTTTACATGTATTTAATGTATTTTTAAATATCTAAAAGTTAACTTGTATGGCCATATTCTCATCCTTTTATGTGAAAAGTCTTGGGATCAAGTCTCCCTCAACACAAAAAGGATCACTCCCTATAGTTTATATCCCGTATGTGCAAATAACGAGCTTTACCCATGCTCTAAAGATTAGTCAAATAGGATGCCTAGATAAATTAGGTAGGACGTTTGGATACCTTAGTCTTAAAAAAAAAACATGAATAACTTTGACTGAATAGATTGTCTTCTAATGATTTTTTTTATTGAGTGGTAAAAGTTTTATTGATAAGAAAAAAAAAAAATTAACCCAACTGGCCAAGCTACAGAAAACAGGCAACTAGGCCCAGCTACACAGGAAACAAAAGACAGACTAAGGTCACCTTCTTTTAATGCCTAATTATTTACAAGATGATCCAACTCCACCCCTTAGTAAGACTGCCTTCTCATTCGCAGAGCGAACTTCAACCCTATCAAGCATTTTCCATAGGCAAACACTCTTTTAGCCCAATGGGTAACCAATACTTGATTGTTATTTATTAAAATTTGAGACTTAGATGAGCAAGCACTAATATTTTTTGAAACACCGTAATGAACTTATAGATGATGGATAACTTATGGTTATATTTATTTTGGTAACTTTGTTAGAGGCACCACAGTTCTCTGTTAGCTTGGTGCTTCATCAGTCATAGATTCTTTTAGTAATTTTTCAAAATTTTATTTGATAAATCTATATAGATTCAATAATAAATTATTATATAAATTGAATCAAGTCACCTGGTTGATTTAAGGAGAAACAGAATTGACCCAACTTAATAACTAATTGAGTCTTGATAAAATTAAAAAATTGATCTGACCCGCTTGACTGACCTACCTAGTCTTCTTGTTGACTTGACCTAATAATTGAACTAGTCGCAATCCTAAACCTAATACAATGATATGGAGTTCTCAATACCAAAGTATGCAAGGCATGTAAAATTATAATGGTCATATGGCATTGTAATAGCATACATGTCCCAGAGAAATTGGTTGAATTTCACTGAAATAATCTATACATACATATACAGTCATGTCAGACAGACACAATCAAGTCCCTATGAGATTGGTTTCATTTTTGCAAAATTAAGACCTCATTTTTTCAAATAATTAACCCACCTAGATGCATACTAATTAATGAGGTGTTGGCAAATAGGAAGACTAAATGGGGCATACAATATTTCACCACCATCACCTTAACATGGCCATAAATAGGCTTCCCATCTTAACACGGATGTTTTTTTGTTAGCGGACACGGATTTTAAAAAATTTATGTAAAAACTCTACTTTACCCTTCATCCTTTCTAACCTTTTAAAAAACAAAATTATAGGTGCACCGCTCAGAATAAATACACCTTTGATAGGTACACCGCTCATAATTATAGGTGTACCGCTATGGATGAGTTTTGCATGCCAAAGTTATAGTTAATTTCGAAATTATAGGTACACCGCTCATAATTATAGGTGCACAACTATGGATGAGTTCTGCACAACAAAGTTATAGTTAATTTCGAAATTATAAGTACACCGCTCATATAGGTGCACCGCTGTGAATGCGTTCTGCACATCAAAGTTATAGTTAATTTCGAAATGATCGGTACACCGCTCATAATTACAGGTATACCGTTGTGCTCTACTTAAGATTTGCATACGGAAGGACGGGGTTAAAGTGGAAATTACTTTATCCCATGTTTCCTAACAAAAAAAACACCCGTATTAGAATGGGCGGCCACATGAATAGGGGAGTTCAATATTTTACAGCTTCACAAGGTTTGGACAATGCAGTTAGCTGCCATGAAAATGCAATAAAGTATTAAGAGGGGTTTAATATTAGACATATTTATAAGGCTCCAATCAACTGTGGTTTTCTGCCTTGAAAATTCAATTATTTTTAAGAGGCTTCAACATTTGATGGCTGTAATATGCTCGAATAAATGTTGGTTTTAAACAATTATTATAAGAGGGGAATTGGTCCCAATTCAAGATTTCATACCAATTAATAGGCGTAGGTAAATATGAAAGGTTTGGATTGATCAATGAGACTAGTTCTTCAGAATGGTTTTGTGCACACTTGTATAACCTCTGTAATCAAATCCAGCCTGGGATAATCTAAACCGTCAGAGAAATAGGGTGTATGAGACTTGGCTTATACAAGACACTCCCCTGTATATGTGTATAATCATGGGAAATCTGGCAGACATTTAAGGTCAACTTGTAATATAATCATGATCCATGTACGGTTTTGACTTTTGAGAATATCATACATTCATTCTAATCTTTTATGCACTTTTAATTCAAGACAGGATTTAAATCTAAAGGGGTTGGAGTGATAGCCAGAACTCGCCTCAGGAGGAGTCTTAAGTTTGATCCACACTCCACCCCAAAAGGCCACTCTTGGTAGAGTAACCCAATATGTGTGGGTAGGGAGGCTTACACATGTTTCGAGAATTAGTCGGGTGCTCTAAGAGACATGGATACCTTGGTCATAAAAAAGATTCAAGACAGGATTTAAGCCATCTTGTTTACCAGCCCTGAGAGAACACTGGATGAGCCAGTTACCTTGCTCTCACTTTTGAAATGCTGATCAAATGGATGAGCTACTTCATTGCATTCTCTTTCTTGGAAAGGGACAAAGCCTGACTTCCCCATTCTACAGCAGATCCAAATGGGTGATCTTATTTAATCAGTAGAACCACAATGACTGGAATGTCATGTAAACAAATAGATTTTCCACTTCTATATTGATAAACATTTAATGCAAAAAGCAGAGTAATCCCTCCTATTAAGATACTGGCAGCACACTTTCAACCTCAATCCAGCTAAAGCCAGCTTCTTTGCCCACTCCTCTTTCTTTCATTAGTTCTCTAACATAACTCACATCACTCCACCTCCCATGAGAAGCATAAATGTTTGACAGTAGAACGTAAACAAACTCATGATCTCCTTCCAATTGAAGGACCTTTGCAGCTGCAGTCTCTGCGACTTCCAAATTCCCACAAGTTCTACATGCACTAAGCAGGGCCCTCCAAGCTGAGGCACATGATTCAAAACCCAATTCATAAATCATCCTATGTGCTCTTGACAAATCCCCCCCTTGGCCTAGAAGCTGAATCAAACAAGAGCAGTGTTCTACCATTGGATAAATCCCATAGTCTCTGATCATAGACTCAAAGTACCCAATCCCTACATGCAATAGTCCTCTGTCTCGTGCACATGCAGATAAAACACTAACAAAGGTAATGTTGTCAGGTTTTAGGCCATGCATTTTCTTCAGCTGTTCAAATAGCTGAACCACGTCCCTTGAGTTGCCATTATGTGCATGTCCTGAAATCATGGCATTCCAAGTAACTAAATTCCTTTTGGGTAATGATCTAAAAATTGCTTCAGCATTGTCTCTCTCTCCACATTTGGAGTACATGTCTATTAACGCACTTCCAACAACAACACATAAATCTAAACCAGATTTAATTGTACAACAATGAATCAATGTCCCCCACGTAAGAGCAGATAGACTGGCAATGCCCCGCAAAATGCTAGAAAACGTAAAGTGGTCTTTTGTGACATTCTGTGAGTGCATCTTAGTGAATAAACTCAATGCTTCTTGTCCTCGGTTTCCTTTTATATATCCTGCAATAATTGAATTCCAAGATGATGAGTTGGGATTGGGCATTTCAGAAAACATCCGTAGAGCACTCTCCATGTTTCCAGACTGAGCAATGCAATTGATCACTTCATTGTAAGATATGGAATCTGGAACTGGCATTTGGTGCAAGAAATCAAGTGCATCCTTGACCCTGTGGTTTCGAGCACTTGCTCCTATTACTGAATTCCAAGTCACTGTATCCTTACAAGCCATTTCATGAAATGCTACAATTGCATCATCTACAGTTCCACATTTTCCATACATGTCTACCAAACAGTTTCCAGCTATGACACTAGATCCAAAACCAAATTTGGAAATCAGGCAATGGATTGACCTACCCAAATCCAAAAAAGAGAGTTTCCCACAAGCTGCTAACGCAGCAGAGAAAGTAAAAAGATCCGTCCTAAAATTTGTTTGCACCAACTCAATAACAAAACCTAATGCCTCAAGGTAATGACCATTTTGCACGTACCCAGAAATCAAACAGTTCCAAGAAACTAGATTTGGTTGAGGAATTTCGACAAACAATTGGTGAGCATCACCCAGAAACTCACATTTCATATACATCCCGACAAGGGAAGTGGCAACAAAGACATTGTCATGAAACCCAGATCTTATCACGTACGAATGTAGCTGTTGGCCATATAAAACCCAGTTCAAATTGGTCGCCGCCCGGATGAGGCAGACAACAGTGTAGCAATTGCATTCAGTGCCCAAACTGCGCATGCGAGAAGCGAGCTGTAAAGCCTTCTCGCTGCTGTCTCTGTATTTGGAAAGGACTGAAATGGTATCAGTCCATGAAACTCCATTCTTTGGCTGAGAAAATTCGTCGAACGGATGGGGCGCGTGATAAGAGTGGGTGGTGCCGTCACGTTGAACGAGGGTATTGTGGTCAGGGATTGAACGGGATTGTGTAAGGTGTTGTCGCAGGGATATTGCTGTGAGAGATCTTCGCATCGGAAGAGGGTCGAGCCCTGTTTCTTATCCACCAACCATCGTCGACGGCGATCTTTTGAGATCAGTTGCCGAACACACTCGTGCATGCAAAGGTGCGGGCCCACTCTCCTGCTAGTTCGTATTGAAAAGGTCTGATCGATCACCCCGGGTGTTCATCTGTCCCGTAATCGTCCAATCTTTGGAAAATATTTTTATCTGACGGACTCAGCTCGGCTTTTACTTAGAACTGGTTTAGGCCCATCAAATTTTTAGGCCTACTTATTTTTTAATATTAGATTACAATATTATATTTGGCATTGTTATTATTTTTTAATTTTCTTTTATAAATTAAAGATTCAATTTTACGATTTAAAAAGACTTTAAAGACATGTCATTTTTCAAAAATTTATCTCAAAAATCATTTCTCAATTACTCAATTTTAACCGTCAAAATTACCGAATGTTAAATTTTTTCAAAGATGTCTATCAACTTTGATTATTAAGATCAAATGACTAGAAATTGAATTATACATTAAAATTTTAAAAGGTGGTAGGCATTTATGTGTTATGTATGATTAGATTTTCAAGTTGTAAAATAGAAACTAAATAGAAGTAAAAATAATGCAATGTGCAAAATAAATAGGCTTTAAACGGTGGGCTCGAGTTTGACTTTAAAAGCCAATGGACTTCAAACCGACTCAAGCTTTTGTAGACATTAAAAAGCTCAAGCTTTTCTTTGACAAAGCTTGATCTGAACTCGACCCGTAAACAAGCCTAATTATCCCACGGTCTCACTTGAACAAATATTGGGTAGACCAGGCAATGGGTTGGGTCAGATCGAGTTTGAGTCGGGTCTTATTCGGTTTGGATCTATTTTGGATCTTTTTAAACAA
Organism: Chimonanthus praecox; assembly: GCA_022113865.1. Lineage (NCBI taxonomy): Eukaryota > Viridiplantae > Streptophyta > Magnoliopsida > Laurales > Calycanthaceae > Chimonanthus > Chimonanthus praecox. The sequence continues at coordinate 110,272 of JAINRJ010000137.1, forward strand.
ACTGAGTTGGTTCGTCTCTTTCAAATTCGGGTTGGGTTGGATTCAAGCTGGGTTTACCCATTTACTTGGCTACATAGAACTTTTAAGCGAAAAACATATCAAGACTATCCCTTAAATGGGTAGCCTCATATTCTTACTTGTGCATAGCAATAATGTTGGAGAATGAAATATACAAACTATAGATCAATCACATATAAGACACAAAGATTTACGTGGTTCGGCAAAGACATGCCTATGTCCACAGAGCGTGATGCACAATTCCACTATGAAAAAAATACCATAAAATTGGTTATAAGGATTACCCAACCCCTTTCCTCTATCCATTTCACAGTCTGTCATTTTCTCTTTGTTTTCTTCTCCCTCTCTCTCTTACCCATAGAAAAACCTAGAAGTTAGAAAGCCCTAGAGAGAAAAAAAAAACCATTATATAATGGGCATTACAATTAATACAAAACGGATTCTCTGGACCATACATAAACAAAGTTTGGTCCAATAAAGGTCTTTTGAGCCAAACGCAACAAATAAATGGGTCAATAAGACTACTCATTTATTTCTGATTCAGGTAGACTATACCCATTTGTAAACGGCTTTGGGTCGAACCAAAGGACTCTCTTATCACACAAAACTCTGTCAGGTTAGCTCTCAAAAAAAATTTATCAGGTTGTTTAGAATTTTCTCACTTGACTCCCCATTCTATATCTGAGTCTAATTCTTTAAGAGATTCTTTCATAATTCCATGTATCTTATTACAATGCACTATTAAGACCTAACCAATTTTAATTAGATCGCCCTCCTAACTTCTGTTTCATTAAAATTTCATTATATTATATCTTAATCTTGATCATTTGTCTCAAAAATTCTCTTTTAAAATTCAGCATACTGTTAAGTTATTGTAAGTAAGACATATTGTACCAGGTCTATCTTATCTGTCATACTATTATGCTAAGTTTATCTTGCAAAGTTAATGAATTATTGTTGTAAAGGCATTAATCTTAGTGCCACAGAGATTATTCAATATCTAATTTTGTCCAAAATGACTAAGGAGGAAGTTTACGTGCCTCTTTATGTGGTTCTTATTTTCTATTAAGTAATGAATCTGGTAAGAAGTAAAATTTATTGAAAATGTCTAATTTCTAAGTCAATTCATTAGAGGCTAGTGTTTCATAGATAGTCTCAATCAAAACATTCTTTTATAGTGAGAGACATTAATTGAAAAATTTAACCAGGGGTCCAAAATTCGGAATCGGCCGATTTATCGGTTGATATTATGAATATCGGTCAATACGATACAGCTTCAAAACCGTATCATATCGTATCGATCGATATTTAGACTCCTGATCTAATCCTCCTCTTATGTTTGCCAATGTAATATAGCCTATTAAAATAATTAATCCGATAGTTCGCATTCTTATACTTGAGAGTGCATCTAATTTTTTTTTTTTTCCAATTTACTTCTACCAATTTCCAAGATGTGGCTATAGTTAAAAGTGAAATTTGGGTTAGTTGAGGTCTGAAAGAGGTGAAATGGGGGTTGAAAAGGATTTTCGTGAGGACTTAGTGTAGGCTATTGTGATATAGAGCTTTCAAAGAAAAGAAAAACATGAGTAATTTCTCTAAATTATAGTATGAATTTTGATGAAATAGAACAATATCGTAAAGCTTTCATGTTGCTGAAGGAAATAATTGATAAAAAAGGAATAATTTTTAATTTTATTAGTTACATTTTAAATCTACAATAGAGGTAAGATGAGAAACAAATTAAGTGGGATTGTTGGACAGATTTTTTTGCTTTCATTAAAATAGAAAACTATTAGCTATTGTAGATTTTCCTACTACTTTTTCATTGTAATAATAATAGCTGTAATAATAATAACAACAACAAAACAACCATAATTATAATTCATCCCATCGAAATGCATTTAAAATAAAAGAACATCAAAAATAGAAAATTCTAAAAGAAGAGCTAACAGAGATCCTAGTAATTCATAGTCTAGAATGAAAACCCATAAAGAATTTGTAAATAAATAACAAAAATAATTCATATAATTCAAATGCACCCTATAATAGAAAACAATCATCATAGAAAAAAAATTAAATGAAAGAAGATAATAAAGAGTGTTATTAATTCATAGCCTAAAATGAAAACCCACAAAAAAAAAAAAAAAATCTTATTTGACTTCCTCATAGACGAAGAATATGTCAGGTTCTCATTTTTTTAAGATCTTTTGGTTTCCAAATTCAATTGCAAACGAAAAATGTTTTTAATGATAATGTCTTTTAGAAGTTAATTTTCTTTGTAATTTTCACTTTGGTCATATTGTGATTGCACCAAATAAATGGTGCAATAATTGAATTTTATAGTTTTATAATAAAAATAATAATAATAGATATGTTGAGTCTCATTTAAACCGTTTACCCCTTTCACACCTTACTCTATCTCTTGTTGAATCTCTAATAAATTTGAACTTATTATGCATTGATGTCACCGTTGAATTAAGATCCATGCAAAACTGCACTTATTTTTACCTTTGATTTTTAAACTCTTGAAAATATGATTTTTTAAATCCAATAGATGTCATACCCGATCCATTTGGGCTTCCGGGGCTCCTATTCGAAAGAACCAGCTATCCATGGAGCATTCCCCACCCACTGTAGTTCAGATCCTTGTCACAAATATCGGCGGTATTTTCAAATTTACCGCATTTTTATGGGCAAAATATAATTATCGCGTTAAAAACGCGTTTTTATCGCCACGACTATAAATTTCAGGTAAATTCCCGATAAAATCGCGTTAAAAACGCGATAAACGTTAATAACGCGATAATATCCCAGTAAATTCCCTGTAAATTCCCTATGCCATTTTTATTTCATTAATTTTTTTTTTATTCTATTTTTTATTTTTTAAATATTATAATTTCCCAGAGATTTTTCCGTTAAATTCCCGGTAAAAATCCGAGAATTTAAAAATATCACGTTATTACCAATTGTCGTTAATATCCCGAGAACGATATTTGTCACAATGGTTCAGATGGCACAGAGAACCATGACATGCTAACAAGAGCCATGCCATTTAGATGGCCTAAGCCAGTTGACTTGGGACCAATTCCGGAGATCCACTTTCATAGCCATAGCTTTCTCTTGTGCACCCTACAACATACCTTTTGGTGGTATTAGAGCCATTAACCTGCCTAGATATGGTTGAGGCTCCACTAGGGGTGAAACTTAGGAGGGCTTGGTCGGGCCTAAAGTCAATTCGGGCTAGTCCCAAAATTGCACATATAGGGCTCATTGCCACTGGTCGAGACTCCGTGACTCGACAATCGGCCATGAAGGTTGAGATTGGTGCCAAAATTTTGTGCAAGCACAATTGAAGTTTAAAAACCAAGGTTTTGGATGCGTAAGAGTTTTTGGAATACTCGAGAATAGTTTGGAATACGCAAGAAGAATCCGGAACAATGCGAAAGGTTCCGAAAGATTCAAGAAGATTCTCCAAGGTGCTAGTGGAGTTCTCTAGAAGATTTTAGAATAATCTAGAGTTCTCTAAGATAGTGTAGAAGCGTCTAGAATTGTGTAGAGTTTTCTAGAACTCTATGGAGTCTTGTAGAAGTGTCTAGAACATTCTATGCTTATGTAAAATAGTTCGAGAGTTGTAGAATGGTGTGGAACATTCTAGGGTAGTGTGGAGTCTTGTAAGTTAAATATCTAAGATATTTTATATAGATGGTTCTAGAATTTGTGGTTTAGGGTGATGTCACTTAGCACAACCCTAACCACTCATGCTCCATGGCCTCGCCTATAAAAGAAGGTGAGTGCCTCATTTGCAATGAACCCTCAAGCTAGCCAAGAGTTCTAGCCTAGTGGGTGAGGCCTTGCAAAGTGTCCAAGACTTGTATTATCTTTGTGTTCAATTCAAGTAAGTATATTCTTGGCATTCCCATCTCTTCTTCAACTTGTGTTTAAGTGTATGCTTGGTTTGGTTTTATCGCCTTGGTCCAAAGAATGAACAAATTGGGGTTAAGGCTGACTCGATAAATGACGGATTGTTAGAGTGAGTGTCACACAAGCTGAATGAAGGAAGGATTCGCTAGTCCCGTGACATCAAGCTCAGATTGAGCCCGTGTAGCCTCAATTATTTGAAGTCAAGTTAGGTCCTTAGAAGATAAATAAAAAGGGCCGGTATGAGCCTTTGGGTTTATGGACCCTTACTTAGTTTTGAATCAATTACTTCTATTAGTCCTTTTTTTAATGAGCAAGGTGTCCAGGCCTTTTAGAGCACTCGACTGATCATCAGGGCATGTGCAAGCCTCTCTATACCCACACACATCGGGTAAATATACAGAAAGTGACCTTTTGGAGTTGAGTAGGAATCAAACTCACGATCTCACTTCGTGAGGTGGATTCTTGGCCATCACTCCAACCCCTTCATGTTAATTACTACTATTAGTCTATCGCATTGATCAATAGTCTTTTATTATTTATTCACATAAAAATTTAATAGGATTTATCATATGAATTGAATTTTTTCCATCACACAAATTATACTACTAATTTTATTACATCTATCATATCAATTAAGTTTCCAAATTATTATTTACTTCTAATCAATTCAACATATTAAAGTCCAAACAAATATGCTCTGAAATAATAAACAAGTTATAAATTATATCTACCATTCAAAATAATAAAAATTAATTCCTCAAAATAAGATAATAAGTTTGGTACAAAAAGGAAAAAAATACATATTTAGGATTGAGAAGTGGAGAGTAATAAGAGAATTTATAGATGTTTAACATTAAGTTTAGGATGAATCATTATAATTCAGGTTAAGATTTTTAATTAATTATAATATATTAATATCAAATATAAAATATAATAAAAGATTAAATATCATTGGTCCTAGAGTTTTAATGTGGCTCTCGTCATGGGTCAAGTCCAAATAATACATGCCCAGGCTTGACCCAAATTTAAACCGAGCCCTGGTTTATGAATCTCTCGTATCCTAATTAAGTAGAGTAGGACTTTAAAATTTTTAAGTTGAGTTTGACCCAGGGGTCAAAATATCGGCCGATACGTATAGTATCGGCCGTACAAAAAAAATTCGGCCGATATGACCGAATTTTTGACCGAATTATCGGTCATCATATCGGCCGAATTTTAAAAATTCGATTTTTTGATTTTTTTTTAAAAAAAAAAGCTTTTTTTTCATAATAAATATCGGCCGAGATGACCGATATATCGGTCCGAATCTGGGCCGAATCGGCCGTTTTTTTCCTCCTGAAACAGTAAAAATCGGGCCCGGGCCCAACTCATGTTTGGCGATATTTTGCCGATATATCGGACGATATCTCATGTCCAATATATCGGGCGAGATCGCGGGCGAGATCTCACCTGTCAACCAATTTCTCACCGTCACATCTCTGTGTACAGCGGACTGCAGGATTCGGCTGGTCCAGCATGCGTGAATATTTTATTATTATTTTTTAAATCTGAAAAATCGACCCGGTCCAATTTTTTCTTATAAATATCATTCACCTACATCTCAAATTTCACACCTTATTGTCAAAGATAAAACCAGATTTTACTATTTATCTTTTAAAAAAATTGCACTCTTCATTACTTGATTTAAGTAAACTCTAAACGACCCGGATTTGTTTGAAACCGAACGATCCAGACCGTTCAAAGGTTTCTTCATTTACAGATCTAATTATCTTGTAAGTTTTGTAATTTATTTCGATTTATCTGTATTTTATTTTAATTTTTTTAACCAAAAATAACATAAAAGAAGTTCAAAAATGCTTGAAGTTAAGTAAGATATGTAGTAATAAAAGCTTTATATAGGTATTATAATTTTTTTCCATATTAATGTATCTGAAGTTATTTTTTGTGTACTTTGTTAGTTACTATTTTTTTTCATTTATTTTTTCATTTTTGTTAACTATTTCAACATAAAATAGCATAAATGAAAAAAAAAAAGTTAGAAAATGATAATACCTATAAAATAATAGATCAACATTTTTCATTTGCTCTTAGTTACTGTTACTAACATGTTAAAATTTACAGCAATATTTTTTACATTCACTTACTCATTATTTTAATTATTTCATTATTATCTATGGACTATGATATATAAATGCTAGTAAATGGTAAAACCTATAAAATAATACATGAAATTTTTTTATTTGCTGTTATTTAATGTATACTAACTTCTTTTACAGGGATGCAATTTTTTCCTTTTATTTTCTTTCTTTTTGTAATTATTTCAATATTATTTATGGACTATGACATATAAATGTCAGAAAATGGTAAAACCTATAAAATAATAGATATATTTTTTCTATTTGCTGTTATTTAATGTATACTATCAGTTCAAGTAATTAGGACCCCATTATTTTCATTTTCTAATATTTTTCTACATTATTATGTAATTTTCAATAATTTTATTATTTATTTATTTTTATTTCTATAATTTCATAACTTAAAATAAAACTCATTGACTAAGAAAATAAATTATGAAATTATTTCTACAAATTTTCCTCATTTATATCTTTTTCCTTGTAATTTTAACCATTTTATTACTATTTATATAATTTCCCGCTATCGTAACTTCAAAAATATATTAGAAGATGTAAATGTCCGATATTTTATGAAAAAATTATATATTCAATAAGCTCATAATTTTCTGCATTTACTGTAATTTTTTTGGAATTTTTTTTTAAAAAAAAAAAAAAAAAAAAAACGGGGAGGAGAGAGAAAAAGTTCGGCCGATATGAAAAATCGGCCGGGATATCGGCCCGGCCGATTTTTTTACCCCTAGTTTGACCCAAGTTGCATCCCTGGGCTCCAAAGGGTCACCCCGGCATTGAAGTGCTGTTGGAATTTATATATAAAAAATGCTATTTGATTTAGGATATTTAAAATAAGCAATTGAACTTGAAATTGATAAAATATTCTTATAAAGTAAAGTTATATATATATTTTTTTTAATTGAGGGGAGGACATCTCTCTTGGTGAGACGGAAAGTAACTATTTGAAGTACCTCATATTGGGTAAATAATGTCATATAAATAGAATATTATGAAGATTCATTTATATAAGATATATTAGAATAACATAAATTATTTAATAAAATCAATAGACTTGAGCATACATTCTTAATTTATTAATGGCCACATAAGATTTTTGCTAACATGGAGACATCAAAAGAAATCATTTATTGTAAACTAATTCACAAAATTCATTATGAACTTCAAGAAAGAGAAAGCCATCATATTTCAAAGAATTTAATTTAATGACTCTGATGTCAATTATTATTCACAGCAATAATTTTTTGACGACTCCGGCCAGTCAGGACGACGAAACGTCTCTGGCATTTACCCGTCAAGCTTTACAGTATTGGCGTATTTTAGAAGCCAAAAAACAGGGAGTTGCGGGCGAGAAGCTGGTCACAAGCATGTCAGCTCTGAAACAGTCTCGGGCGATCTGAAGTCGATTTCTCCGATTCCTAAATTCACCAGTAATGTCTCCAGAAACCCCAGAAATCACGTCTTCAAAGTCCCCAATATCTCTTCCTTTCACCTTCAACATGGGAATCTGAGATTTCCGATCTCTTCCGCCATCTAAAGGCAAAACCTAATCTATGGCGGGAGCTGCTTCTGCTATTTTCCTTCTCGATATCAAGGGTCGCGTCCTGGTCTGGCGAGACTACCGCGGTGATGTCACTGCTCTGCAAGCGGAGCGATTCTTCACCAAGCTCATCGAAAAGGAGGTGATTTCTTCTTTCTTCTTCTTCTTCGATTTCAGCTGACTTTATCTCGAATTTTGTTGTTCTAGATGTGTTTTGGTGTGACTGATGATTTTAGAGATCTTCTGGTTGAATTCCTTTCGAATTCGGCAAATTCGGTGGCTGGTGTCCTTCATTGTTTTACGATCAAATTTATTATTCTGACATGTTTTTGTATGCAAAGTAGCAATTTTTCCGCTTCTTGGAGATTTCGGAAGTGACTTCCACACCTCTTACCCGTTGTCTGATTCATTATCTTCTTCTTCTTCTTCTTTAACATTAGGTCAATCTAGATAAGTTATTAGTCTAAATCTGGCGATTTTGATCTCTCAAAAGAGTGATCATGGCAATTATAAAAGTCTCTAGTTAAAGTTCTGTTCTGATTCATGTGCAGTTTGCTTTCAGTGTTTTTTAGTACAAGGTTTCTCCTTTTGATATTTTCCTCGTATTTTGTGTACAAATTTGTCCCTTTTCCTTATCCAGTACCTTTTGTGAATTATGGCTTAAACTCAGTTGATCTAGATTTGTTTCATTTAAATCTGGTGGTCTTAGAACTATTCTGTTCAATTTCTTTTAGAACTTTTATCATCATCATCATTTTTTTTTTTTTTTTTAAAGGATCTGTTTTGATAGTTTTGATCATGTATCATGGATGCAAATTTTCAGTTTGCTTCTGAAGTATGATTCATTTATTTCGTTTAAGATCCTGATCATTTCTTTTGATTTGATATAGGGTGATCCGGATTCTCAAGATCCGGTGGTGTGTGAAAATGGTGTCAGCTACATGTTCATACAACATAATAATGTATATTTAATGATAGCTTCACGGCAGAACTGCAATGCAGCCAGTCTTCTCCTCTTTTTGCACCGTGTTGTTGATGTAAGATATCTTTGTTGTTGTAGCTTTGTGTCTGTGCTGTAGTTTTAGAATGAATTGTTGTATGATGGAGTTGCAATGATATGAATCGTCGAAGAAGTTTTTTTTTTTTTTGAATTCTCTTTGCCATGTTCATTAGTTTAAAGGTGTTCTTACTGATTTTAGGTCTTTAAGCATTATTTTGAGGAGCTTGAAGAGGAGTCTCTTAGAGATAATTTTGTGGTTGTGGTAAGTGGATAATCCAAGAATTTTTTAATTGCATCTACCTTGCTAGTGGTCAGCATGGGGCCATATTGCTTTTAATTTGTATAGGAATTGCAAAAGTGACAATCCCATTTTCTGTTTGATCTTCTCCTTAAATGCCCAAATTCACCCTCTGATACTCTACACGCATAATAGCTACCATATGCATGTCAGCCACATGTACTAATGTACTATATATTGTTGTTGTTATTCTTATTATTAGTCATGGCAGTCTTAGCTCAATGCATGTGTTATTTGTGCAGTTGATGAGTCCATGGGTGAGTTGGTGGAAATGCTTATTATAGTATAAACCACAGTAATCTAGACGATGCATTTAAATGGCACCTTTTATTATTAGTCAGTTTATTTTAGATTCCTTTGTAGCTCATTATAATATTTGTTTCTTTTATTTCTAGTATATTTGTCATATGCAGTCATTTTGATTCTGATTTTGGCAGTACGAGTTACTTGATGAAATGATGGACTTTGGATATCCTCAGTATACCGAAGCAAAGATTCTAAGCGAGTTTATCAAGACAGATGCATACAGGATGGAGGTTACTCAGAGGCCTCCTATGGCTGTAACAAATGCAGTCTCCTGGCGCAGTGAAGGAATACGATACAAGAAAAATGAAGTAAGATGCTTTATATGTTTTGCAGTATTGTTAATAATCACTGCATGGTGTATTTAGGAAAGTTATTTTCTTTTGCGGTAACAGGTTTTCTTGGATGTTGTGGAAAGTGTCAATATACTTGTCAACAGCAATGGGCAAATTATTCGGTCAGATGTTGTTGGGGCATTGAAGATGAGAACATATTTGAGGTGTTTTCTTTGTCTTTTTGTGCTTATATATTTTTATTTTTATAATCAGTGCTTCTTAACACTTTGTGCTTGAAGTAGACTTATGTGCAGTCGATCAGGGAAAAAATCCTTAATCACAGTAATGATATGTTAATTCTAAACTTTTCAAGCCTGTTTTGTAACGTTCAGGAGTGGTTTTCTTAATCAATAATTGAAAGAGGAAAAGTTATAGAGGCATGTCATTTATCAAAGTTAAGCCATGTGCAGCCCCTCCCTTAGAATAAGCTTATGACCTGTGCAAAGTCCTCTCTTCCAGGAATTCTGATCCACTAGGATGAAGCAGTCGAAGATCATGCGTGCTGGTGAGAAACCTAATTAGCTCACCTTTGTGCATCTCTATATTTTGCATGAAAAGTGAGACTTTATCTTTCTCTCCATCAAACTTCTCCATCTCTTTCTCTTCTTTCCCCTGTCCTCTATTAGGCTGTTTGGACGATAACATAAAATAGGAGATTCTTTTGGAGCAGAACTAAGAACCTCCAACTTTAAGGTTTTCTTGGAGAACACCCGTTTAAAATGCTCATGCTTTTTAAGTCACCCTATTTTGGTCCTATCAAGTGAAGAATTGAACTGTCTTGGAGAAATTAATTATGTCTCTTCAGTTGCTCAAGCTTGAGATTATTTGCAAGTGGTTCCAACATAATCATTGATGGTCCAGTAGACTACAAGTTGGATTTTAAATTTATTGTAGTGTAGGCAATCCCAACTTTTTTTTTTTGATTTATAAATAATACAAGAAATACTACAGATGGAAGTCTGTCTTATGAATGCTCATATTTAAAATATAATTAAATATTTTATATTCTAAATTACATATTTTGATTTTTATTGATACAATTCTAATATGTAGAGATGATTGATATTTTTATCTAAAATACATCAAATGTAGGCGGTGACATGAGTTGTGCCTGGTTCTTTTTTTCTTGTGTGATCCCAATGAAAAATCAATGGGTGAGATTGAAAGTTCACTTAAGTGCTATACTTGGGCCAAATTTTAGACGAAAATTCAAATTCTAGCCACCTAATCTTCGTGGTTGACGTCACGAGACATCTTTAGAAAGAAGCAGGGGCGCTTACTAATTTTAACCGCTGAGATCAAGTGGTTAAGATTTGAAATTTGGTATGAAATTTAGCTCACCAGTTGTTTATTGACTGAGCTTTTAACCCCATTAGTTAATTTCTCTTTAGACATTGAAAAAAGGAAAAAAAATTCTTGTGCGACCTATGTGATTACTCACACTTGCAGACCAAGTTCTCTAGTCGATGGAGTTGGGGGATGAAAGTAGTCTCTTGGGAGGGGTGGAGAATGCCAAGCTGTCCTAGAGGTGGAAAACTTTCACTTTAACTAGGCCTCAAGTTCTCCTCAAAGTAGACATCCAAATAGGGGGAAGATAGGTTTCTTTAGGGAAGATGAGGTTCTCCTCCTCTCGTCCCCTCATCCAAACAATCTTAGTGACTTAACACAAGCACCCCTAACGAATTGGTGGCAGAAGAATCATGGCCACTTAGCGGTCATCCTAAAGCTCCATGTTGGAAATAGGGATTGGAATTTGGTCCAAAAACCTGAAGAACCAGGCTCGAGAGAAGGTGCACGTGAGCATAAATTTTCAGCCCAATGAAATGGTGTGATTTGCCCTTAGCATCTATTGGACAAGGTGGAATTCATCTGACAAGTCATCAAGCAAAAAGAATTCCTAATTTCGCATGTCCTCAGGTTTGCAAACCAAAATGCTGATTCTTTAGCTAAAGAGGGTTCATCCATGGGTGCTGGGTAATCTTTTTGTTCTTGATGTAATTTGCTTGCCGGGCTGTCTCTTGTTGTCCCATGCTTGATTTGTTCCTGTTTTGTTTCTATTGTTTTGGCCTTCGTGCTTGGTGTTTTTAGTGCTGGCCTTTGTGCTTGGTTTGTTGTATTCTTTGGTGTTGATTACTGAAGTGTAACCTTTCAAAAAAAAATCAACGAGATTTATAATTGGGTTAGGCTTGGAAAAAAAGCCCAATTATTATTTGGGCAGCTTGGCTTATATATGTGTCAACTTGAAAGCTTGAGCTTGGCTTGATTATGTAGATCTATTAATATATCTATATATGTATCTATGTATGTATGTATTAGGGAAATGAAATGAGGACACACGTAACACTGGTCCTTTTTCTTTTTATTATATTTATTGGAAAAATTATTGAAACCCAATCAGTTGGATTGAAAGCTCACTAAATTACCTACATGTGGACTGACTTTCATCCAAAAATTTAAATGGAATCCACTTGATCTTTTGGCCGAAGTCAGCAGATGTCTCTATTTTTCTAATGATGCATGGTGATTTTGACGACTAAAATCATGTGGCTTCAATTTGTGTTTTGAGATGAAATTTGGTTCACATGTAGGACGTTGTCGTTCTGTTAACTTTCAATCCATCTGGTTGGATGATGAGGACATCATGGGACGTTTGTGAAGAAAGATACATCATAATCTAAATTTTTCCTCAATAGGGTTAGATGATGATTTTGTGTGCATTTCTGATATATCTGACCATGAGTAGAGACAAATCCAACCATGGATAGCCTAAATTGTGCATAATATGTGATTAGTCTTCAAAAAAAAAAAAGATTGTTTTCGAGGCCTGACCTGACCATTCGTTTCATTAGATTGGATTTTGGGAGCTGTTTTGTCTATTGGATTGTGGTTGGCTTGATCTGAACTGTTAAATGGATCCAGAGTTGTCATAGTAGTCGACTTAGGAAGTTTATTTTATTGCTTATTTTATTTTATTTGAGTATCAATATCGGATGTAATGAGTTATTTTTAATGGATTGTTTTTTTTTTGAAAGATAACTTCATTAATTCAAAAGAGAGACCAAAGAACAAATAAGCGGAGAAATCCGCTAAAGAGCAAAGAACTAAAGCCCAACCCCACATTATAAGACTCTGTTTACGATTTCAGAAGTTGAGAATAACCCCTGGCGAGCCAGGGCATCAACAACCATATTAACAGACCGAGGAGCCCAAGCTACATTAAACTCAAAAGAAGCAATGTATTGTTCACACATGTGGCATACATGTGTGTGATTTTAGGGTTTCTTAGGTTTTCTTATAAATATTTGTAAACACTCATTTTTCATAATAGAACAGAAGTGAAGAATTTTTTTTGTATACTCTTCTTAGAAGGCAGGTGGTGTGATATCTCTCATTTGGTGTTACTCCCAGGAAATCAGGTGCTTTGTATCCTTCCTCCTCCTCCTAATCTCTACTTCTTCTTCTTCTTCTTTTTTTCTTTCTTCTCCAACTTTTCCCCAATTTTCCCACATTTTTGGAACCCTAAACAACCCAAAAGTCCCAAATAAACCCAAATCTAACCCAACCAAGGCCAGACTAGACTTTACAGGCCGTTACGACCTGGATCCCACCGGACCGTATGGATGACTGTATGGACATCGTCAATTTTGCCCCTTTTTGGCTTCTTTTGCATCCTAACCTGGTTCCCTTCCCTGCAGCCTACTTTTTTGTGCAGAAAATCCCCCCTACCAGCCCCTTTCTTAGACTTATTTCAAGCGTTTTTGGGTTTGGATTCAAGTAGGACTTGATTTTTCATTGAGAATCATACTTTTTCACTTGTTTGTGGAATTTTGGATGGCTTGAATATGATCTTAAGATATTTGGAAACCTAATCTCGATTTGTGACTACTTATTGGGTTTAATATGGTTACATGCTATGGATCTCTTTACTTCTATTGATTTTGTGATTATTTTCTTAGGATCTTGTTTTAATTATTGACTACAAAATACTAACTTCTTAGATCAGCATTTGGAATTATATATTGTGAGCACGTAGCATTATTTATTATTTAGATTTACTGTTTTCTTTTATTACATTATTAGATCTAGAGTTTTGAATGTTAAAATATTATTTTACGGCACACTTTACTTCTGTCCTGCATCATATTTGGTATCAGAGCTTGTCCTGCATCATACTTGGTATCAGAGCTTGTCCTACATCATTGGATTTTCATTATTCTACCAAAGAATTTAAAAATAGAAAAGTTCTACCTAATTGAGCTCATTATCTATTATACAATTTACTTAATGTTTATTTTAATAATTTAATATTTAGATAATAATTAAAACCCATAGCTCATAGAAGACACAATTTACTTGGTAATTGTTCTTTTAAACCAAATACCTCATACATAAATACTTACTTTCAAGCTCATATTAGGGCTCGGGTGGGCTTGGATTTGGCAAGCTTGGCCCTTTCCCATTCCTACTTGGAAACAATATTAAGAATGCGCTAGAAGAACCGATGGATCACCCATGAAGAATCCGACATGGGTTCAACGTGAATATGAACCTGTGCAACATGGGTTATGGCGAAGCCTCTAAGTCAGCTTATAATGCATGGATGATGGGGTTTTGCAATGCTATGGTTGCATCTTAATGGTGATTCTCTTCCTTTTGCTCCATGGTCCATTTGGGGAGAATGCAGTACCAGATTGTCCTGACTTTTTTGATAGGGTTGATTGGAGAAGTAACTTAGTAAGCAAAATTTAGATAGATAAATAACTTTGATGATGATGATATGAAATGGTATTTATAAAAATGTGTTCCTCAAAAGACTTCTGCCATCTAAAAGGTTGCAAGGGGAATATTTTATAAGATTGGTTTTGCATCAGACCTTAAAGAGTTGTAAATGATCTCTTATGTAGACTTCACCAATCTGTGGGCTGAGTGCTGCAGTTTGTGCTGAAGTTTCAGTGTCTGTCTCATGAAATACACCGCGCAGTAGATTTAACTGAAGTTCAGTGGTTTTCTTTCTCCCGTGGATGATAATTTTGCAGGATGATAAGAGACAGGGAATTGATTGATGCCCTTCAATCTTCTGCTACCCAGTTGTTATGCTAATCAATCTGACTATTTTGCTTTGGCTATTGGAAACTCACTACGATAGGATCACTAAGTTATTTATTATTATTACTATTTTTTCCACTGTTGCATATCTTTGGTGGGCAAATGATGTAGCAACAGGCCAGATAAGGAATGGTCCTTGCTTTCGGGGTTTCCATTTTTGCTATTGTTCATTCCTCTATTTGTTTAGTGTTTAGGTTCTCTTATCTTTAGTTTTCTTCTTTATGTAAATGCCGCTACCATTATAGAAAAAGGATTCTCAACATACCATTGAGGATATTAAGAATGCCCCCCAGAATGAAGCAAGAGCACTGTGATTCCTCATAAAAATTAAGGGAGATCGACAATTTTGTGAACTACTTTGCATCAGAATTCATGTAATGGAACTATGGAGGAAAGCAATGGAGTAATACTTAAAGTCTATGTTGCATGGACACTTCAATTTAGGCAACGTGTCAAGTCGAACACTTCGTTTTTGTTTAAAATTGGTGTCTCTATTCATATCCATGCCATGTCCGAGCATCATAGCTTAAAGCCCTTATGGCAGGCGGAATTTCTGCTTCAGAATTTAAGAAAAGGGTGGGTTGGATCATCACTTAGCTGATTCCAGATAGATAGGATAAATGGCTTCATGATGATTCTGAATGGTAGAACTACTTTTTGAATTTTGCATTTGGCATGGTAGGAAGTTACTTTTTCTTGAAAACTAGGAATTGTCATTTTTTTTTTAATTATCCCTAATTCTAGTTGTATTTGCAGAATTTTTTTGGAGGCAATTATAGGTTCTGCATTTTCAGTCAAAATTAACATTCTCTTCCACGGATTTCCATGAAAATGTATGCCCAGCCATGGAGCTGTGAGCATTGAGTTAGCCCACCAATCAAGTGGTGGAGGACCCATTTGTGAGTAGGTGCTAAGATGGGGCCTCACATGGATTTGCATGTGGCAGATCCTGCACATGGAGATGAGTAAGTGCAAACTGCAAAAAATTAGACATTTTAAATAGTAAAAGAATTATCATGAAACAAAATTCAAAATTCACCTGTTTCTCAGTTACTGAAACCAGAACTGTTTGTCATGCAAAAAAAAAAAATTAAACTCGTTTTCTAAAAATTAAAAGGAAAAGAGAAATCTAAACCTTGTAAACGGAATTTTATTGATCCGATGTGTAGAAAAGGAGGAAGCACTAGTAAATGTATAGAGAGTGATGCAGGACATGGGATAGGGTAATCCTAAATGCGTGGTTCCCTAAAAATTCAACGGGGATGAAAAATAATGCACTTTAAATCTAAAAATAGGCTGAAATTAAACAATCAATTAATAATAATAATTAACTAATATGAAATTTACCACACATAATCATGCAAATACTAGAATCTAATGTGCTTAATAAAGAATAAGGGAAACTAAGCTATGAAGCCTCGGGTTATAATTTGCAGACTTATGGGTTATTGTTTGGACTTGGGGCGAATAAAGGGTATAGGAAACAAATGGAACTTAAACACAAAGACTCTGCTAGAGGTGTAAAAGGCTACGACAGCAAGGTAAGAGACTTGGGGAGGGAAAACGACAAGTGAGGTTCTGGCCCAAGAAGGTGAGGCGACAAAGACAGTATGACTGGGAGGGCTTGGCGACAATGGTAGGGAGTGGGGAATGGGATGGCAACAAGAGTTAGGTGGTTTTAGGAAGGACACGGTAGGCACGGATGGGTTTAGGAGGGACACGGCAACAAAGGGAGGGGTCTTTGGAGGAAAATGGCAGCAATAGGGAGGAGATTTGGGGGTGGCGACAGTTAAGGGTGTGGTTTTGGGTGAAAACAGCAAGTGAGGTTCTGTTAGGGGGACATGGCAGTGACAGGGAGGGATATTTGGAGGAGGCGACTGTCCAAAGTGGGGGTTTGGGTCTAAGACAGGTGGCGGAAAGGGTTTAGGAAGTCTCTAGGAGGGTGGCAAAAGGGCAGGGATGGGTATGGGGTTATGGTGACGGTATAGGACCAAAAAGGGGATGGCGGAAATATAGGAAGGTTAAAGAAGAAAAAAGCGAAGATAGGGACAGGAAGAGAAGAGAGAGAAAAGAAAGAACGAGGAAGAATAATACCTGGAGGAGGAGGGCTTCTCACCCTCTCCATGCCTCTCACCGTCGCTTCTCACGTATTCGGCTGCGGCTGCTTTCGTTCTTCTTCTTTCGTTTCCTCTCTTTTCTTTTCTTAATCTTCGATTTCTTCCTTTAGGGCAACCAGCCTCTTTTAAACAAAACTTAAGTTGGTTGGGCTGCCTTGGCTCGAAACTGGGCCAAGGCCCAGTTGGGTTGCTCCGCATCAGAGAGGCTTTCATATGAAAACAGTATGCCCCTCAGCTCCTCATGGGCATCATATTCTTGTGGTCTATTGGCGCAGTGGATCATCTTTTTAAAATCCCATTGTCTACAATCCCTACATTCTTGAATCACTTTGCTGCCACGATCAACCCAAATCTTCAAAGCTAGTTTTTCGAGCTGTATCAAAATGTTCCTCTAAAGCTTTTACAGAGTTTTTCTAGCCATTAGTGTGTCTAAAATCACTCTTCTAGGAGCCATGCTCCTTGATCTCCTGTGGCTTGCACAATCAAATGGGCTTTTGCTGGTTGGTGAAAGGTCCCTAATGAGACTCCTAACATTTTTTTCCCAGTGTATTTGCTCTTTCCCCCTTTAGTACCGTTGATGTCTCCTTGGCGTCATTGGAAGCAAGAGATATTGGAGAAAGGGTTGATGGAGGATGTTTGAGTGGGAGATGGGGTTGGTTGAGAGGCTAGGGTTTTTCCTTCAAAATGGAAAATTTATAAAAAGAAGTATCTTATATAAAAACTTTGTAGTCATTGATATTTACAATTTCTTTTTCAAATGGTCCTGATATTTATAATTGTTCATTTGCATATTCAGTAATCAGGTTTTCACAATCATGGTCATCATAAAAGCCGTTAT
The DNA here is from genome assembly GCA_022113865.1 of Chimonanthus praecox. NCBI lineage: Eukaryota > Viridiplantae > Streptophyta > Magnoliopsida > Laurales > Calycanthaceae > Chimonanthus > Chimonanthus praecox. Next base: position 127,892 of record JAINRJ010000137.1, read on the forward strand.
CCCTTGCTTCTGGGTTTGGCCTCCTGAGTTGCACTAGTGTACTGATCCAATTATTTACAGATCAAGATCTACGAACCCAAATGCGTGTTGTTAATGTACAAAATGCCATTGGTATTGAGAACTCAAGTTTGGATTCAAATGGATCTAGTCATCGAAGTTAGTCTGGGTAATTAATTAGAGTGATGATTGTGGATCGAAAACATGATCTAGTTATTAATTGGTTCCAAAGCCTTTGTTCATACACTTTGTTCAGGCCTGATCCTTTAGATAATTTATTAAATGGGATTCCATTACTAAGCTGTTGTTTCATTTTTTTAATTAGTATTTATTGTTTTGATATTTAGGAGCAATTATAGCAAAAAATGGAGGCCTTGAGGAGGATATGGTACATAGGATAGTAGGATGGGCAAACGAGAGGAGGTTTGGTGCTTTTCATTGCCTCACCTATAGAAAGGGTATTTTGTAAGCAGCATGATGTAGGGCAAGACAAAAGAGTAACACTTAATGCCTAATGTGGTTTTCTAAAATGAAAATAATGAACCTTAAGACTAATATGGGGCTGAAATTTAAGAATTAAATTAATAATCACAAGTAAATCATATAAATAAGCCACAAATAATCAAAACAAATCGAGGAATCAAATGTAAATAATTATATAACTTATCAAGTCCAATTGATGCTCAAAATGGGGATCTCTCAAATCCACGGGTTTGTCGGAATCCACGAGAGTGGAGGCCTATCACCAAATTAGAACTGAAATTGGATTTAAATGGGTTTAAAAGGGCTAATGGCAGTTTGGTAAATAAGAAGAAGAAGGGATAAGTTAATACAAGCGGAAATAAGGGAAATAACGATATATGGTGGAAACAAAGGGAGTGGAGGGCTGGTTAAGGCCTTGCGATTACACGGAGAGGGCTTTGGAGGGGAAACAACAGCAATAATGGAGAAATCTGGGAATAACGACAAGTCTGAAGGGCTTGGGGAGGTTGGAAGGCACTGTTAAAGAGCAAGGACTGGTTAACGGCAAACAGATGGGCTGTTATGGAGTTGCGGCAGCAAAAGGGAAGGACTTGGGGAGGGTCGTTGGTAAGGGGATGGTCTATGGAGGGTTTCGGCTGCAAGGGAAGGGGCTTGGAGGTGTCCGACAAAGGTTAGAGGAGGGATCACGGCAAGGGTAGGGAGGTGTTTGATGGGTTACGGCAATAGTAGGATGGGTTTTTGGGTCACGACAACAATATGTGGGATTGGGAAAGGGATATGATAGTAAGGCTTCGGTTTAGGTTCCAAAAGAAAATAAAAGGGAAAGGGGAGAGAGAAGAAAGAGATTAGAAAGAAAGATAAGTACTTGTATTTTGGAAGAGGCTTCTCACCTTTTCCGTTGGCTTCTCGCTGTCCTCTGCTTCTCACCGAGGTTCCGTGATTTCTCACCACTATTGTCTGTGCATGGAGTCTTTTTTCCACAGCAATCGTTTCTTCTATTCATTCATAATTGAAAATGCGCTAAGGCTACAAAGAGTATTTATAATAAAACCCAATGAAAATGACTAAAATACCCCTAATTACAGAAATGTCCCAAATACCCTTAATTGAACCCAAATTTACATAAGAAACTCAATCAAATAATTCCAAACAACTAATTTAATAAGAGAAAATAAAATAAACAAATACAATCATGATAACTAAATAAAAATAAAGAAATTAATGCTAATCTGCTCCGCATCACAGCAGTTGGACGTGTATCATTCTGTAGAGCTAAATCTTGAGTCAAAGAGTAGACAATGAAACATACATATTTAACTAAGATGTGTAAGCCATAGTAAATGCGTTTAGTTAAAGTAATTGATAGAATTAGGAAAGGATACAACGAAAAAAAATCTACAGCTGGAAACAATAGAGAGAAAAATCAAGGATTGTTGTTTGAGATGACTTAGCTGTGCATTTAGAAGATCAATAACAACCAATGTACTGAGAACCAAAGGGCTGCAAGTACAAAGAACGGGAAGGAATTTAGAATAAGCATGTTAGATTGTGCAGCTATAGGGATCTCAGTATTGAGTGGAGAAAAAGAACTCACATGCTGCCCAGCTTGATGCAAAAGGTGATAAGGCATCAAGAGTGATGGTGGTGGCGATTATAATGATCTTCCTTTTCATCTATAAATCACTGAACATTTATGTACTTAAAAGTTCAATCATATACTTTAATTAAAACTTTTAAATCAACACGAAATACATAATATATATCAAATCAACAATCTGTTTAAAAAATGTAAAATTAAGGGAAAAACCAATTCACAAGATTGAAGAAAAATGCCATATGTATCCAAATACAAAAGATCAAGGTTTGGTAGAAGAAATCTCAACAAACCTTGGGTAATGTGTACAGCCTAATTTTCATCCGCTTTTTTCCTTGATTATGCAACACTTGCATATGGTATATTCTTGTACATTGAGCAAAGACATTATACCTTTCTTACGATAGTCTCTAGATCTTTAAATTCATCAAATTGAATCATAAACTATTCTTTCTATTTTCTTATCCGTTTTTGCATGATTTTTTCTATTTTTTAGTTGCTGACATGATAAGGATGAGCTCAATCCTTCCAATTAACCAAATCCAATCTTACTATCTTGTTTTCTAAATTTGTAGCTATGTTTACATGATATTTCCTCTTTTTATTTCCGCTATTGATTTGATAAGAGAGTCAAATTCTTTCAACTCATCATATTCATTTACAAAATCCCTTTTTATTTTAAGCCCTTTTTTAATGAATTTACTTATTTTTTTAGATCAAGATTGTCCAAATCTTTCCAACTCACTAAATCAAATATTAAAACTTTTTGTTCTATTTTACCCATTTTTCACCATGAATTTTATATTTTAATTATTGACATGACAAAAGTGTGCGAAATCAATCCAGCTTACCAAATCTAATCTAAAATATCTATAGTTATATTTAGTATTTTTGTCCAGATTTTCTCTATTTTTAGATTAAATTCATTTTTTTTTGGGGTATTATTTAGCCTTTTTTACATGAAATTTACATATGTATTTTTTTGTAGAGATGAAAAAAAGTGTGTTAGATCGATCCTATTCACCAAATTGAATCTTATAATCTCTGTTTTATTTGTAATCATTCGTTCTCCAATTTTCTCTATTTTTGTCTCCGTAAAATTATCTCAGCCGTAGATTAAATGAATGACCAAGATTTATTTGATGGTCACTTAAAGCTGTTTAGTTTTTTTTTTTTTTTTAATAGAAGTCTCCATAAAATTATCTCATGTAGATTAAATGAATAGCGAAGATTGATTTGACGTTTACTTAGAGCTGCCAATTTATTTATTTTTCTTTCAATCTCATGGTGCTTCTACCTCGTATCATTGTATGTGTTATCATCTCAAGCCAAGAGCAATTGCCTTGTGCTATCCCCAATGACTAATTTCTCAAACCCACACCTTTTACCGAAAATGGATAGCCTCAAATCTGATGTGTCTTCCTTGAATTGTCAAGCCTTTTAAGTTTTATCTACACATCACATTTACCTTTTTATACGTCATTAGTATTTAGATTTGTACTCCTGTTATCAATTGTGTAAGCATACACCTACTTCTTACTTCTCTTTCCTAATTATCACAAGGGCTTAGTCAATGTTGGCTCCAAAAAAGAAAAGTGTAATCAACTTTCAGTTGATGGTTAGAGAAATCTTGCTTTCTCCATTGTAACAAGGAGTTCCTGTGGAAGCTTCTTTGCTGTTTATAGGAGACAAAATCCTTTTTGATGGGAGACTACCTTACAGCCTGTCCACTCAATTTGGAAGTGTTTTCATTGCTTGTTAATGGTTTATGGACGACAAGCATTGTGTGTATACGTTGTTTTTCCACCCATGCACGTTGGACTTCTCTGTACTAGTCTAGATTCAGGAGTCACTGTTCTTATACATTGAATGGAGTTGTTGTATCCATAGTAGACAAAGGTGCCAGAAAGGGGGTTAGTGCCTATTACTAGGCAGGGTGCAGGTGCGCTTAAGTTAAAAGGCACGTGCCCAGATGCACCTCGTGCCATTTCATTGTAGTGTGAAAAATGTAATATTTTAAAAATTTAATGGGTACTAACATGTAAATATTAAACATTAGTGATAATAATTAATAATGTCATAAAATTTTGCATATAAAAGAACTAGGGTTTTGCCTGGGTAAAGTAAAAAAAAGAAGAGAGAGAGAGCAGAGGACTAGCCATTTGTGAAAAAAAGTCATCATTGTTTAAATATTGAAAAAAAAAACTCTGATTGAGTTGAAGCTTGTAGTCGTATGATTTAAGAAATAGGGAAGGTCTAAAGCTAAGATATCAATGCCAATCGAAATTTGGTGGATTTTTCATATATACCCGATGTAAAAAACTTGTGTACATTTCTATCTGTATTGGTGGTATGAAAATCATATGGACATTTTACCTAATGCATGTATTCGAATTTATCCATTTGTGAAAAAAATAATCATCGTGGTTTAAATATGGAAAAAAAAACTCTGGGATTGAGTTGAAGCTTCTAGCCACACAATTTAAGGAATAAGGAAGGTCTAAAGCTTATATACAAATGTCAATTGAAATTTGGTGGATTTTCATATATTGCTGTGTATTGGTGGTATGAAATAATATGGACATTTTACCAAATGCATGCATTTGGATTTATCAAATTGTGCCTTGAAGTTATTTGTTTATTTTTATATTTGATGCATTTTCTTTATAAGTTTATATATTTCATTGTTTAGTATTAATGCATTTGTCACTAATATCTCAAAACTACTTGTAAGCAATTGCATTGCATTTGTATTGGTCCCAAAATTATACATTATACATATGTTTAAAAATTTAAAAGTGTGCGTAGAATAAAAAAGTCTGCGCTTAGAAGTGTGCCTTGTGCCTTAGGATCTAGAAATTCTTCGTGCCTTGAGTGCGCCTTGCGCCTTGACTATTATGGTTGTACCCAATTCTTTACTAAATCATTATAACATGATAGTTGGTACTATTGAGAGTGGTGCTGTTGAGAGATCAAGCGAGATCAAGAGAGGGAGAGAGTTGTCCCAAGGAGCTCTCTCTATACATGCGTGTGTATGTATCTACATATAACACAAATGCAGATACATACATGCATACATTCTTTTTCTTTGATGCCTTCCAATTGTTAAACTTGTTTCGGCATGTAAGTTATTTTTTGCTATGTGCTTGTCTGTGGAGATTGACATTGGTAATTCATCATTTTTGCAGTGGGATGCCTGAGTGTAAGCTTGGGCTAAATGATAGACTACTGCTGGAGGCTCAAGGTCGATCTACAAAAGGAAAAGCCATAGATTTAGATGATATCAAGTTTCACCAGTATGTGGCTAGTTTAATATTTTAAAATTTTCAAGCTGAGCCATGATGTTAACCTGCATTGCAATCAATAGTGGCATTTATTTGTTATTTTTGTTTAGGTGTGTGCGCTTGGCTCGTTTTGAAAATGACAGGACAATATCCTTTATACCACCTGATGGGTCTTTTGATCTGATGACATACAGACTCAGTACACAGGTAATAGATATTTTGTTGTGCTGCAATGCTGATGCTGTTAAATTTTAATGAGCACCAAAATTTACAAGTCCCACTTATTCTTCATACTCAGGTAAAACCCCTGATATGGGTGGAAGCTCAAGTTGAGAGGCATTCAAGAAGTCGAATGGAGCTCATGGTAAAGGCAAGGAGTCAGTTCAAGGAGCGCAGGTGCATTTACGTTATAATATATCATCTATTTTTCTAGGCCTTAGGAAAAGATTTAGGTCAAAACCACCTGGTACATATTTTCAGGAAATATCAGAAATGCTGAGATGACTATAGCAGGCCAAAATTTTGGTCATTTTGGATATCTCAGCCTTTTTTTTTTTTAATTTCTTACTTGAAATTTACATATTAGCTGAATTGGCTGAACCAAAGTTCAGCCAAGAACTTTGGTTTTCCTTGGGGATTGAAATATCATTATAGGCTGAGAAAATAAACTAAGGTCTTTACTGACCTATATTGCTTCTTAATGCTATTTGGGAAGTTGTTCTCTGAATCTGTCCCATATTTATACATTGTCTTTCTCTGTACAGCACAGGAACAAACGTTGAGATTGAGCTACCTGTACCTTCAGATGCCACTAACCCTAATATACGGACTTCAATGGGATCTGCTGCATATGCACCTGAAAATGATGCATTGCTTTGGAAAATAAAATCTTTTCCTGGTGGCAAGGTCTGATTTTAAACTTCACCTTTCACAGCAACATTTGGATGCATGGAAAGGTGGGTACCTTCCTGTTTTCAGACAAACATGGTTATATTAAAGGAAAGAACCTTTCCATGTATCCAGATAAATTTTAGTAGTTTGGAGGCTCTCCTTTTTTGTAAATATTTTTTGATACCAGTCTTAACTCTTATCTGTAATTGATCAAGTAGGAATATATGTTGAGGGCAGAGTTCAGCCTTCCCAGTATAACTGCTGAAGAAGCAACACCTGAAAGAAAAGCTCCTATACGTGTGAAATTTGAGATCCCCTATTTTACGGTCTCTGGGATCCAGGTATGTTGTTCCTGATGTGAATGTATGCTTTCAGATTACAGATAATTCCGGTTATTTGTAACTTGATGTTACAAGATGTATGGATGTTGCCTTTTGGAGTCTGTTGTTCTCCTGTTATGTATATTTGTTTCTATTTTGGCAGTTATGTTGTGGTCAGTTTGGAAGGAAAGGAATGCCAGAATTTTTTATAGGGAGGAGGACAGGGCAGAGGAGATTTTTGAAGAGACCAAAATTAAGTTGTCTTTTTGGTTAATGACTAGTAGAGAATTCATAGGTTAGTGCCCTGAATGATTTTTATACATCTTGGGATGGATATTTAGGTAGGAAGTGTAAGACAAAAAAAGTGTAGAAACGGTTGTTTCCTCTGGCAGGTTTTTTAAATTTAATACGGATTAGGTGCCTAGGGATAAACTGAGACTAGAAGGGATTGGTGGTATGTTGCATGATGATAAAGGAGAGATTAGATTTTTTTTCCTCTGCTTACATTGGAATCAAGGATTCCAATGAAGCAGAACTTCTAGGTATTCAGAGGACTTTGGAACTGTGGGTTGATCTGGGAGGTGGGATGCTTGTTGTCAAGGGAGATTCAGTTAATGCAATAGCTTGGGCGCGTGGCAAGAGGAATCCTCTGTGGAAGCTATCATCTGAAATTAGGATTATCAAGAAGCTTTACACCAAAAGGGAGGTCATCTTTCGACATGTTCTATGGTCAGCAATTGGGGTGGTGGATTTTCTGGGTGAGTGGATACACATGAGCCTTTTTTGGGAGGTGTTGTAATGGTCAGAGGGTTGGTGTGTTTTTGTACTGTTTGTGATGACTGCTTTCAGTTTGAGGGAAGTGTGAAGTGTTTGTGTCAGTATATGTCTCATATATTGATCTTTCTGTTATTTTTTGTACTTTTTACTCGATTTTCACTTTGAATGAAAATTTTGTTACTGGTTGAAAAAATCAATCTGTTTAAATACCTGCAATAAAAAAAGAAAAGAAAATGGTTAAAATACCTATTTTGGATGGAGAAACTGGTTCAGAACACAACTATAGTGCAGCCTGACTTTTACTCAAATGGCAAAGAGAGTTGTATGAGAAGAGGAGTTGGAGAAGTTTGACCTTTGTTAGGGATTTTGAGTTGTGAATTGTCAAGGCTTATGAGCCTTTCCCCCTTGAGTTCAGTACCTAATTTTAACAAATTACACTGTAACTCTATGCTTGTCTAGGGATGCCCAAATATATTAAGTTGTGACTTACATGTGAACTGCTACAATGCACAAAGCAGATATTATGTGGATATGTGAAATGGAAATTTGGGACCTCATATTCTGAAATCCATCTCATGGATAGGAATACTGGTATCCTTTTAGACACACAAACATGAATGTATCTTATGACGAAAGTGTGCAAAATCATTACGAACTCAAATATGATCAAGCTAGACAACACGACTGAGATAAAACATATTCTACTGTGTTCTACCGGTGGGTGGGTGGGGGGGAGATGTGTGTGTATCTGACACCACTCTTGGAAGTATCGGGCTGTCTGATATAATACTTTCAGTAGATTTAATTGTCCAGGTATCTTAGTTTACTTGCATTCTACCTGGCACTTTCTTAACTTTAGGAGAGATACAGTTATCTGATTTCTTGAATGTGTAGTTGTCATATGTGTCAGCAGACTGAACTTTAGATCCATCAGGCTTACTCAACTTGGTGGGAATGGTAAGGTATGATGATTTTAGTGGTTCCTAACTGTAGTAGTGATGACATTGTAGGGTACCCAAATGATTCCTGGTTAGTGGATTCTCATCTAACATGGTGTTTTTTTTTTTTTTACTTTTTATTGTACTTGGACATGGAATGAATCATATTGGCAAAGCAAAATTTTGAACGTTTGTGAAGGAAATATTTTATGAAATTTCGAATCATCGTTTTGTCAAAATCTGATTGTGATAATTCGACTTGGATATGAGAGATGAATTCTGTATGATATTTCTGCCGACCTGTTTGCATTTGTCCTATTTTGTAGGTCCGGTACCTGAAGATCATCGAGAAAAGTGGATATCAGGCTCTTCCATGGGTGAGATACATAACCATGGCCGGCGAGTATGAACTAAGGCTCATCTAAAATCACCTCATCTATTACTTCTCAACTGCATAGGCATGGCCCAGAAGGTTCTAGATCAATCGGCTGTTGTAGAACCAAAGAGAAGTCATTGTGCCCATCCTTGTTTTGTTTGATAAAGGCTTTCCTGATTTCAATTTTCATTTTCATTTTTCCCCTTTAGGTGAAAAGTAGTTGCAAGGGTGTGTAATGCTTACCAAAAAAGGATTATTTATTGATTCTTGTGAAAATTAGGTGCAGATTGGTGGAAAAAATGGAACGAGGGCCTGTTATCCTTAATTTGGAACTCCCAGAGCAGGTCGCTGTTGGAAATGAAAATGTCAACGGACAACTAGAAGTTGGGATCTGTAATGGACAGACAATTTAAGGGGGTATGGGTTTAGATTTTTTAACCTGATTAATAAACAGGTTGGGTCTATCCAAATTCGTTTAATATTGGGTCGAGTCAGGTCTATCTAACTGGGTAATTGGGTTACTTTATTACTTTATACAGAAAACATATTTTAGTTCAAACTCTTCGATGCTTTGTTCATAACCCTAAATCGTGGTTCCCACATTCCTCTCTAGGCGGTGCTACAAGTTTGCGCATGAGTCATGGCAATGCTGCGATTTGCGACACGAGGTGAGGCAACGATGCAATCTACGAGTGCGATACAAGGCGGCGCTTCGATATCTTACACGAGGCTACGGTTGTGATTGGTGACACGAGACTATGCTGAAATATGTGACAAAAACAAAAGGTAACGGTTGGAGCCTGCCACAAGTGTGCCCCCGTCTCTCGTCCCTTTTGAGTTTCAATCCCTCTTCCGTAGTCGTTGCGGACTTGCGGCTTGTCCCTCCCCTTTCCACAACGACAGTCGACACAATGATGGTTCTCCTTCTATCTCTTAGTCGATTCTTGAACTCTCTAATCTCTGTCAGCCAACGGTACTCTCTTGTTTGCATCTCTCTTGTCTCTCTCAATCGCGTCGATTGCTCTCTGTTGTCCTTTTTGGTTGTCCTTATGTACGAGACAACATCTATTACTCCTTCCTTTCCCATTCGGTACCATTTCCTTTCGATTCAGTGCCCTTCTCCATCACCTAGAGATAAGATTGAATGCTTTCTTACATACTTTTTCATTTTATGATAGCATTAAAATATTGTTTATGTCCAAATTATCAACTAGATATTTTAATATCTGAAAGTTGAGTAATTGAACATTTATGTCTTTTAGATTTGTTGGCATTTTATTGTTTTTGGGTTAACGTCTGGAAAACTCAGATACAATTCTACTAAAATTTCCATGGATGAACTCACTACCATATCAAGGTTAGACCATGGGAGATCGAACTAAGTTAAATATCTATAATTCTATATGTTTATGTGAAATAAGTGGGTAACTCGAAACCTGACTCGATTCAAATTGAATTCAAAATGGACTCGAACCAACTAATCCATTTGATAAACAAGTAATGGATTGAGATTTGGTGACTCAACGTGACCCAATCTAAACCCACTTGACCTATCGGTGGTCTCTAGAGTCTCTTGCATATAAAAATTCTGCACTTGCATTGTTTTTTGACGTTCCGAGTAAACATGCATTATTTTGTGACCTTTTTTATTTTTATTTTTTTTCCATTCCTTCGTTTTTGGAATGTAAAGTTACATTTCAGCTTCTATTTAGGAAAGCAAGAAATATTTTTTTCTTGGTTTTTTATCTTCTCCGTGTCAGCTGACTCTGTTCCGATCTTTCAATGTAATCATAGCTTTGTGGGTGTAGAAGAGAGAGAGAGTCTCTGTTACCAAAATTTCATACAATGACATTCACTCGTTTGTGTGGCCTCTTTCTTCCAATCCAAGAAATGGTGGGGGAAAGGCTGGAGGCTACCAATAGAAGAGAATGTGGAGTTTAATTTTACTTATCCTCATGGACATCGAGAAGAACAATGTTGCAAGGTGCCAGGTGCCAGGTGCCATGTCTTTGTTGATTGCAAGGTATTAATTCACAGTTATTGGTGATATTTTTAATTTATCATATTTTTATCAGTAAAATATCATTATCATGTTAATAGTGCGTATTTATCGGTATGATGATAACTTCCCGATAGAATTGCGTTAAAAATGTAATAAATGGTAATATCGTGATAATATCTTGATAAATTCCTGATAAATTCTTATTGAGATTTTTATTTTATCAATATTTTCATTTCTAAAATATTATATTTTTTATGAGATTTTATCATTATTTTATTAGTAAAAACTCGAGAATTTAAAAATATTCTGATATTGTCAATCATCGTTAATATTTTGAGAACAATATTTGTGATAATGATTAAGAGCAGCGTAGGCAGTCTCTTTAATTTTCCTAAGCTGCATTAGCCTTGTTTGAACTATCTATTTGTGCTGTTTCATGCATTTGATTTTCCAAGACACCGGCCAAGGTGCGTTAGGGTTAGTTTGTTTGAATAATCTGTGATTTGATTTAATCTTAAATTCAACTTCTGTAAAAAAAATTGTCAATTTTAGCAAGACAAACAACTTCTTTATAGTAAGTAAGAGTTTTGGAAAAGAACTTCCGAGACGGATAACTTAAGAATTAGTAGAATTGAAATAACATAAGTGAAATTTAATTTCAATTTAAGTAATTGGGTTGATGAGAATGGTGAATTGGACTTAGATATAACCAACATGATAGGAGTAGGAGGGTGGATGACTAGTGGAATTTTATATGATAGAAAAGTCTCATATCGCTTAAAAAGACGGTTTTATAAAAGAATTATCTTACTTACAATGCTCTATGGAGTAGAGTACTAAGTGATGAAGAAAAAGCAAATAGATAAAGTTAGCGTAACAAAGATGTATATCTTACGCTCGATAAGTGGATCAACTTTGAAGGCGACTTAGAAAATGAGTAAACTTGTTTGAGGTAACTTGGACATGTAAGGAGGAGATCAGATATAGGCCCAATACAAATAGTTGAGAGGGTTCAAGTTGCAGCTAGAAGGAGGGATAAATTTAAAAAAACATGAAGGTAAGAGATAAAAGAGACGTATAGATAGTGGGGTATGATTATTAGTAGGGTTAGTTGGAGATGTATCAAAAGGCAACTTTAAATAGATGATAACGAGATTTTGATAAGGATAATGTTTTCTAACAATATATGAGTCATCTAATATGACATTAAAACAAATGTTGACTCAGGCATTGATAATGGCTTGTTTGGTGAAAAATTCAATGATAGCTTTGTAATATTTTTATAATATGCATTTACGTTTCCTAACTCAAACTCCTACATTGATGATGGAAATCCTTAGTTGAAGCTATATTGCACCTCAAAGTTGAAGAAGAAAAAAGCCGACGATCCCTAGAATTGGCATTTGTCTTGAAAAATAAGATTGGTCAACAATGTAGGAATTGAACACAGACTCCTTACTTTCTCGAGTAAGGCCTTTATCCACCAAATCTTATACTTGTCTATTCAATTCTACATGCTCTGCTGGACTCGTGCGGTAAACTCCATGATTTGGTAGAACATATCTTGGAACTAAGTCAATGCAGCAGGAAACTCCTATGGAAAAATATTTGTATACTTAAATATCAATGGTTGCATAGCTGAAGGAATGATGGATTCAACAATTTCCTCATTGGCAACACTGTACCTCTTTTTAAAAATATTGGAAAGATACTAAACTGACATCTGTCTGTTCGAGTTTGGACCTTTTCAACATCTCTGACAACTCCCACAACAATTTTCACATCTTTATTAAAAGAGTAAACTTTTTTTTTTTGGTGGCGCTTAGTATTTTTGTCATATTGCCATGGTCTCTCAAGAAGTAAATGCAAACATCTATAGGAACTACTGTTCGCTCTTTTTTTTTTGGAAACACGAGATCTGGTAGGGTCTAGAGAGTTTCCATGTCTCCAACTTGAATCTATCAACAACCTTTTATGTTAAGCATTGCCATAACTTCTACAATCGATGGTAAGGCTACAATGGCGCATTGGGTGCGAAAGATGTTTGTCCACAACCAATCTTTGTTGAGTTCCTTCATAGGGGCAACACGTGTTTATCGAATAACAAATGATTCTCTAAAGTCGTGATAGATTACTTCATCTTCTTCGAAAGATTTCGAACCATTGTACTTATCTAGATCCTCCGACTCCTTCACATCATAGGCCCAATAGATGTTTCTCATAGAATATTTAGATGCAAGATGTCTCACTCAGTTGCACTTAAAGCACTTCACTTTGCTATTTTTCTTTGGATAATAGAGTTGAAGGCTTGCCTTATATCTTATGTGGTTTCTTAGATTAAGAACTATTGCGATTACTTTTTTTTTTAAATTTACGTGTGGAAAATCGTGAGATACCATGATTTTTTTAAAAAATTCTAATGGATAGTACTGGCTGAAATGAGAAAGGTGGTTTTATTTTATATTGTTTTTCAAAGATATTAGGTGAATTTCAAATATCGCCTGATATCATGGCTTATGGCCAAGATATCGGTAATATTTTGTAGGCCCAATGATGTATATTGGCCTTGAGAAAAATCGATATATATATCTGTCGATACGATATATATCACTCGATATTTCTACCAGTGGGACCAAGTGAGTTCAGTACACGAAGTAGAAATCAGTGCCCCCCGAATGAAACTTAGCCAATGTGAATGGTCCACCAAAAGAAGGATACATTGCTATGGAGCATGAACAAACAAACATGATGTTTTTATTGAAAAATTCAAAAAATTAATGATGATGAAAATGGTGTTAAATTGTGAGCCTGTTGCTTTTGTTTGATCCTTGGATGTGGACAGAAATAAACATAGAGGTGATGGAGATGAAGATGGTAGGCATGAATGGTGGTGATGATAGATATGAAGAAAGTATAAACTAAATCTTGCACATATATAATACTCCCTCTGTCTCAAATTAGTTGTCTTATATGAATTTTGAAATTGTCTCAAAATAGTTGTTTCATTTATATTGGAGTAGCATAAAATATGTTGAAAATGGATGAGATCACATGGAGTGCTATCCTTATATAGAGAATTCCTTAAAAAATACAATTATTTCAAATAAGACAACTAAAATGGGACGAAGGGAGTATAAAATAAAAATGGAGATCTCACTATTTCTATAGATATAAAAATAAAAAATTACACAGAAAATAAATATAAAGAAAAGGAAGGTACTTGGTGATAGGTGAAGTTTTTTTTCCTTTCTAATGAGATCAAAGATCCTCCAAGCTCCTCAAGAAATGGGTATTTAGAGACTTTGTCCATGTAGGCTTGTGGTGGCCCTACAACATGGGACAATCCAATGAGTTGGGCTCGAGCTGGATTTTGCCTAGTAAACGTAAATCTCCATTGGGTTGGGTGATCTCTGCAAAAAGATCTAGAACATGAGTCCCATATCCAAGTATATATAGGCTATATTAAGAAAATATCAAGAATAATATTGTGTGATATCACAATATCAAATGTTGTGAGATGTTTTCTAATATATCAAATAGATGTTTTTCAAAGTGGGCATGTGATTATTCAAATAGGGTAGGTTTGCCACCAAGGAAAGGAAACATTTTAAGGTCACTTTTGAGAAAAAAAACCTAAATTATTTTAATTATTCTCCATATAAGTTAGTATATTTTACGGTTCATTAGTATCTATCTAGATTGTGATATTAATAATATAATATCTCAATTCTGATTGTTTGTGGGAGGTCTTGGGATCAAGCCTCCTCAACACAAAAAGGGTCACTTCCCTTAGTGCTATACCAGGCATGTGCGAATTACACATGCCCTAAGGTAATGCCCTTAGGGCATGTGGGATCCTTGAATGCCTTGATCTGGAAAAAAAAAAATATAATAATATCTCTTACCAATGTTTTTCTTATATATATTTACACTTTCATCGAAATGATAGAGAGGTTGGCATCAGGACACATTGTGTAAATCAATGTTATCAAACTCCGCCCAACCCGTGGGTTGACCCACGGGTCAACTGGGACCCGACTAAAATGCAGATCGGATCATTTAAAAGCCCTTTTGGCTTAAAAACCCTTTGCGACCAGCGAGTTAACCCGATTTTTCTAATAAAGCCGTGACCTATGACCCTTAAAAACCCTTGGTTACTTTAAATGAATAAAATGAAGATGAAGATATTGGTTTTTTTTTAGAATATGCTTTTTGGATTATTAAGTATTTATAATTGTGTTTGTGAGAGAAAAAATATATTTTTATGAAATATAACCTTAGTTAATAATTTAATATTATATTAATAGCACGAGTTTGGGTTCGATAGAGTTTAACTACTGGTCAACTCGATTGAACCTTATTTAACTTATCATTCAGACGGATCGCTCTACGAATCATATTTTAAAACATTGGTTTAAATGGTTCGTGCAAGTCAGTTGGACAAGTTCTAGAAAAGTGTATAAAATTTTAAAATGAGTTCGAATCCTTGAAATTAATGAATTTTAAGACGTTTAATGAAATGGATGCATGCATGGTCACCAAATTGAATAATATGAGTTGTCATCGACTAATGGAGTTTTTTTTTTTTTATTTATATTTGAGGATATCCTATAAATTGAGGTTCTCCCACCATAGCTTCACATGGTAGACTCTCTTACCACCCATGGTCCAATGAAGCTAATGCCTTTAAACCCTGGCATTGGAATGGAGTCCTAATTAGGCTCCTCCATTGTTGCATTTCTTGACCATCCAAGTATGCATAGATTTTCATTGTCTATATATGTCCTCAAATGTGAGAATATAATCTTAAGGTGGATGTATCCCCTCATATGTAAGTAATTTCTTGATTCTAACCTTAAAATAATTCCATTTTACTATGCCTTTCATGCTTGTTGTCACATACATATTTAGACACACATATACATTACATATACATATATTTCCAGTTTTTAGGCTGAATCACGGATTTTAATGATAGAAAATCGGGAAACCACCTCTTGATTCTCTCGAATACTCTCAAGAAAAGAAAGATGTCATCAATTTTAATGGGACTGTTGGCGGAACCAACATCACAAAAGAAATTGGGTCTTCGATCGAATTCAAATCAAGCGTGGAATTGTTATTCTAAATACTTGAATTCAA
Organism: Chimonanthus praecox; assembly: GCA_022113865.1. Taxonomy (NCBI): domain Eukaryota; kingdom Viridiplantae; phylum Streptophyta; class Magnoliopsida; order Laurales; family Calycanthaceae; genus Chimonanthus; species Chimonanthus praecox. Next base: position 143,696 of record JAINRJ010000137.1, read on the forward strand.
TCAAACGTATACGAGAATTTAAACCAACACTAATTCAATTTGAAAATACTGGACCTTCCAAGATCCAATTTGAGTGTGGAATTTAATTTAATTACTCATATAAATAAAATATAAGACATGAAATCAAAATTCACCATGTACAAATTTAAATCCAAATAATTAAATATAATTCAAATGGGCCCACATGATGACAAGGCTGATGATGTGGCACTGATTGAGATTTTGAAGTGGGACCCTTGGTGATGATGCTGCTGATAGCAGGGGTTTAAAAAATGCCCCGGCCGATATTTCGGCCAATATGCATATCGGCCGATAATTTTCTCCCTCCTCCGAGATCGGCATTTCTCTTTCCTCCGATATCGGAACCGTGAAAAAATCGCAAAAAACCGCGAAGAACTGTGAAAACCCGCAAAAAGCCGTGAAAACCCGTGAAAGCCGTATCGGAAGAACCGTTAAAAACTGTGAAGAATTGCAAAAAACCGTGAAGAACCGCAAAAAACCGTGAAAAACCTTATCGGTGTTTTTAAAAAAAAAAAATTTAAATACCGATATTTATGAATATTGGCCGATATTTCGGACCGAATATCGGCCATATCGGCCTATAATATTTATGTACGGCCGATACATATCGTATCGGCCGATATCGTTCAGTATTAAAATACCGATACATATCGGCCAATATTTTGACCTTTGGCTGATAGGGCACTTGAATTGGGCCCTCTCTTTCCTCCATCTACCTGAGCATGAATCTAAAGAGCAAACTCATCAATTACATCTAATTGGGCCATCTCGTCTTTTATTGGGCCCGCATCGAGTTCATCGGGCTTGATGGATCTGATGCCCGCATCACATCCTTTTCTGATTTCTGAAATTGAATTGAAAGTAGTTGAAATAAGAGAGTATAGAGCATGATCCAAGCCATATCATATCTATGGATTTCCTACATACTAATCTCATGGCCAAGAACCCGTCTGAGGAAGCTGGAGTCGAGAATTTAATTCTTACTCCACTCCTTAGAGTTATCTGGTGTGTGTGGGTAGTATAGGTTATGTAGAGCCTAATTATCATATACGTATTGTTGATCCGATATGCACTGTCAAGGGTCAGGGGCCTCCTCAAATTTTATTGGAGGGCAAATTTATAATTTTTATATTGCATTTTTAGTAAACTCTAATTAGGGCAGTATATAATGTTTCTTTCTGGTGAGAGAGAGTTGTGTGAAAAAACTGTAACAAGGGCAAGAGTCGTCTCTCTTTTGATTTTTGCCTTTGAGGATCAGTATTGAACTCGTGGATGTACTGAAAGGAAACCACGTAAATATCTGTATTGTGGTTTTGATTATGTATATTGATTTCTTCCTTTTCTTTTTCTTTTTTGATGTTGTTATTTGTGTGTGGTAGGATAGACATTTCGTCTCAATAGGTAGAGAGGCTTGCATGATTTAATTGGGTGCTCTAAGAGACTTAAACACCTTGATAAGAAAAGAGAACATTGCATACATCAAATCTTTCTTTATTAAAATAGATGGTTTTCCTGGTAATGCACCATTTCTTATCAATCATCATCATTGCATTTCTTTTTCTGATAATCAGTTTTTTTGATAATTAATTTCTTCATTTCAGACTTCATAGATTTTTGGGCATTGTAGTTCCGCAAGCGCAAAGTTTTGGAGAGATCTACTTACAGATTGTTGATTAAATACTGTGAAGGGGTTCTCTCAATGAGAAATGGCCTAGAATTTTTTCGAAAGCACCAAGGTCAGGTATAAGCTATGTAGAAGTCATTGGTTATAGGTTTTTTTTATTGACCAAAGTGAATAGGCATCTTAGAGGATTCAATTAATTTTTGGGACGTGTAAGCTTCTCTACCCATAATCCATACATCAAGTAACTCTAAAGAGAATGACTCTTTAGAGTGGAGAGAATCGAAGTCAGGACTCTCGCTTCTCAAGGCTGTTTCCTATCCATCGCTCCAATCTTTTGGAATGTTATTGGCTATAGCTTAGTAGGTAACTGTAATTAGCATATATGAAAGATAAATCCAAGAGTGAGATGTGTCTGTTGGGGTGATTTTGAGAGGAAAATCTAAGGACTTATAAGGGATTGGGTCACTCCACCTATTATGCTAGTCTTCTTGGCTGGAAACCCAGTCCTAGCAATGGTATCAGAGCTAGGTCTCCAAGACACAAGGTGTAGACTCAGGGATCTCTTAGCCGAATGTGATGGTTAGCGATGTTCCATCTGCCGGAGAGCCTCGTTCGAGGGGAGATTGTTGGGATGCGAACGAGTCCCACATCAATTGTGAGGGGGAAATCTAAAGACTTATAAGGAATTGAGTCACTCCACCTATCAAATTAGTTTTTTTGGGCTGGAAGTCTAGTCTTTAATAGAATCTTGGATGGATTGATGACTTGCACCCGTTTATCAAATAAATGGTTGATGAAGAATTCAGATTCATAGAAGAGGATCAACATGACAATTTAACAACTATATTTCCCAACTTTATATTGTCAAGCGCATTATCAGCTGTACATGGTGAACTCTTGACTTTGGCGAATTAATCGCCAAAGGCTCTAATTTTGCCCTATCTATATCGAGTTATCCTCATGAAACTATAAAATTCAGAGAACGTAATGTCAATATCAAAATGATTGGATCACGATTTATTGACCTCCGAAATTAAAAAAAAAAAAAATGTAAACTTATGCAATGATTTCAAATAGGACATTTTTGTAGTTTTTTTTAATGACGGTAGGTGTTCAGGTGTCTCACCTATAAGTCTTTCAAGTAATGTGCATGTTTCTCTATACACATATGTCAGGTTCAAGCGGTGGAACCTTACTCTGTACATTTCCCACGAGGTGACCCTTCATTGGAATTATCAAAGATTGAACATAAAACCTCAATCTTGAAGTCTTATGTCTCAACCACTATATCAAGTCCTTTGAAGATTTTTTGTAATTTTATTGAGCATAGAGCCTTATAGATTGTTGGGTCTCTTCCAAAACCTGCGACATTCAAAGAAATAGATTTTTGGTGCATCCTTCATCCACCGATTAGCCATTATTTCAACAGTGTCCACAAACTAAGAAGCCCACATATATCCAAATGCGAGTGCAAGGCGCAACGCACGACTTGTTTGGTAAGAATTATAATTTCAGCAGTTTTACAATGGTAACAAGACCACCTCGTTCTATTTCATTTCATTTAATTTTTTTTTTTTATTTCATCTCTGTTAGAAAATTATCATATGATAATATTTTTGAAGTAAAACCCACTTTCAAAAGAAAGTTATTTGAGAGGAGAGTGTTTCGAGTGTTATAAAAAGTCATTAGTTTATCAAATTAAGTGATATGAGACTTTTTTGCCACTTCACAATCTCTTCATAAATCGATAGTCAAGCATTATAACAAATACTTCTAGAATTTTTATTTTCATATTTTTATTACGAAAATATCGTTTCTCGATGATACTATATAATTATAGTCTTATAGATGATTTTTCATTAATATCGATAGTTTTTATATAAATGCAAAGTTGTGACATTGTTGGTGAGTAAGATGATGAGACTTCTCTACATCCCTGTGCTTATTCCTCGCCAATGAAAATGTCCCATGTCAACTTTACTCATCAAAAATGCTTCTTGATTAGTGAACTGGTCTTATTTTGAGCTCAAGAAAAATGTATGCATCCACCCATGCGGGTCTTGGAATTTTCATATCCCCAACTCAACTGAGCAAGATTACAATGTAAAAGTGCATGTCCTAAATGAGTCTCTATTTTGATATGGCCATTGGGTTTCCATATATTAACTAATGTTTAGTGATATAGACTGTATGATGTAGGCATGGGGCGAATTTCAACAATTATACCCAGATATGACACGATAATGAATCCGTAGACATTTTCGTCTATGGAGTCTGTGCAACCAATCACGAAATTTACAATTGGTTTCTACCTTGTTATGAATCCGCAAATTTTTATCACAAATAATGCAGTCATCACAATCTCCTCACCTGAAAGTAGAGTCGTCACCTGCTCTGATATCATTTGTAACGACCCACGTTACCCAACATGATATTGTCCTCTTTGGATAGTGGGATTTTCAATCTCATTCGCTGTCCTTGGCTCAGCCCCATTCGCAACACATGGAGCCCACACCCTTATGGTTTTGCATTTGCGATGTGCACCCATACACACCTCTAAATGCAAAACCTTGAAGGTGTGGGCTCCATGTGCTGTGAATGGGGTTGAAGCCATGGACTACGAATGGGGTTGAAAGTTCCATTACCCAAAGAGGACAATATCGTGCTTGGTAGGGCAGGTAATTACACATGGTATACGAGTTGAGGATGACTCTAATTCTAGGTGGGGAGATTGTGATGCCTGCATTGTTTGTGATAGAAAAACGCATTAGATACTAAGATAAACGCGTTAGACGTGCTATGTGATAAGACGTGCTAGTTGTGAGTGTGATGCCTGATGAGCTAGATGGAAGGAGGAGGAGAAGCTCCGTGTTGTTGTCCTACATCACTTGGAATGAGCGTCATGATCTTGGATATAAGTAACACTCTCCATTCTTTCAATATGACATGTTTTGGAGTGCATGTATGAGCACATAACCCAAATGCAAAACCTTGAGGGTGTGGTCTCCATTTGCTGTAAATGGGGCTAAAGTCATGGACTGTGAATGGGATTGAAAGTCACAATACCCAAATAGGAAAATATCGTGTTGGGTGGGGCAGGTCATTACAGACACCTAGTAAAAATGGACTTTTAAAGCTTATTTTGTTGGGTCTAATATAAAAAGAACCATATGAACATTTTTTGTATGAAGTTTTACCTTCATCTGTTTATCCTATCTCTTGATTTTAAACTTTTTAAAACTCAATAGTCCATACTCATCGAATTTTAAAAGCCGAAATTATATGACTTGAATCATCAATTGGTAGTGAAGCTTTATATACTCTATATCTATCTAATCACCTATCCAATGAACCTAAATTTATGAGACCTATGATTGATTTAATAACATATCTTATTAGTGTATTTCGCTAATATGTCTTGCTACTCTAATTATTTTAGATACCACTTAATGCCTTGCTTACAATTTATTCTATATGAGAGATAAAAGAGACTTAGATACCACTTGAGTCTTAAATTGACATCATTAATTTTCTTCTCAAAATATTTTTCTACTTGTTGGATTGCTAGACAAAGGAGAGGATAAAGAGATGATGACATTTGTCATGATTTGTAACTATGACTTGTTTGGTAGTTGAGAAATGAAAGTGTTGAAATCTATTTGTATTTATGTTTTTATAATGATTTCTTTGATGTTGTAGAGCAGGGTCGAGATATCGGCCGATATCCGATAATGAAATTTATTGACACGTTTTTTAAAAAAAAAAATAAGAGAAAAAATATCAGACAATATCGAATTTTTCACCCCCACTATGGAGTACAGAAATCTAGTTTGCATTTATGTTTTTATAATGATTTCTTTTATGGTGTGGTAATTACAGAGACTATGAAAGGGGATGGAGTGGTGGTGGTAGATGGAATTGGAAGAGAGAGCAGAAAGATGAGTTGCACACAAGTTACACTAGTGAACAGTAATTAATTAATCTAGGTAAATTTAATAAGACAAACAAAAAAACCCATAAAAAAATAAGAAAGGAGAAGGTTAAGATAGATAAATGTCTCTAGCATTGAGTAGAACTGACTAGGTTCTTTTTAGCTCAATGTACATTTTCATTTTATAGATCGTTTTGAATAAATCACTCATGTCATTTTTTAAGTCTTTCAAATTTTAATCACTTTAAATTATTTTTAATCTATAAAATTGTAGTTATTAAAAACTATAGTAAACTCATGTCATTTGCAAATTGTAGTTCCAGTATTGATTTTACTGGTCTAATTTTTTGTCATAGCCTTTCCATGGTAGACAAAAGTGTGCATTAATTATGCCTAAACTTTTACTCCAAACAAATTTTACATCTAGGCCCTCACGTAAAAACACTCTTTCCATGGTAGTCTATTTTTCAAAAAAATTAAATAAGTGTGCTGAAAAAATTAAACTTGCACTTAGAAATGTGCAATGCAAAGGCTCTTGGACCCCTGAAGACACTTTGATTGTACCTTGAACCCTTGCATGAACCATTCAAGCATCTATCGATATTCAAATTTCCATATATATACCAGGGTGTTTTGTACAATACCTTGTGTTCCATTCATAATCTTTCTTGATCTCAACATAAATTTACTCAATCAATCTTTGCTTGTATCGTGATTTACACTTTTTTCACTGTGCAGTAGAAATTTGAACTCAAGACCAACTCAGACAAAATGACTTGGCTGATGATAAGATAGAAAGTCACAGAGAAAAAAAAAAAATTAGATGTTCAAAATCACCCGTCAATCACATACAAATCAAATTCGACCTCACAAATCATAAAATCTAACAACATTAACCACCCGAACCCAATTTTTATAGCCCACAGCTCATTCGACCAACGAGGCGTATCTTTTTTTTTTTTTTTAAATGGTTTATTTACTAATATATAAAAAACACAAGAGGTGCAAATACATAAAGATAGAGCAGAAAAAAAGCATAAAACTAAAACAATAGACAAAGTGTATCTTATGAGAAATTAAATTGTGGGTATGGTAAGTTTCTAATCCAGTTCTTATTTAACAATATCAATGTGAAACAAACATAAAAACAGAGCAGGACAGCATATTGATGTTCATGGTTGAAATGAAGGAACCCATCAAAACTTATAGCCTATTCTAAATATATTCAACACGATGATGATAACGACGACACCACAACAGCAATGATTTCAATACAGGAATAAAATATCAAAACAGTATTCAAACATAATAAGAAACAATTAGAAGAAAGCAAAATCAAGTCTCCAATTATTTTAAGTGAACAAACACTTCATAGGAAAAGCGAAACCACTGGTTCTGTTTCTTCCCAAGAGGGGAGTTCAATCACAAGCAATGTCTCTTTTCTTTTTTCTTTTTTATAATCTGAAAAGAGAAAAAAAAGTACACAAGCAGGGACCCCTCTTTAAACAGAATGCTTTGGAAAGATGTAAAATGTGTTCAAAGTTATATATCAAAGGAAGAATATTCATGACTTTATACATTACAGATATCGGGAAGCACCAACATACCATCACCGACCGAACCACCCTTTCTGTGGTTGGACATCACCATCATTCATCAGCTTGTCCAGAACAACATTCAGATCAACTGACTGCCCATTCTCAGTCAATTTTCGCACTGCCGCCCTCACCTGGTCTCTTGAGAATCCCATTGTTGCCACTTTTGTCAACCACATCATCTATGGGGACCCTATTCCCTGATCCACCGGAACTAGATCCACTGTTGACACTGGTTGCAGTTGGAAGTGCATGTGGTAAAGTATGAGCAGTAGGGAGACGTGGGTAGCTGTTGCCACCAGCGGGCACTGAAGGTGAAGAATGCTGAGGTGGTTTCATTGAAGAGCTACTGTAGTGAGACGGAGAGGCACTGTAAGGATAAGAATCACTGAAACTAGGCACTGAAGGTGGGCCATACCCAGCAGAAAAGGGCAACTGTCCTGCAGATGGTCTGTTTCCTGGGTTTTCATACATTTGGGAATTAGACCCATAAATCTGTTGAGTTGGAGGGGACACACTAGGTGGCTGACTCAATGAGGACGGAGGCCTGATGTTTGAGGGGTATGACATTGGCGGTGGCATATATGAGCTTTCTTCAGGATGACTTAGTGAAGTTTGAAGCTGGGGAGGTGGATTCACGGGACCAAGTGCTTGATGCTGTGGGGGTGGCTGGGGAGGTGGATTCACGGGACCAAGTGCTTGATGCTGTGAGGGTGGCTGGCTTGGCTGAGAGTACTGTGGGACCTGCATGGATGCTTGATAGTGTTGATGTGGAGTTGGCTGAGGCTGCTGGGCAGGCATTTGATATTGGTGATGGGTGGATTCAGTTGGCTGACCTGGAGGTGGATAGTACTGTTCTCGTGGTATGGATGAGACTGGAGGTGGGGGCATCTGGTTCGATGTTAATTGAGTAGGAAGCTGAACCGGTGGTGGATTTTGTTGAGGTGGGGGAGGAGGAGGTACATTAGGAGTAGCAAGAACAGGAAGTGGTGAGTAGCAAGAACAGGAAGTGGTGATGGTTGTTGAAGTCCAGGAGATGGAGGTGGTTGAAGTGATTGCGGCAGTGTGTATAGTGCTTGGTGCAAAGAATCTGTATGCATCACATTTGTGTTATCACTTGGCTGATCTGCCTTGGATAAGGATTGCAGTTTTGAAAGTTGTACGTGAGCTTCTCCAATTTCTTGTTTGTCACGCAAAACTTGCACCCCAGTTTGTACCTGCAAGGGAAAAGTATATTCCATTCATGCAAATCTGAAGGTTTGGAGCCTATGCTAGATAGATGCAATGAGGCCTTGTTGAAAACAATCATGTAACTAGTAACAAGAATGATGATGATGATAAGCATTTCAATGTGCAGTTTCGAAAACAATATCTTTCAATAACAGAGTGAGAATGCACGAATAACATGCAGAAGAAAAGGTTAACATAAAAAATGCTTATTCTTCTATGCTATCATGAGAACTCATCTGTTGAGATCCTTGAAATGTTAAGATCTTTAGTGCAGGACTATAGTAGGACCCTTGTGCAACAGGGGATGCAGTGGTTGGAAGCATCTATATGCTTGGGAAGTGAATCCAAAAATCAGCTTGAATGGTTTGTTCTAAGGCTTTCAGGACTGCAAAATTTTAATGGCCAGTAGGTTTTGGGTTTAACGAAGAGTTCAGATATGAATGGGGTCAACTTCGATACATATTGATGTGGAGCATACACCGTGCTCCATGCTATTTCCATGTTTTACCTTTTAGTTTTTTTAGTTGTATTTTTTTTAGTAAGGGCAAATTGGGAATGTGTTTTATAAACATTATGTAGCTGGTTCGAAGTTGATGAATAAGAATTGAAAGTTTTCGCTACCTCTGTGAGACAAGAATACCTTGGTGGAATCCAAGATTTGGTGAGAAACCAAGGGCAAGAAGCCTAAGGCGAGAAGACATGGACGGTGTGAAACCTCCATATCCAGGTACTCTATCTCTCTTCTTCTGTCTTTTCCTTTCTTTCTTTGCTGCCGGAACCTTTAGAACCATCCCACTGTACTGTCGCCTCTCTCTTATCTTCTTCCTGCTGCTATCCAATCACCCCAACAACCACCCTACCATCAACCATCCCACTGTACTGTCGCCTACCACTTATCTTCTTCCTGCTGCTATCCAATCACCCCAACAACCACCCTACCATCGCCCCAGCCAGTCTGTCTTCCTGTTACAACCGTAAGCCCTCTGGGACCCTTTCCAAGCCTTCATCCCTCCCCTTAAGTCCTCTTATTGTTGTCGTTACCACCTATTTCCTATCCCCCAGCAGTTGTCTCCACCTATAGGCCTTCCCCTTTTGCTGCTATTCCCAATTTCCTCCATTGTGCTGCCGTGACCTCATTTCCCTCCTTATTTGCTGCCGTGTCCTTCACAATCTCACCCCTGTTTACCGTGACCTCTTTAACACCTTTCCACTTTAGTCATCTACCCACTTTAAGCCCCACTACCTTGTCATTAGCCCATATCTTAATCCCTTCTGGTGATGGATCAACATATTCGTGGGAACTGATAAGCCCCTTTGTTTTGAGGGATCCCGCCGCATTTGGTAATTAGGCCTGGATCATGATATAATTGTTTACACTGAATTCTGAGAATTTAATTGAATTATTTGTTGCTTATTTATATTATTAAATTGCCATTATTAATTGATTAATTAATTTCAGCCCATTTTAGATTTAGGATGCATTATTTTCATCCCTTTTAGTCTTTTCATAACCATATTAGTCATTTAGTGCTTCCCTTAGTAGTGTCCTACATCATGTATCCTCCTTTCTTCTTGAGAGGTGGTAAACGTTTGTCTCAAAAAAGATCTCAAGGGGATCTCATTTTGAGAGATCTCAGTGGGTAGTATTTCACCACTCAAGTACATGTCATGCACTTGATTAGGTAAATCAAGAGCAGCTTCTTCATAATGGTTCAAGTCCTCTGCTGGAAGCTAATCTATGCATGACAATTTCATTTGTAAATGACATTATATTATATATATAATGGAAGTTAAAAAGATTTTAGGATATCAAGCTATACCTTCATTGATGTAGGACACGGACCCGAGTGGGCCCTAGTTATTATTTTTCACAAGTTATTTAATATCTAAATTAATTTTTATTTGTTTTTAGTTAGTTTCCTAATTGGATTAGGATTCCTGTTTTGAATTAACTTCCTTTTTCCACTAGGATTCTTTCTTTAGTATTTTTTCATACAAGGCTATGTATTGATGGAACCGATACAACCCGCGGCATCAAGTGGACTCAATGGCGACCCATAGTGGTCACAGGTATATTACCAGAGCTGAGATTATATCTGAATTAAAAGAATTTATATCTGAATTGCTATCTGACTTTCAAGATTTGTTGCAAGAAATAAAACAAATATTGCACGACAAAAGAGACAGAGACACGAAGGAGGTGAACGAAAACTCGGAGCATTCAAAGCATGTCAACCCGACCCCCTCCACCTCAAACACACCCACCTCCATCACCAACACCCCACAACCACCACCACCGGTACCACCGTCGATTACCCAACCCTCACCCATACCCAAACCAGATTCCGATACGGATATCAAGGATCTCTCCATGGTTATTCTTACATTATCTTGCCCGCCTCCTCTCCTATCTTTGCCACCTCTTACTAACCTTCCCATCCCTCAGGACTATGCCATCCCTCAGGTGCAGTTTGAAGATCCTTTCTTGTACGGATTGATTCATTCTCGCTTGCGACCGTGTGAGTTTGCTGCCTTCTTCGTCCCAAAGACAGATAGCTCTCATCGTACGTGCATTGCAAGTTGTGCAGTTACAAGCTTCGTTATTCGCATCTTTGAACTTAGTCTCCACCTTTGTTTGATACCTTGCGACAATCTCCCTTCCTATGGCTACGTTGTAGTTCTTTGCTCGATTTCAACTCGAGGATGAGTTCTTTTCAAGACTGGTGGACTGATGTAGGACACGGACCCGAGTGGGCCTGAGTAGGCCCTAGTTATTATTTTTCGCAAGTTATTTAATATCTAAATTAATTTTTATTTAGTTAGTTTCCTAATTAGATTAGGATTCCTGTTTTAATTAGTTTCATGTTTTGAATTAGCTTCCTTTTTCCACTAGGTTTCTTTCTTTAGTCTTTTTTTTATACAAGGCTATGTATTGATGGGAGAGACACAACTCTCAATCATATCAAATGGAATAAGAAAATCAAGTTTTTTTTTCTCTCTTTTTCTTTTCTTTTCTTCTTTCTTCCCACCGTGGTTGGGGGCTATCACCCTCCTCGACTCGTTGTAGACGAGGCCTATCGTTGTCGGATCCGTGTACATCGTTGTATGTACATCGCTCCCGCATCATCCACTCTAATGGTTGATTTCCAAAAACCACCATTTAATATTTCTAAGAGGCAGTTCTCCATTTATATTTCATGTCAAGTATTGAAAGCTATTAACACAGTTGGCATGTGCTCATTGTTATGTTCACAAGGTTGTGGATTTGAATCATATCCTATAGGTCAAACAAGCAATAAATGCATGGAAAATTTTGACAAATCCAATGAGTGCGAAGCCCAGATGAATAGGATAAATGACTTTGATGACGATGATGATTAAGATTGAAAGAGAGATGATTTATTAATGGTACAGGGTTTGGTCAAACAATGGTTCCACAAGATAGCATAGACTATAGATAGATGTCATCAATCATCATCGTAAACGAAGTCCGGCCTTCCCACTGAACTCCTTACGATATACTGGGACAATATACATGCATTGCACGTTTAATTGTTACATTGGGAGGACAAGGTATATTGCAGCTGAGACTTACTGTATCTGGAAACAAAATTGAAGAAGATAAGGAACAAGCCCAAAATCGAACCATGAAGCTTAAAAAAACATTTGATGAAACAGGTCAATCCAAATTCTCCAAACAGAAAATTCAAGAAGGTTGTGAAGGTAGTCTTCAAAAATCCAAGAAACCCATGCATTCACAACCCATGTTAATAATAAAAAAAGTAAGAAAACCATTTGAAACTCCGCCATAAAGAACTACATTATAAAGAACCTATATTGAACTTGAAAAATCACATGGAGAGAGAGAGAGAGAGAGAGAGAGAGAGAGAGTGCTGGAGAAGTGGCAGCAACTAGGAACCATACTAGTCCTCCTAGGAGCAATTGGGGCTGCCGACTTGGTTCTTCCATAGGAGCTAGAGCTTTGTACCTTAGGATTTAGTGGGGGGGAAGAGAGAGAGATAGAAAAAGAGGGAGAGACCATACTAAGCAGTGGCAGCAAGCTAGTAACTAGGGACCATACTAGTCTGGCAAGGAACACAAATGTGGGCAAAAACAGTAAAACGGAGAAAAACTTAAACCTCCATTCAATGACACCAAAACTAGGTCTCAGAGGGTTCGACTAGCATTCAAACTCGAAATCGCACTATATAGATATGATGTAAGGCCAAAAACGACTGTAGAGTTGTGGGATTATTAGTTAAAATCTGAAGAAAGACTACATATCTAACGGAACAAACAAAAATGACCCTACGAACCACCCACAAAATGCAAGGAAAAAAATCACTGAAAGGGGAGGTCAAAGGGCTAGAGAATCAGATCTGAGAGGCAAATGGTGGATCTTTTGGAAAACAAAAGGTAGGGAGAGGAGTTTATTTATTCAGACGAGGATCTGAGTGAGAGAAAAAAAAAATTTGCATGAATAACTAAAATGGTAGTCTTGCGGGAGCACCAAAAAATATGATCCAACGTACCACCGAATGAGGAGAGAGAGAGAGAAAAAAAAAAAGTTGTGGCTCTAACAGAGCAATCAAGCGGTCTGTTTCCATTCGCGTGGATGTTGGTTGTGGGCAGCGGAAGAAGGGGATGGATGACGCCTTTGCAGGGACAGGGAGCGTTGATGATGAGGACAATAGAGCACTAAGAATTTGAAGCAGCCCGGTGAAGAAGAAGAGACAACCAGCATGGCCTGCACAAAGCGACAGAGAGCAGCGGAGATCTAGTCCTCAGACAGACAGACAGACAGAGAGAGAGACTGTCTGAGAAAAAGAGACCAGATTTGGCGTCCAAGCAGAGATCTGACGCGGAATCTGAAACTGAGAGCGGATTTGAATCTGGGGAATGCCTAGATGTGGCAACCAGAGGTTTTTTTTGGTTTTGAGATCAGCCATTGGTCTTCAGAACAGATCATCTGTTTTGTGGGTGTTGAAGATGAGGGGAGAGAGATCTAAGAGAAGAAAAAAGTTAGGGACAGGAGAGAAGGGGTCTTTTTCTAATGTATGGCTCCTCCCTCTGCCGAGAAATTCACATCGGCAGAGGGAGAGAAGAAAGTTGGATGGTTTTCGTTCTCACACAAACTGGACGAAATCAAACACAGGAAAAGGATCTTAGACACTGTACCATGTAGAAAGTCAAGAGGAAAATTATCTCTTGTGTATTAATTCACTAAATGGAAGACAATATATAGAGTACAGGGAAAATTTCTCCCAATATTTAGGGATCCTAATTTCCTTATTAACAGATTACACAATATAATCAACCATAAATAGAAATACATCAATAAATTCTAATATATCTCAACTCTAAAAACCTTCGGTCACCACCCATGATCCTAACCATTTTGAGGCACTCATCCTTGCCATTGGAGAAAAGAATAAAACCATGGTTAAGGGAGATGGGTCATCAACAAACATGTTGATCAATCAAGAGTCTCTTTTTCTTTTCTTTATTTGGATGACGAAGAACCCCAAACCCCCACCTCTCCCCGATTACAAGGGCAACGGATTAACTTTTGATGGACAAGGCAATGTTGTTAAAATTGCCAAATTCACGGTTTGAATCGTGCAATTCGAATAAAATCGGTGCCTATCTCGAGTTGAATCAGTAGGAAAATCGCAAAATGGAGAAAATTGTACAATTCTGGGAGTGACTCGCAAATCGTACAAGTCACTCCCATGAATCGTTGTATCGCGCAATTCAAGTTTGGAAGAAGGGAAAGTACCTCTTGGACTCCTCTTTTCTTCTTCTTCTTCTTCTTCATCGTCGTCTACTGCTACCTCTTTTGCTTCTTCTTCATCTTCGTCGCCGCCTCCTTCTTTGCTTCTGCTTCTTTTTCTTCTTTCATATTTCTCGAAGGGTCTGATCTTATTTTAATCTAACTATAACATCGCAATATCTTATATCTTATTCATGATTTGTCGTCAACAGTCCTCGTCCAACTATTGACGACAAAACAGGTTGTGCTTTTCATATGTACTTTACTGTTTTTTTTAACTTACTCTAGTATGAGTTCTGTTACATAGCACGAGTCGAGTGTGTTTTTGTGTATTTTTCTTTTCCTGGTTCTTATTTAAAAATATTTTTATTATTTTTTATTTTCAATCTTTTGTATCTAGTTTAAAAAATAAATAGTTTTAATTTTTTTTTAAAAAATATATTTGATGGATGTTATTATTTATTAAGTTTATTTGAATGTCAAGTTGATTTCTTAGTACTTAATATTTATATTTAAATCTCATATTAATATATTTGTGTCTTTTTTTGTGGATGGTTATGATATTCTTGGATATTTTCGAATTTTTGGATAATAAAGGTTTATGACTCATCATGATTTGAATTTTGGAATGTAAAAATTTGACTTCTAATGCATTTTTATTTGATTTTGCATTGGTACTTCATCATATACTCTTGTATTTGCATATTTGTTTATATATTATAAGGAATTGAAAATTCATCTTATTATTCTGTGTCATGTTATATGTAATTATTATATAAATAATGATTTTAGAAAAAAACAATATGAATCTTACGATTTTACGATTTCCAATTCACGATTCACACCTCTAGACCAATTTCCGATAAGATTCGTCTTTGACAACATTGGCACTCAGCCCCACAAGCCACGATCATCGAGTTACTACGAGATTCGAACTTGGGACGTCTAGTTCCTAAGCCAGAGTGCCAACCACTACTTTAGAAATGTAACATCTATCTCATCGCTTTTTTGCCTATGCCATCTTTTGGACAATCGGCAGGTATAGGCTCACAATAATCATAGCTCGAAGAGAAAAATAATAGGCCCAATAGACCAATCACATTGTCAGTGTTAGGAATGTTCACAAAGCCAATAAGTTCAAGCAATATTGTTCTTCTAGGTAATATATTTAATTGGTTTTCTCCTAGACTTCCTTGGTCTTTTGTCAATATCATAAACTATTGCTAATGTAAGGTTCCATACTATCCAGAAACCAGCTCATAACCAAATAATCAATGGTACACCACTCAATATGTCTTGGATCCTGAGGTGGGAAGGGAGGGGGGTGCTCAAACATGGTCCCAAAGAAGTATCCAAGTTTACCATTACTGCCTTATGTTAGGGGAGAACTTTTCATTGAGTGAAAAATTTATAATTTGTAAGTGTGGTTGTTAGACTAGTCAACAATCCTTACAAGCCCATTGTTGGAAATTGGAATGACCTAACAAAGTAGAAAATATGTTCAATATTTTGAGGATGTATACATTTTGAAGAGGAGAGAACTCATAAGAGATGATAGGCCCTATCAGCGAATAAAAAGCAATGTCTGCTGCCAAAAACTCAATAAAGAAAAATCACTAATTACTACGAAAGGAGTATTACAATCTAATTACTACCAAATCACTCAAACTACACTCACTTTTGTCCCTAATGTTATTTCAAGAAAAAACCAAATGATGATGCTCCAAATGGAGCACTTGACTTAATGGTCCTTCACATGTAACATTTGACACACTGCAACCTATTTGCGCATGCATGTTATGCACATGTAATACAAGAATATACCTTTACAAGTATCAACACTCTCCCTCCCCCCTCCTCCCATTTTTTTGAGTGATGGTAATCACTCTAAAGTTATGCCCCTTCAATTCAAAATAAAATAAAATAAAATAAAAAAGGAAGAAAGAAGAAAGAAGAAAGAGAGAGAGAGAGAGAGAGAGAGAGAGAGAGAGAGAGAGAGAGAGTCCTGCCCCTTCTTGAAAATTTTGCACTTGAGAGCTCTTGGGTTTGAATAAAAAGGGAAACACAATGTCACCCTTATATGTGCATAACAAATGGATAAAGAATTTTACCAATGATGCTCAATCTAACTGTGAGGATGCATTAAATGGACAACAACCAAAGTCAGATCTAAATCTAAAGACGAAAACAACTTTTTTAGCAATTTAGGTTACCACTGAATGGGCCACACATGGGACAGTATACCCAGGCAGACTGTACATTTGGGTTTTTATGGTGTTTCGCCCTTTCTTTCATTTTCCTTTTTGGTGTGTATGTGGGGCTTACAGAGTTGCATGGGCAGTTATCTTCATTAGCCATAAAGCAACAATTAAGATCACAGGGCCAAAAATAAGAATCATAGACTTCCTCAGATGCCTATTATATAGTATATCAGTGGTAAAAAGTCAAAACTGAGTTACCTTTCAAAAAAGTCAAAACTGAGAACCAGAGTAAGTTTGATAACAGGCTTCAAAAAATTTATGCAAACAAAATAAGAAATACCTCTATTAGAATATTTTTTTGAAAGATTACCTCTCTTAGAATATTCTCGAGCTGCCTTAGCTTACCATCAGTGCTGCCCACAGTGTTTCCAACGGAAACCTTCAAATAATCTATTGAGCTTTCAAGGTTGTGAGTCCTAGTCTCTAACTGTGATAATCGTGCACTAACACCTTCCAGTGAATGCAATAGAATGTCAGCATGCTTCTTCATCGTTCGGTCAATCTCAGCTACAGTAGCTGCATCATAAGAACCCCTGTCTGGAGATTCAAGGGACTCAAGAGAGCCATAACTCTGTGCATCACAGAAAAAAAAAAAAAATTGAGGTCCAGGAATGTTTTCAAACAGCAACATGTAAATCACAAGAATCAAATCATCATCAACTTCCCATGTAATGACATAAGTCAGAGACCAATCATCCCATAAATTTAAAAAGGTTTCTCCACACAGAATAAGTAAAATGACAATACGTTTACATAAGTTTTGGAAAATCCCTTCCTTACAGCAGTGATTGAGGATAATGTTGCTGTTTCTTTTACTGCTTCCTCTTTTCCTGCAGTACAGCTAATTCCCTTAACAGATTCCAGTCTCCTCATTTTTACAATTGAACTTACCTCAAAATCTTCCACATCATAGTTTATCAGGAAACTTGCTTTACCTTCAAATGCCTACATTTCCCATTTCTGAATCTAGAATTTGTTTCACATTTCCACATAAAAAACAATTCAAGATTCTACAAAATGGAGCATTACCTGCATCGGATTCCCACTCTGCTCTCTGATCCATTTGTTCAATTTGGATCCATGAAAAGGATCTACTTTCTGGTAATGTAGCCATCTTTTAACGAAATAGGAAATAGGATTAACCATCTTTAGTTAAAATGGTAATTTTGCAGTGAAGCACTTCCTTTTCCATGCATCCAAACAGAGAGCCAGTTCAACGCATCTGAGAATAGATCCACTGAGGTCAATGAAATCATCTCAGCCCCATCCCCCACCCCTTCCCCCAACCCCCCAAAAAAAAATTAATAAAAAGACGGGACAAGCAAATAAAAAATAAAATCACTAGATATTATAAATACCCAACAATAAAAAAAATCCCAATGCCAATGGTAAATAGCCAGTAATCCAGTACGACCCCTAAACCCATCATTCACCAAACCAGGAAAAGAAAAAAAAAACTACTTATATTAATAAAGAAAAAAAAAGGAGAAGCAGAACCCACATGCACAATGAAAGGGAAAAAAGCATGAGAGAAAGAAAAGAGGAATACCCTAAATCCAGCAGAAGAGTTAGGCTTGGCATCGGCAGAATTGCAAGGTCTGGATCCTCCACCGAGACTGGAGTGTGATCGAATGGGCTGGAAATCGTAGCTGGGTTCGATCTCTTCTTCCTTTTTCATAATCATCCTCCTCCTTCTCCTCCATTTTGGTCTTCTTGAGCCTCAGAAGGGTTCAACAGCTCCATCAAATCGCTACTTTTTGAACCCGAAAGCTCCATTATCTGCTTGTCCATGAACTTTGACGTGTTCATCGAACAACCTTTTGGTGTTGTGTGAGAGAAAGAGAGAGAGAGAGATTAGGGAGGATTGGGGTTTTCGTGTTCCTTCAGTTTCAATGGAATTTTGAGCATATCTCTGAGGATGATCACGGCGTCTTATATTGGTTTTAGGGAGGCGGTGATCAGCCGCACATCGCATTGTAGTACCAGATTAATTGATAAAATTGAGAAAAGTTCATGTTTAGATGCAGTTTTTTTAAGATGGTCATTTTGACATACTGGTTTTTTGGATTTTACGCTTTGTCTCCATCAGTTAGATTTGATTGGAGGTTCACTTCTCATTAAATCGATTCACTCGATTGGTGCACCGCGGACCACTTGAAAATAAAAATTCGAAGAAAGTGATTCAGTTAGTGTCTACCGATTTCTTGAGACGTGAAAGAGTTCAAATTGGTGTATTTAGCAAATCATTTTTCTCAAATTTTCATTTCTACGTGATCCAGTCCGGTGCACCGATCCAGATGAACCGATTCACTAGAAAGTTAACCAATTTATGCAAGTCCACTAAAAACGTACGGACAGATGGGGTAAAATGAGAAGTTCATTAAAATCCGTGTCTTCTAAAAGAATTCTCTCAGGATGAGCACCCTTTTTAAGAGTTAAAATAAAATAATTAAGAGTTAAAAATAAAATTTTGATGAGATTACTGTAGTTATTGTTCTTATCAGGGGTCAAAAAAATGCCCCGACCGATATTTTGACCGATATTTACATATCGGCCGCAATATCGGCTGATAAGTTTCTCTCTCCTCCGATATCGGCGTTTCTCTCTCCTCCGGTATTCAAAATCGTGAAAAAACCCAAAAAACCGTGAAGAACCGTGAAAAACGGCAAAAAACCGTGAAAAACCTTATCGATTTTTTTAAAATAAAAAATAAAAATAAATAAATTTTAAATACCGATATTTATGCATATCGGCCGATATGGTGACGGATATTGCGGACCGAATATCGGCCATATCGACCGATAATCGTTTTGTACCTCCGATACATATCGTATCAGCCGATATCGTTCGGTCTTAAAAAACCGATACATATCGGCCGATACGATATGTATCGGCCGATATTTCGACCCCCGGTTCTTATAATTCTCAATATCAGCAGTATAACACGAACACCAAAAGTAATTTAATTACTTAAAGATGCATTCATGCTCGGTTGGTGTCTCCTCCCGAGAAGGGTTGGTGTCTAAATGATTATCTAAAAATTCAAAAGTGGTAAATTTTAGATTTACTTTATATGTCTATTTTAATTTTACTATTTTACATTTGGATATAATTAAAAAAACATGAAACAAAACATGGCTTTTTAAATTGTATGTATATCTATATCTATAAATTAATATAGCACCAAATCAGATCTCATCTATATATAAAGTTGTAAATATTAGTTAGTAACTACTAAAACGAAATAGAAAAGAAAAGTATTTAAGAATATAAAAAAAAACAATTTAAAATTGTTAAAATTCTGAAATCTTAAAAAGTAGTTTCTAAAATTGGATCAAGTGAATTTTATGGAGATTCCATATTTATGTTTAATCTTTAAATGACTCATTAAATAGAGTAAAACCAAGCTTCATGTAGGATATAAATTGTTTGAATTTAAAACAGTCAACATTTAGAAGTCCTATAAAAAACATGAGTTCCAATATTGAGTTACTTTGTCTTCTATTATTTTTCTCTCTTTGTGAGAATTTTGTATCTTCTCTTAGTGAGATTGTGTTTGTTTGGATAGTGGAGTGATCTCAGTGATATACCATCTATTAGTTCTTGTATAGGACGAGTTGAGTTGTAAACTCTTAGTGAGTCTTTAATGTTCTTTTAGTGGGATTTTCAAAATATCCTGAGTTTGGGAGAGTATGAAGAGTGGACTTTGGTGAGTAGAATCAAACCACTAAATATCCTATGATGTGGTGTTTCATTGATTTTGTGGTGTATGATCTTTGATTTGTACATCTGAATACTCTGATTGTAACGACCCGCACAACTTTGATTCGGCGAGTCAACTCACTGTTACTCTCAAAAGGCCTTTTGCTAGAAGGAGGAAGGCCACTACTTATATACCAGAGAACTTCCAATGCCACTAGCAATGTGGGACCTTTTGAGGCAGGGTATTACATTGACATTTTGATTGGTTATTTATTTCGCTTCCATCATCAACCTCTGCTTAACTAAGAAAAGATTAAAATTGGTCTTGTTAATTTTGTGATTAAAAGAAGACAATTGGCTAGGGTCATTAATCGGTTAATCACTTGGACCAACATAGATTTAAAAAGGACTAATTATTTTCACTTATGCGAAATTAGATTAATTGTCTGCCGACCAACCACCCCCCCCCCCCCCCCCTATCTATGACCTTACTGGAGGACACTTGTCACTATATCCTTCACCGGATAGGTCACTTTCACCAATGCTTATAAATTGGAGTGTCGACCATTACTTTGTGCATCCCATTCGAATTTGAGAAATAAACAAGGTCAATCAAGAGAAGTTTGAGTTCTCTCCAATTCTTGGTGAGTTTAAGTTTTTTAATTTAATTTAATGAATGTTGAATTATTTT
Source organism: Chimonanthus praecox (assembly GCA_022113865.1). Taxonomy (NCBI): domain Eukaryota; kingdom Viridiplantae; phylum Streptophyta; class Magnoliopsida; order Laurales; family Calycanthaceae; genus Chimonanthus; species Chimonanthus praecox. Next base: position 164,524 of record JAINRJ010000137.1, read on the forward strand.
TAAGCATGCATATAGGATTGAATTTGGATTTCGATTTAATTAATTGGATATTCAACCATAGCATTCTTAAATTCAATTCCATCTTTTAATTTGAACACCAATTTCATTAGTTACTTATTGCATGATACCAATAAACCTAGTGAGATTTAAGTTGGATTTATTTTCCACTGAGTGAACTTAAATTTAGTCCATCTTATCTTCAAATTCTCTCCTCATCAGAGCTGAAGTAAAGTCGGTTGAGGGTTTCTAACATTTGAGATCCTAGTTTTAGATGGTAGAATTTAGATCTGAATTTTATTTCGTTGAAGATCGTTGGAATTGTACAGATTTCTTATAATTACATCCTATGTCTTCATCAATTGTATAGTAAGAACTTCATACTTGTTATTTTTATAATACTTCAATATTAGTATCTGTAACGACCCGACCCACATATAGAGCTTAGGGCTTAACTCAGCAAGAAATTGTCTGCTCTGGGCTTCGCACACAGCTAACCTGCATGGTTTTGCCTTTAGGCCCGTGCCCACCTAGTCCGACCCAAAATGCGTCACATGAGTACAAAAGAGGCCACCCACTAATAAACCTCAAGGCATCCACTCCCACTTCCGATATGGGATTTTCCACACCCATACCAAGCAGCAGGGATGCCCAGGCCCCCCCTTTTACGGGTGGAGGGTATCACAGTATCTATGACAATTTACTATATTTCATGTTTAATAATTGATAATTAATTGATCATATTTTTTGTAACATGTGTACATTGTTTGTTCATCATTCATTGACAACAAATACGAATATGAGCATTCTATGCTTACACATTAGTGTTAGTAGGCTAAGTCAATTTCAAAAGTGATTGTTATTCATTCAATTAAAAAGCAATCAAATTAATCTCCATCTCACCATTAATTTTAATGGATTTAAATTTGATGGCTAAAAATGATTTTTTGCTCTACTTTTTTTTAGTTTGAAGTACTCCATACTCAATACGATGAGGTCCATTGACCAACAAAATATATTATTTAAAAATATAATTGTGGTTATCTGATAGAGTAGCATTTCTTATGAAAGATGCACGATTGGGTCCAATTTATGATATGTGGAACTTGCTAAAAACATCTCTCATAAATTAATTGTTGGTTACATGGGAGAAAATTTAACTCCAAATTTTAGAAAGAAATTATTGATAAGATTAGTTAATTAGATGTATTGATGTAATGTGCTTTAGAGATTTTAGTGTGTTATTGCAAGATATGATCCGTTGGCAATTCCATTATAATAAAGGTTGATTTGCTGTAGACAACTCTTAAATCTTTAATTATAATTGTTTCTTCCATTATATATTGAAACAATCATTATAATAAAGTGTCGAGTTGATTCAACTTTTTTGGAAGGTACGCACTATATATATAAATATTTATTTATTTATTTTCTACCATCATGCAGGTGAGAGAAATCATGAGAATGACGATAGTACAAGAATAAAGCATGATACAACAACATTCTCCCGTCATTAAATCTTATTCAACTAGGTACGTAATCCATCTTATGCATTATTTTCTTAAAAAATCATACTCATGTAATCTGATATTAATCCAAGTCTGAAATTATCATCATTTCTTTTAAATGAGCGTAATTATGGACTTGGGTAAAAAAAAGTCATTTTTATCGATGGAAAGTCCGCATGTCCTGCATCTTCAACTCCCCCTCCATGTAGAAGATCATGCCAAGAACAAGGATTTACCTGGAAAATTCAAAATGAAAAAAACCATGAAAAAGAGGGAGAGTTTTTATTATCTCATACGGTCGAAGTACAAGCAACGGTGTCTTTTATAATTACATGTAAATAGAGAGTCCTAATATGATAATGCTAAAGAGTCCCAAGTTGATTAGGACTATCTCTCCTCAATCCACAACATCAGTGCCAACTTCAAAACAAATATTCAAGTAGAGACAATTCTGAAGATCCAGGCCATGGAACTTGGATCACAACCATCTTTTCTTCATATTTAAATGTCACATCTTCTCCATTGATCCGACATGCCTTTGGCTTCTCTGATGAGAACACAGTCATTTCTCCACTCCCCTTCACTGCAACTCGAACCATATCTTCTTCATCAAAGAATTCGAGCAGTTGAATTGCGCCGCCGGTGTTTAGCATGTTTACCAGGCCAATTGGTGCAAATTGCACCATTTTCTTGGATAAGATCTTTACTGGAGAGACTGTAAGAAGCTCAAAATCAAATGGCTTAAGAGAGATCTCTATATTTTCATTTGAAGCTAGAACCACCAACTTTTTTGCTTGGAATAAATACACTGCAAATGATTCCACTCCTTCAATAGAGATTGGTGTCCTTCCATTTTCCCATTCAATGTCAGCTGCAATGGCTGTGGAGGTTATAGCATGGGAAAATTGGGAGAAGCATTTGTTCTTTCTCTCTTTGGGGCACCAGCCTCCTCCTTGACAGTTGAATGCGCCTAGTACTCCGGTAAACTATTCCAAAGAGAGGAAAAATTAGTTTGAGACCATGATAAACATTCAATCCTATGTGTTGAAAACATTTTTTTTTTCATTCTCTCACCACCTTGGCAATTGTAATTTGGTATCATATCAATTGCTAGGACCTAACTAATATGTCAAAAGATTTAGAGTTGATGGAATGTGAAAATTAGGTCCTTTAAATCTATCCCATACTAAGACTATGCTAAGTTTCCCACACCCTAGACCAAGTTATCAATGAATTTCAACATGAGGGCTTAGTGCTAGTACAGTTCTCTAAAGTGTATTCACAGGGTCTGCTTTGGGCCCCTTCTTATAACCTTAATTACATACAGTAACTACAAAAATATATTGTTATTAATACTTGGATCAAAGTGCGATACTCAGATCCTAGGCTCTATACCTGGACCTGGCCCAATTGGGCCTATTCAACTTAGTGCCTATAGTTTGTCAGTTTTAGGGTCTGCCTCAATCCATTTAAAAAACATGATGTTAAGACTTAGGCTAGTCTTTAGGGCTGGAAGCCCAGTCTTAATACTATAGTCTTGTTTGGATGGATGTAGATGTAAAGAACTAGGCTCTTGCTTGGCCAAGTTGTTTCCTTAGAGCAACTTTGAATGGGATTTTATGAATGAATTTGAAATTCTGCCAGTTTCAGAAGCTGTTTTTTAAGTTTACTCAAAATTGAGCAAAATAAAAAAGTACAGAACACTAGCCAAGGCCCAAACATAGGTGCCCAAATCAAAACAACCGAAAGGGTCATAATGAGCTAGACTGTAGACGACTGTTCTAATGGGTCAGCTTGGTTAACACTGAACTTAATTACTGGATGTAGTTAAATCAACAGGCCAAAAGGCAAGAAGAGAGTAATAAGAGGCAGTGATGAGGAGATGATGTTACCTTGTTAAGGTTCCATATCTTGAGCATGGTTTTTCCATCATGCAATGGATCTTCAAACAGGCAATCTCTCGTCGGAAGGGCATAAAATTCACACCGTAAGATGGTTCCATCGGGCAAGACAAGGCTCTTTAGCAGCTCGAAATCATGCTTTCCGACAGCGTCGCTGACGTAGATCGGCCCACCAGAAATGGCCCTAGAAGCAGCATGGAATCTTGCACAAGGGTGAGTTGATTGGAACATGTCCCAGTCAGGATGAATGAAGTTGCCCATCCACAGGCTGTTGTATGCACAATGAACCATGTGACACCCCTGTAGCCAATATGTGCCATTGGGATCGCCCGATGGATCAGTGCACCAAAAGTCATCACCTACACAGTATCAGACAAAGGCATAACAAGTCTACCGACCGAATAGCGCCACTACAGGATGCTTATTCAATAATTTTCTATACAAAATCAGCTTTATTTTTCATTTTTGGCTATCTTACTATAGTCATGAATAGATGGTTAAATTGAATAAAATCACTCCTCCATCTCTTTTACATCTAAAAATATATAGCTAAATAATAAGAATATTTTAAAAAAAATCTTATGAGAACTTTGGTTTGTAGCGTTACAGTAGACCTAATATATCTAATTTCTCTGTTATACACATCTATCTGTGAATTGTATTCATACCAAATTTGACATCAACTTAAATTTTAAAATCAATTGATGTAATGCAATCATTAAATAAATATAAAATTTTGAAGTTTATAAAAGGCAGGCACAACTTCTCTTATTGAGTCAAGAATAAATTTTATAACTGTTCTATATAAGCGAAGGTCTTTTAAATCTTATGAAATCCTTGTTATAGAGATAATATATTTTATATTTTCATATTAATGCAGGAAAGCTCAATAAATATCAATCAGTCATATTGAGTGTGAGCTGATATTTTTTGTTAAATTTTCAATCCAGATAGAATCAAATGAAAAAGTAAAATTCAAAATGTTGAATTTTAATAAATGAGATTTCATCTATGATGATAATGATGCGTAATGGATAAATAAAACATATAGATTTGTCGTCGACACGCACCTACTCGACCGAGAGCTATAGACTGAGTTCCGAGGAACATGAAATCGTTGCAGTGCTCCATGCTAGCGATGACTCCATTTCCCTGAAAATACTTGTCTACTGACGCAGTGATGGCATTGTAGTATGATTTGGCAAGCTCAACCCTTCCTCCAAACTCTTCACTCAGCATCTCCAACAGCTAAACAAGAGGAACACTTCAACTATCATATTTATCACATAAATATGCATTTACCTATCTACACTTACTTGCATCAAACGTTTTGGTAGATCATAAAATCCAAAGTTATAAAAGATTAATAGATTGATGGAAGAGGGGTAGCTGCTGGATCGGGATCTGGTGAAGACAACGCTGCTGGGTGATTCAAAACTTCCAGATCGATTCCCTCTCACCCCTTTCCCAAATCACAGTGCAGATCTGAGGGGCGAGACTGCAAATCTGCGTAACGGCGATGACGGCAGTGCTGGGTGGTGAGGACGCCGGGCGGAGACAGGCGTTGGTCAGGCGCTGAGATCCGAGAAGAGAGGGCAGATTTGGGTGGAAAAGAACAGGGCGACAAAGGCTTCTGGAACTGCGAAACAAAGATATGGTGTGTTGCAAGGGAGGTATATCTGTCTGGGGGTCTGTTCCTTCCCTTTCGTTGCTTCTTTCAGATCTGGGGTCTGACCTACGTGGTCTCTCTGTGAGTAGGGCCGGCCTTGGGCACAGGCGGCGTAGGTCGCCGCCTAGGTCCCTCAGATAAAAAGGGCGTACACACACTTAAATTCTTTAATATATCAGTCAAAAAGGGTTTCTGAAATCTCACTTGGCTTAGAGTTCTTTAGATTTTAGGAGATCTCAGGGCCGACCCCGTCTGTAAGGAAAGGCCCATCACGGAATAGAGAGAAGGCAAAGGTGGGAAAACAGAATCGATGGGGAACTTTGTCCCCTCCCTCTGCCGATCATGACATGGCGCTCTCGCGAGGCAGAGGTAGAGAAGAAACTCTCTTTTGAATGCTAATCTCTAGTTAGGACTGTAGTTTGACTGATATCATGTTAAATTGAACAATTGTCTTTATTAAGGAGGCCTATTACACATCAATTGGCTTGTGGACCAATTTTACTTTGAATTGATCATTTCAACATTATAAAGTTACAAAATATTTTCTTCAATGACTAATTTACCTTTGTTTTGTCCATGTCGCATGAGGTACTCAGTGGCATTTTAATTTGTCCAGTGCCATCTAAATCTAAGTATGAGTTTAAATCTACAAAATGAAAGAAAATTTATAAGCAATTTTGAGTTTTGGAGGTTCGAGAGCTTACGTGGATGACATCAACCTTCACACCATCAATCCCAACAGATGCCAGATGGGAATGGAGCCCTTCATACATGTGGTGGGCCAGACCAGGTGGAACAAGGCCCACTCCATTGTTCACAATCTTATCAACGGCCAGATCTTCCATTGTCATCTGAAGGCCAGGAGAGAGTTTAGGTGTAATGACCCTCGATTCAGGCATTCCTGGAACATTGGGTCTGATTCCACCCCAGTAGCCACAGAAAGCATGCCAAACATAGACATAATTTATGGTCTTGAAGGTGCTTTTCAGGTCTATGATGAAAGCCCCCATGCCCTTCTCTTGGGAGCATCTGGGCCGTCCATGATTTGATGGCCCACATATGGGGGCATGGGACTTTCTTTGGTAGTCCCTGAACTTGTAGTTCTCTTGGAACTTTATGAGCCTGCATGGCATTTGCTCCCCTGCAGCTGTTCTATTGATTCCTTCTTGATCTGTGATCGGATCATCATCATGACAGATGGATTGCCATCCGTCGTCGATCAGCACTAGGCCCGGCGGGCAGCCGCCGTCGACCAGGCCCTTCACTCCTTCCCACACTCCCTCCGGGTGCACCTTTAGGTAAAATGCATCCCAAGTGCACCACCCAAATTTGTCTACAATACCTGGTGGGGTCTTCTCCTCTAGGAGCTTGAATGTCCCCAAATGGGCCCTCGCAACCTTCATTGCATCCTTGACCAGGATGTAGGGGTCATCTCCAATGTGCACGTACAAGGAGCTATTAAAGTGAGAGCCAGTGACGAGTGTCGAGCCACTTTCTACACACATGTCTATATAGTCATTCTCTCCTGGTTGAAGAGTACTCCGAAAGGCGCCCTCAATTAAGGGGAGAAGGAGTACGTAGGGCCGTCCAGAGTTTGATTTGTCCAAAATCATCATCTGGGTCTCGTACTCCAAATCTCCCCCTCTGTTCCCCACCCAATGAGTGGTCCACCACACCTTGAATCGGAAAATGCTCATGAACCTTGTCCCAAAGAGCCTTCCAACGGGCACTACGTGTCGGTTCTTGGGGATATCAGACTCGAATCCGACAAATGACCCGTTTGAATCCATGCCCTTCTCCAAGCATGTGAGAATGGATGGAGTGACCACAATGTTTGAAGGAACATCTAGGAGAAAAGGGTGGCCATTAGCATTCAAATTCTTCCCTTCTAAAACAATTGAGGATGGTCTTTTGCCATCCTCATGTTCTACAAGGGTGTTTGAACTAACCTTGATCAATATGGGAGCCATGTATGGCAACAAGTTTAAGAAAAGAAAATAAGAGTGTGTCTAAATGCTAATTAAGACAATAGGAAAAAGAAAACGTCGTTGGACAAAAGCTCTTTGAGAGGAGGTTTACTTATATAGACTTCCCACATCTGACATTGGATGATTGGAATATCGAATATGGATTCTCACACCTACTCAAATCTTCCTTTTTATCCAACACTTGGTTGTGACTTGTCCATTGATGCCACATCTTTTTCCTACTACTTGAAGTAATGTAATTAATGATAAAGACTCCCTCAAAAATGGGTCATTTGTCCAACAAATGCAATGACATTCCACATCTTTTTCCTACTACTTAAGTAATGTAATTAATGATAAGACTCCCTCATTTTTGGGTCATTTGTCCAACAAATGCAATGCTGAGTCATCACATTTGACATTGGATTTTATAATTTTTGAAAGGTTAGTGCAAATTGAAGAGTATAAATGAGATTCTCCTTTTTTTTAAGAATCCATTTTCTATGTAAGAAGATGAAAAAATTTAATGAAGAAAAGAGGAAGATTTCCATGGTAGGAAGATAACTCTCCGTTCACTTTCAACATAAATAAAGAGTTTTGTTGTAAATAATAAAAAAAGATCGAATTTCCACAACTAGACACAAGATCAAGTTTTTACTTATTGAATGGTATAAATTGAACTTAAATACATTTTTTATGTAGAATTTTTTCTGAATAAAAAAACCTCGTCCTGAACTTGATGAATGAAATTATATTTTACAAAATTAACTTGATCCAAGCATTTTAAATGGATATTGATTTTAAGTTTTATAACGTGAACCCAAAATAGACCTAAATCGACTAACCTATTTTATAAATAAGTAATGAGTTGAAAGTCATTGACTGGGACCCAAAATCGACCCGACTGAATTGATTTGTTACTAGAACTACCTTGAACTAGATCTAGTTAAATTTGACACAACCCGATTATTTAAATTAAACCTGAGTATTCTAAATAGGTATGAATTTAAAATGTTTTGACTGAATTGACTAATCCATTTAATAAATAAGTAATATATTAAATTCTTTTTAAATCAAATATAAATAAGACTCGACTTGAAACCGACCTAACTTATTCTGAAGTGTAAGTGAGATAAAAGAGGGGAAATTCACTTGGGGTATCTTTGCCATTGGTGTTATAGTGGGGACTTCACACTTGTAGGTAATATATATGTGTACATCTTGGAAAGGGGACAAGAAAGGGTCCATCTCAAGGAATTCTATGGTCCTACATCCTTTGGAAGAAGCACACTAGCCATGAATTTGTTATTCCTTTGGGCTACTCTTGATCCTCTTCGTATGTTCTACTCTCATCTCTCATCTTTTCTCATTGCTTTTCCCCCAATATTCTAAAGGGACCCAGACTAAGATTCTCCCTCTAAATGCCAAACCCCTCTCTCACACTGAGTAAGATATGTCTAACAATTTAAAGTAATAGAATCTGCTTTTCTTGGAAACCATGTACAAAGCTGGTGGGAGGCATCTAATATTTGGTTCTATGGGCATCGCCCAATGATTCATTCTAATAAAACAAAGACAATAATATGCACTCACTTTTCATTTTTATAATTGATTTTAATGTCATATATTACTATTTCTGTCATAAATTTAAGATTTCAACCTTTATTAAATTTATAATTTTTTTTTTTAATTTACATGTAAAAAACTGCAGGAAATCTGGCGAAAAACCTCCACGGATGATACCCACTACCTTTAAAACACATCAAGTAAAATCATGGGGTTCGAACCTGACAACTCCCGTCCTCTGATTAAACTGATAATTCTCATTTGAAATTTGAGAATTGTAAAAATATTCAATTCCAATCTAAAATTCTCTGCTACCCAAAGAGAACCTTCATTACAAACAATATTCTTTATGACAAACTTCTGATAAATGATGATTCAACGCTTAGTATATTCTATTCATTTAATTAAAATAAGTTCAGTTGGAAGTAGCTAAATTTTGAGCAAAATTTATTTGTTTTTAGCTATCCATACTCCATAGTGTAGTGTAGAAATGAAGATTCTTTGCAATACAATGTGGAATGGAACCTTTTCATTCCAATGGTCTCTCAAGTCTCACCTTTAATTTTAATATTGTTCACAAATTATTAGCTTTTCAAAAAACGATAATATCTTATCAATAATTCAATATTTAACATTGTATACTACTTCTTTTGTCTCAAAATACTTTTCACATTTTAGATTTTTTTATTTCTTAAGGATCGATTTCGCATAGCGCACCAAAAGGCTATTAATAAATCCAATGGATCTGGGCAGTATCTCATTATGTAGATACTGCCGATCGGGTTCATCCACAAAAACTCAATAATATTTTTCTAACTGTGCAGTAATGCATGATTGAGAAGATTAGAGTTAGAGGTGAAAATAATTACAGAATGTCGCATTTGGCAAGTCAAAACTTATAAAATAAGATTGTTTTTCCATCATATTAGAAGTATACGGGACAATTCCAAAATACATATAGGAGAAGTATTTTGAGACGAGGAGAGTATATAGTTAGGTCACATTTAACACAATGATATGTATTTAATAATACCAAATATTTATATTAATAATAGAAGAATATTGAATTTAGGTTCTCACATCCTAACTTATAGTACAGAAGAAGATAAACATGATCTGCATTGTGAATCTTCTTTAATTTTTAATTTTTTAATCTTATTGAAGTTTATCCATCAAATTTAATCTTTCAACAGAGTTAATTCTCTTTTTTCTCTTTAATTGATGGCAATTTAAATATGCACGACAAATTATTTTACATATACATATCTTCCTATTTACGAATACCGAATAATTTTATAAAAAAGGACTCTCAACGTATCGTATAAATTGAATTTAAAACTTTCACTTCATAGATAAATTCTTTAGAATCATTCCATCCCCTACCTATTATAGAATGGCAACTGATTAGGAGAAAATATCCATTCAACTAACCAAATTAGTAATAGCCATTGATTGGTTGATCCAGTTAGGACGAGTAGGTGGTCAACACCAAATACTTTCTCCACCGAATCTTGGAACTTCGCCGACGTCTGGACACAGGACACATGGCTGCATCTTATCTTCTTCGATACGGCCTTTCCGGGAAGCCATCTGGACCATACACGTAGACTTAAGTGTCCCATGTAACAAAAATGCCATGATAAATTTTAAATTTTAATATAAATGAGTTAAAATTTTGTACTCCCAGTCGAGACTAGACGGTGCCGCTAACATCTCGACAAAAATGAGGTTTGATTCGTAAACGACAGTATAAGTAGCAAACGAGTGAAATTTAATTTCAAACTAATATATGTGATATTTTGATTTATTGAAATTAAAATTAGTAAATAAAGTATTCAAATAAAAGATAGAGGACTAGGGTTTAAATCTCGATCCAGAATGATATCGGCTGTATCGGCTCATATCTTAAATATCAGATATTGGTTGAAATATTGGTCGATATCATTCTCTCTCCTTTTTCTTTTTTAAATATCGGCCGGTATTTTTTTTAATTTTTTTTTTTTTTTGAATTAGAAGAAGCAGACTCTTTTTTTTAAAAAAAAGAAAAAAGCACAAATATCGGCCAGTATTAAACTGATATCGGCCACGCCCATGTCCGTTATTTATTTTATTTTTTTTAAAAAAATGATAAATAATTGACTCGTAAAAATAGTTTCACAAATCTATATATAAAAATCAACGCTAAATTAATAAAATTTAAATGAAAGAAAAATCCACTCATCATCTTATTATATAATTGAAAGAAGAATTCATTTTTCATCTTATTTATAATTGTCTTTGTTATATCTAACTATGTGGATTTTGAAATCTGAATCTTGAACTTGTGATGAATCAGTGCTGACCCATTCCTTCATAATCGTTGGGAATCAGACAAAGTGCAGTTGTGATGAAAAACCTTTACTACTGTTTCAATTAAGCCGGAATGGAGTGGATTTAGAGTAGACCCGTTCAAATTCAAATACATCGAGTCTATTTTACTCTTTTCTCACTTTTTTTTTAAGATTAAGGTATCTAAGTGTTTCATCTGAATTTTTCAAGCGTCTCATCTGACTAATCCTTGAAGCATGTGTAAACCACTCAATCCGGCCCCATCGGACATTCTCACTTATTCTTGAAAGCAAATATGACCAGTTTTAACTTAAATAAAGATATGTTAAAAAAATCTTGAAAGTCGTTTTATAAGATTGCCTAAAATTGTAAGTTAATTATATTAGAGTAGACCAAAGTGCAAATAGTTGTACTATAGATCATTTTATTGAACATTTTTATTGTGATTAACAATAGAGATATTTTCTATTTTCTTTTACACATAATATCTTTTGTTTAAAATATAAAAAATAAAAGCAATCTTATCATTCAACAATCAAATATGATTGATTGTTTTCGTTTTAAGCATGAAGTGCTTCTCACAATAAAAGTAGATGATGTCTTAATCGATAGCTTTTTATGATTTATATATGTTTTTGGATGTTAATAAACTCATCTAATTAATTAATTGCACTGATGTGCAAACCGTAATCATTGAGAAAGTTATTTAGTTTGATCATTATTTCATTATCATCTTCAAACTAAAATAAAGCAAAAGTAAATGCAATTGGGATGGCCAGATTTTAATAAATTCAGTTCAACCTATATAAAAAATTATTATTCTGACTTGATCCGACCTAAGTTATTGGCCCGACTCAACCTGAGTTGCTGACCCTATAGGCCAACCCATTTTTAACTCAAATTTGGAGAAAAAAAATCATCAGCAGGGTTTTTATTTTTCTGAAATTCAAGTCAGCTTGAGTCAAGTTAATGTTAAATTTCTAGTTCAGCTCAACCCAAATTCTATGCATTTTTTTCCAACTCGACTCGACCCTAAATTTACAAATATATAATCCATCCCTCTCAAGTCAGATTAAAACCTCAGATTTATGACACCACCCACAAACAGCATGGATCAGGTTAGGCGTCCTAATGGTTTGAGGGTTACATTTCCCATAGAAGATGAAAATATCCAACTACTACAACAAATAAAGCGATGGGTGTATTTCAACTCTTGTCAATATAAAAAGTCAATTAAATCACTCTTTTTAAAATTTGATTAGTCTAGATATACATTAATGTAATGTTTGTCATATATACGATAAATTTTCGTTAAACAGAGCATCAAAACTCTCAACTATTGTTCTCCTATTTCTCAATTTCTTGTACAAATTTCGTGTATATTATATGTACACATATGTACATAGTTACAGCTAACAACCGTTGATGCTAAAGATTAACTCATCGATCGATACTTATCGCCCTAGAGCCGGGTGATACCTATCGTGGCATTTTTTCCAGGTGCGAATCGCCGATACAGATTATTTTACCGGCTAATACACATCGGTCATTATGGACCGATGCTAATTTTTTTAAGTAAAAAGTTCAGTTTTGGCCAATTTTCAAGTTATTTTCACTTGTATTTTTTTAATTTAAAAATGTTTAAAAGCAAGTTTTCGATTTTAGATTTATTTTCAATTATTTTCATCAATTCTGTCCATTTTGAGTTATTTTAATTAATTTTTTTTTCTAGTTTCGGCTCGAAGATAATATTAAATTCCAAATTTTGTGTGAAAATAATTTAATGGAATAATATTTGATGCTTGTGAAATTCAATGGAGATGTATTGATGTCATTCATATAGTCTCTAGAGTGTCTAGGTGGTTTTTCAAGATTTTCTGAAAATTTGATAAAAATCTGAATTTCTAAGATACTTTCTATTTTCGAGTTTCTTATCCAAAAAAAATGAATGAAAATAATATATAAATATCTCTATAATTAAATGAAGATTCCTAAATATGATTGGTAGAGTTTTTATAGTCTTTGTATAGTTTTTTAATATTCTGACATTTTCATGAACTTGGAATTTTTTACCTTAAAATAGTTATGAATTGTAATAGAAGACATACTATTAAAGGATACTTGAGAATATAAAATTCATATTAGGTGTTTCCTCATATTAATTTATTTTTTCATAAACTTATTAGAATTTTCAAAAGTTTAAAACTGCATAAAAAAATTATTACTTTAAAAAAATATATTTACTCTAGATTTTTTTTTTCAATTTTTATCTTACTTTTAAGAATATACTCTATATTATCGACATGTGTCGGTAGAATTTAAAACCAACTTGTACATGGATAGCACAATCAAACCAACATGGACCAGATCTCTTATAGTTTACGTTCAATATTTGTCTATTGGTTTGAGGGTTACGTGACGTTACAGAGTAGCTCTTTGACTGTGAAAAAGTGACACGAGGGATGTTTAAAGTCAATAAATAAATGCATTTAGGTAGATTTTAAAATTGAATTTTCACACAAGTTAAATCTTTTTGAACATTTTAGATAATAATTTAAAGAAATTATCAATTATAAACTAGTGTATTTTAAATTAGAATTCTAATTTTTTTATTGAGCTTATATTTACACTTTTTTATTCCTCATACACATTATTATCATATAAATTGGACTTGTAATCAAATTGATCTTATTTTGAGAGACATTATTATCATATAAATTGGACTTGTTCTCTGCAAAGGAAACAATAGAGCAGAAGCTCTGAACTTGGGCCTAGAAACTTTTGAAATCGCTTGGTAGCATGCCGGAGGGTCTTATTCCTTCCTCTTTTAACTCCCTTCAACAATTTTCAAATTAATAATCAAGGTTAAAATGAATCGGCACTGTCAAACTAATTTCTTAGATCTAAATGAATTTAAAGCAAAATTAAATGGTTTATTTTAGTTTAGCTTTGTTTTTGTAAAGTTAAATTTTTGTTTAGGGGGTGAAAATCATCTTTTTAAGAGGCCCAAAAATCCCATTATTTTTGTTTTTCTCTGTAATTTCCTGTTTTTTGCCTTTTTTCTGCAACTGTGTGAAAAATACGAAGTTCGGAAGATCCGATGCTTACCTTAGATCTTTCAAACTATGTCACTTCGGAAGTTTTGGACCTAGTTCGGAAGGCTCCGAAGGCAGAGATGGAAACATGTGGTGCTTTGATCTCCACAGGCCTTCTCTGCCAAACCTTGGATCTTCCGAGTAGAGTGTTTTGGAAAATCCAAACCAAGTTCAGACGTTCCAAAGGATGGCACTGAAAACCTACTGAGTCTTTTTTTCGCAAACCTCCTTCTCCATAAATCTTCTTTCGGAAGTTCCGAACCTTATTTTGGAAGCTTCCAAAGTTCAGAATGCTAACCTGCAGTGCTTTGGTATCTATTGGGCTTCTGTGCCAAAGCTCGAAAGTTTTGAGACCTGACACCAAACGCTAGTACAATCTCTTTTTACAAATCTCCATCGTGCTTTCTTTATGTTGTGTACTTTCTTTTTGCCATCTCAGTGCCAAGCACCTGTAGTGCCTAACCTTCTGCTCGGATTAGTCCAAAGGCTTTTGAACTTTAAGCTTGTTTTTTCGATAAATTTTCAGTGTTAGAATCCTAAACCACTGGAGGCTCTACCTAGGGACATTAGGGACTAAGCACCGAACACTTGTCAAATCCGACTCTCTCTCCCCCCTTTTTGGCAATCTCAAACGAATCTTGGATAAGTCAAAACTCTGCCCGGCTATCTGAGGTTAAGACTTGTTTCATAGACTGAGGTTAATACAACGAAAGATCTATGACAAAATATGGAGAGAAGTTTCATCTACTACCCTGCCGCAACAATTTGTTCGAGATAGAATTATTAACAGTCTAGAGATTCATAAACGAACCGAGGGCATCCATTTTAGAGGCCATAGTTGTCATGCCCCGACCCGAAGGGTGGACCCAGAACGCGACTGATTTTTTTTTGATAAGTAAACTAAACCACAAGCATACACAATCTAATTGGGCCGGATCAACAGTTGGGCCCAAGGGTCGCACATGATCCCATCATGTGGACTCAAACATGTACCATATGCCTACCCTATAAAATAGACATTAACAACATCATAATATCATCAAACAAAATCATCCCTTGATTCATCATTCAAAATCACAACAAAAAGACTATAGCAAAGTCGTAATCTCGATACAATAATGTTTTTAAAGAATTAAGTACCACAACCGGTACTTCACAAAAACTAAAGGTTCCAAGAAGCAGAAAGCACAAATAAGGGTATTCCCTCCTCATGGGAATCCCAAACAACCGTCGCAGCTAAACCACCCTACGCCTGAAAGAGAGGGTCCTCTTCCTTGGATTCATCGCCTGAAAGGTGAGTGGTGTGAGCTAATTAGTCCAGTGAAGGAAATATAACAATGCAGTTTAAGTAAAGATCAAACAGGTTAGCAACAGTTCAATAATATCACATGCTCAATAACAATAAGCATAATCTCAAATAATATAACAACATCATCAAACACTGCCATCATCCACTGTAACGGCTGCCGACTACGCTGAGACCAGTATTAAGTCCCGACACGGTCAAAATACATCTTTGCAAGTACATCTCCGGCTCTAACTTAGCCGATACTGACACCCTCAAGTCAGCAACTGACGACAGCATGGTCCGCCCATGGTCCAGTAGATATAAACCATCTCTCATATGACCGATATTGGTTCAATAGCTACGTGGAAGCAGTCTTACATACTCATATGATCAACATCGTAATATTTCAATCAACATCAGCACTCTTACCATAGTGTATCGTGTATAGGCACATGGGTGAGTTTATCAAAATTGAAACCACTCATTGCTCAATACTTATCTTATCATAAAACCTGTTTACAAAATCTGCAGAGTTAAGTTCCCTCACCGTTATGTTTGGTTTACGCGGTCTTTGTTCAAACAACACACAAGTGCACAATCAATATACAGATCAAATACATACACACGAGTAGTATTTTGAAATCTCACGTTTTTCCAAAAATATCCGAGGTATATGGAATTGAGTCTCCTACTGGGTTTCTATCCTTTTTAAATTATCATAATCCACAATATAATAATAAATAAAAAGGGGCTCAGTCCAAACTCATATTGTCTTCTGGGCATTGACCAGATTGACTTATTGAGTTAGCTTTAGATCATCAGGTCACTTCTCGGTTGTCTTCTTGATAGGATCAGATCTGACATTTTGAATAGGCCTCGAGGTCACCCAGTGCCCGACTATATAGCGTCGGCCTGAAAGTGAATACAATAGTATTTACACTATAAGTAATAAGAGAAGAGGGTTAGGACAATTTTAATTAACAAAAAAGGGTACTAATCATCACATCACATAATCTAACAAAATAATAAAATTTTTTTTCAATGGGAATTGTCATTATAAATCACAAGCAACCATAATATCAAATAAAAATAATTTTTTTCCCTTTTTTTTTTTTTTCCTTCTTCTTCTTCCTCCCCCGTTCACTGTCTGCAACAGACAGTGAATGGCCAGGAACAGTAAAACCGAACTTGGGAAATGAGGGATTTTCTGGACTCGGTTTTTACATCTGACCGGTCCGATAGATTCCTCCGGGAGTCCTCTTTCCATAGGGAGACGTTTGGAGCTTTGAAACTCAGTAAGCCATCCGATGTTAGCACCGGAAGCTCACTGATACGAGGAACCCTAGAATTTTTCCTAAACTTTGAAATCATTATTCTCATTGAAAACAGAGCCAAAATCAAAATTTCTTGATTCAAAACCGATCGAAATTGAAAGGGGAATGCAGTGGTTACCTTGGATTGAATTCCTGGGTTGAAATCCAGATTTTTGAAATTTTTTCCCAAAAGCTACTGTTACTGAAAAAAAAAAACTTAAAGGTCTTGGCTGGGTTTCTGCAAGAGAGAGAAGGGAGAAGAGAAGTTGGGAGTTCAAAATCGAAGGGTAAGCCGGTTTATATAGATTTTTGGCCGGAAAATCAGGTGATTGGACGGGACGACGCCGAAAAATCGAGTCGAGCAAGGCATGCCGCTGACGCTCGAAACAGTGCCGGATTCAGGGTTTGCAAATCAGCCCTTTACATTTTCCATTTTTTGCAAAAAACCCCTAATTTTAATAAAAATCTGATTTTTAACTAAAACATGTTTTTAGAAGCTCAAAAATTTTGATCCAACCTTACAGATATGTTGGGTTTTAAAAATCTTAACTACCATAAAATTTTTGGAATTTAACTCTTATTAAAAACCATTTATTTAAATAAAAATCATAAATTTACACTATTTACTTAAATAAAGAATTGTTAAAATAAACAATTTATAAACATTATTTTGAGGTGAAATGAAATAACTAGACCATTCTTAAAATGGTCTACCATAAAATACTAATTTCAAATTTTATTTCATTTTCAAAACCCTTTAAAATAATTAATACTCCCTTTCGGGGTTTTGACGGGCGGGATTTAAATACCATTTTCTGAAAATAAATTCATTTTAAAATTAGAAATATAAATCCTTTATTTAGGAGAACATTATCCACCGATATTATACACATATCAACAATATTTATAAAATAATAACTAAAAGTGGTAAATTACTAAAATGCCCCTCCAGCTCGACGAGCTAAATCACTGAGTTTTCGGGCTCAGATTGGGTCAAACTTGGACTTTCCTGGAAGCCCTAACAGTAATCTGCGAGATTAACCGTTTAAACAGGAATTAACGAGCTAAAGCACGCCCAATCTGGAAAAGGATATTACAATAGTACCATTTGATTTTCTTGATCTTGAGGATGATTCGAAATAGGAAATATACAATGATTCGAAATCATCGATGAGGATGAAATAATTTATGGTGAGTCTTGGCACTTGTTGCCACTCCATAGGAACCTAAAGATGACTGATTGCAGATGAATATCTTGCACACATGATGCACTATGAAGGGCAAAGTGATGTAGCCAGGGCCAGCCCTGAGATTTCAGGGGCCCAATGCAAATTCTTGAGATGGGACCTTGTGCCCTTATATACACTCACAAAAAATAAAATCATAATTTTTTTTTTACAAAGTGTGAAATATCTAAATAAAATATCATAATAAAATTTATAACAAAGTATTATTTAAAATTTATTGTTATCGGATTTTGAGATGCAAAATTACTAATTAAATTATTATATTTAAGTTTTTTTAACATATCTTTTTCAATAGATAAAATAACTAATCCATTCAATCTTTCTTATGACATTTTAGACCGAAAATAAGATTTTATCAGTATTAACTTTGAAAAACTTCTTTCTAGGCAACTGTAATTGGTATAGTCAACATTATTTTATAAACAATCAAAGCATTTGGAAAACAACAATTGATTTTTTTTATATAATTTAGCACTTCAATTGTTTTTTTTGGTATTTTATCTTTCAAACTTTATAATTCTGAAAATAATTCACTTCCATCAATATAAAAAATCGTGTCATGTCTTACAAAATCTTCAAGTTTATTATAAGAACTCTTTAAACTATCATCATTCAAAGAATTTAACTTTTTTCAAATCAAACAAAAACCTAAAAGTATCTTCATATCTTTGAAATTGTTCAAATCTAGTCTTATGTGACATAAGAGGTTGATCAATTATATATAAGAAGTAATTAACTCTAAAAGATTTTTCAGGTGATTGTGTTATCTCGTCACTAGCATTCTGATCAAAATATTTCTTTGTACGAATAATACATTTTTCATGAAATATAGGTTCAATTTCCATTTCTTTAGCATCAATCATGACAGATTCAAATCCACTTTCTCTTTGAGTTTCAAAAAAAGAAATGAATCTTTTTAAAGAATTTAAAGCAATGTCAATATTCATGTCTTTTGCTTGTGTTATTAACTGCAAACAATATATTATACAAAATAACCATGCTAAATAAGAATTCAAAATTTTCAATTTTTAATGTTGCTAAGTCTTCAGTATCACTCTTTGTCTTAGGATCTTCACAAGTATTCGATAAGTCAATTAAAACATCTCTAATTTGTGGAGCTTGGAATCTAATTGCTTTTACACTTTTAATGTGACTTTCCCAACGTGTTTATGATAATTGCTTAAGTGTGATACCTTTAACATAACTTTTAAAAACCGCCCACCGCGTTATAGAAGATGAAAATACATTATATATACGTTTTATAATTCTAAAAAATATTTTACTTTGAGAATAAGAATTTATCATATCACAAAATGCAAAGTTAAGACTATGCCAACTATAAGGCGTATAGAATGCTTTAGGATTTATTTGTACTATCCTATTTTGTACTCCTTTATTTTTCCCTTTCATATTAGAACCATTATCATATCATTGTTCCCTCATATTATCAATATTAAGTTCAAGAGTTTTTAGAACATCTATAAGTTCATTAAAAAGTCTTTGTCCCGATGTATCGTCCACCTTTAAAAATCTTACGAAAAACTCTTCTACTTTTATTGGACTTGTTGAAATATCTACACAAGGTACTATAATAGACGTTTGTTCTTCATAACTTATATCTGGTGTATAATCAAGTATAATCGAAAAGTATTTTGATTCTTTGATCATTTTACTTATTGTATTCTTTATCTCAGCCGTTAATAAAAGTATTAATTCATTTTGAATTTTATGACAAAGATAGTGGTAGTGAATTTTTTTTATCTTAAATACGTCAAATTCGGCGATCATTTCAATAAAAGTTAAAAAATTTCCATTACTTTCTTTATAAATCTTTTCATTGTTTCCACGAAATGCCAAATTGGTTTTAGCAAGAGCTTTCACAATACTAATTATTCTACATAATACTTGTCTCCAATGTTCTCTATCTTTATTAATGTGTTCTTGTACAGTTTTATTAATTCTTTCATTTTTTTTAATCTTATTTTCAATTATATCCACATTCTCAGGTTAGTAACATGGTCATTATTAGTTTTATGAAGCTTAAGTCTATGACCAACATTTTTCCAGTCATTAATTCCTTCATTTGACAACTGAGTTTTGTTTCCATCTTGATTAAACAATTTACAGTAAAAACAAAATATTTTATCCAAAGCAATTGGATAAACAAGCCCTATTTTATCATGTTTTTCTCCATTTGGTAAATATCGAATATAATGTGTGATAGAAAAATGTCTATTATTTGAATATTTAGGAAAGTCAATATTAAGATCTCTTACGGAACCTCTTTTTACTAATATGCGTCTCAAATTTTGATCAATATTTTTCCAATTACCGGGATTATAAATGTTTAAAGGAATATGTTCATTGAATTTTCATTTTCTTCATTCTCATTCTTATTTTCATTATCACTCTCATCCATATGTTCTTCATTTACCAAGTTAATATCATTATGTTTATTCATAGTTTCTTCATTATTATTATGTTCATCATTAACCAAATTTTCAATTGAACTTTCTATTTGTTTACTTTCGTTAAGATATTTATTAAGAGATCCTGCTTGAGATTGAATAAATTCTTCAACTTGTTTTTTCTTTTTTCATGTCCAGAAAGATATTTTCTAGTAGACATAATGATAGTAATAATCAATACAAAATTAACAGCTAAATAATCAAACTTAAAGAACAATAAAACTTGATTTGCTTTGCGAATAAACTATAACAAGTTGGAAATGATCACACGCCCGTCGTCCCATCTACACAAGATTAATCACAGTCACAGAATATTTCACTGCAAAATATAACCATAGCAAATATTATAAGTAAATATTTAACAAAGCAAATAAAGAATAACTCTTGTTTCTTTCTTTCCAAACACCTCACAGTCACATGGGTAGCCTCAGATGGGGCTACTGCCTACTATGAAGTAAATTGACACCCTTTTTTTTTTTGAGTTAGATTCAGGGTCTAGAGATTCATTAAGGAAGAAGAAAAAACTCAGATTTCTGTCAGCCACTCTTGTTTGCCTTCAGTACGAGTTTCCCATTAGAATAGAATTTCTCAATTTCCCATCATCTTCCATTTATAGAATTATAGTGTATGAAGTAAATTGATACCCTTTTTTTTTGGAGTTAGATTCGAGGTCTAGAGATTCATTAAGGAAGAAAAAAAAACTCAGATTTCAGTCTGCTACTCTTGTTTGCCTTCAGTATGAGTTTTCCATTAGAATAGAATTTCTCAATTTCCCATCATCTTCCATTTATAGAATTATAGTGTATGAAGTAAATTGACACCCTTTTTTTTTGGAGTTAGATTCGAGGTCTAGAGATTCATTAAGGAAGAAAAAAAAACTCAGATTTCAGTCTACTACTCTTGTTTGCCTTCAGTACGAGTTTCCCATTAGAATAGAATTTCTCAATTTCCCATCATCTTCCATTTACACAATTATAGTCTATGAAGCATTAGAGTTTATAATACTCAATACATTATATACAACCCACAAATAACAGATTATTTGAAAAAGAAGAGGCCCAAGCAGAGTAGAACACTAAAGTGGAATTAAAAAAAAAATCAAGAAAATTAACATATACGATTCTGTTAGGCGACATAAATGCGTTTTCCTAGAAAATTAACAAAGCGAGAAAATCGATTTTCGTGGAAAGACATGTATGTGTTTTCCTTCTTCTTTTTTGGTTATTTGAATACATTTTTCCAGTAAATTTCTTGTTTTGGCATTTATCTGTCTTCTAGATTTCACATTATTTGACTCTATCTGTCATAATCCTTGAAAAGACATGGAGTTGCAGAATCTTTGTCATAGACAATTAGACATAGACATTCTATAAAAGTCAAATCTCCTCATTCAATATAGAAAAGAGAAAAAAAAAAAGTGCAAGTGTATTTCCAGGAAAACATGAAATCCTGACTTTTCACTTTCTATCTTAATTTCTCTAGAAAATTTTTTCTATATATAACTCGATGCTTCCACGGAAGAAATCACTCTCCAATCTTTAACCTTCATGCCTTCCACAGCACTGTCATTGTAACCGCATATGCTACAGTGCCGCTTCTCCTTCTCCTCTCCTCCTTTCCTTTCCACCGTTCGAGTTCGCCTGCTCAGGCCCTCTGTCCAATCAATTGAAGCCGCCTCGTCCCTTTTCCTGCCGGATTTGTGGATTTTCGCCCCTTCTGTCCTCCCAGCCGACTTCAAGTACATGTTTTCTCCCTCTTCTTCTCATTGACCTTCTTTCCTCCCTGGCTCCCTCTCTCCTTCTCTCTTTCTAGTTTTTTTCTCCGATTTTTCCCTCATTTCCCTAATTTAAATTAATGAAAAAAATAAAAATAAAAATAAAAAGAGAGGAGAAATTGATTAGTAATTATCAAAGAGAATCCGTTGGGCAGAGGCAGCCATGCAGGGATCTCCAGAAGAGAGAGTTTTGTAAATCTAAGAGGAACCGAACTATGAGAGAGAGAGCAGTGAGATTCTGAGAGACAGAGAGAGAGTTGCGCTAGTGGCAAGAGTCGAGAGAGTCAGTGAAAGCGAGTCTCAGAGAATAGGGAGGAACGGCGAAAAAAAAGGGTTTTCATGGAAGAAAGGGGCAATTTTATAGCCAACGATTTAGGGTTTCCATGTGTTTACCGTTACTTAAAAAAAAAATGATTTTTTGGGCCCTTACCATTTGGGGCCTCTTTGAACGATCTTATACTTGGGGGCCCTAATAATTTGGGGCCTTAGGCGGTGGCCTACACCTCCTAAGGTCAGGGCCGGGCCTGGATATAGCTTAGTTTCAAAGAGGGAAAAGAAGGTTCGGACACAATAAAAGGATTTGAACAAAGGCCCCAAATGTTGAAGTTTGGAGGTTAGGTTCAATGACTTGAATCTAAAAAGAAAATTAGAATTTTTCTCTCTAGAAAATCAAAGCTAGAGATAGAAGAAAATTGAAACCTATCACCCAAACACTAATCTCAAATCAACCCAATTTTTATATGGGAGTTGGAAAATCATTAGAGGAACCAATAAAATTTCACTCACAAAGAAATAATCAAATGCAGTAATCTCACCTAGGTCACAATTCGCATTAGAATAACCTTGCCAAAGACTTCTATTCAATTTGAAAATCACACAAAAATAATTGTGAAATAATTAATTTAAAATTTTGATGTAAATTTGAAATCCAATTAATAATAGTAAAAATTGCAAGCATTAATTAATTAATGATAAATTAATTTGCTGAAATTCAAATCAAACATTAAACTCACCAATTCTTGGAGGGAAAAGCAACCAATGCTTAAGTTTATGCAACCAAATTCGATGCTTGATATTGTGTCCATTGCCTCAATTTGTAGAGGTCTAATGGTGAGAAGAAAATGGATCCAAAAACACAGAAATTGGATCTACTATATTCTAGTAACCAATGAAATTTACCCATATGACTTTATTACATTATAAATAAAATAAAAAAATTACATAAATCTTTGGTGAATTTGCTTGATTATCCCTCTTGATTTGGAGCCAAAATACTTGGATCCAAGGATCCCTTGAGCAATGATGTCCCTTCATTCAAATAAATTCCTCTCTGCCAGATCCAAAGAACATGGATCTACATCTAGGCCCCATACATCCTAAGGAGAAAGGATTCTTGCCATCTTTGAAATATTAGAGAGACTAGGGTGACGTGGCATGCATATGTGAAATTCTCATCCATTCTTTTCTCTTTTCGTCACTCCATTTTGTGACCAGCAAATAGACTATTTTTTTGAACTAAATTGAGTAATTTTTAATGGATTTAAAGGCTTCACCCGTTGCCCAAGCCCATGAGTTAATTATTGATGGATGTGGGCCTAAATTGTGACCTCAATGGTCCCCGTTTTACACCATTGGATTTGTCATTTACTAAGAGAGTAATTTTCACTAAGTCCTCTTCCAATTGACCCTCATTTTCAAGGTCTTTGATGTCTTCATAATCCATAATCATGTTGAAATTCTCATCAAATTCTAGCGCATTAGGCGCCATCTATTACAAACCCATTGGTGATGGTGCCGGGCTATCATTGTTTGAGAGAGATACTTGGGTAATAACTTAGTCCTAATTGGAAAAAAAAAACTTGGAAGTACAACTTTCTCTAAAGGTCTTTAAACAATTTTAAACCGAAAAATAGCATATTACCTCCCTTGCTTACATATGTACTTGTATAGCTGGGAATAATATTTGTTGTTGGAGGAGCCCTTCTAGAAGATGCTAATGTCCAAACTCGTAAGAGTGGTAGGTGAGTTGCTTGGACTTAGCTGATCATGGGCCTCATGATGGCCTAATGAATGAGTTGGATCCAGTGTAAACTTAGGGCTTAGGCCCATCATGGTTCGGATCCACCGTTTTTCGGCCGAGATCTGGCCGATATCGGCCGATACTATTGCTTTCCTTAACTCAAATCGATGTTTTCTCAATATTTCAAAAACCCAATAAATACAAACCAATGGAATATCTACTAATGCCTAATAACCACATCAAGTGCTATTTTTATCCAAGATTTTACCACTTTAAGTCTAATATTAGTACCCGCTCTACAATCCCAGTAGTTAATGATGATAAAACTTTATTCGAAATGTTGCAGTAGAAAGCAAAATGCGACTTAAAAGACAGTATCGGTTGTGGATTCTTCCATCCACCATTTTAGATATTTTTAAAGAGGGTGATAAACTAATGTATTAGTGATACAATATTGTTTACCATAAGTTAAGAGTATGGACAAGTGGTTCCAGCTCAATGAAATTGACCTCATTGCTTATTATATATTAAAGTGGAAAAAGTGTTTTTTTTTTTTTTTCAAATATTTAGAATTGGGGAATCCAACTTGATTTCTTAAATGGGTCAATTAAGACTTTACTCTTCAAAGCTGTAAATGGGATTCCATCAAGATAAGAACATTATTGGGCCTGCTGTGAGTTAAGGCGAGGATGAAATAGGAATTTCCATTACAGTGAAAGGGGTTACATGAGATTAGAAGTGGAGCTGACCTTTTGTTTTGGACACCTGGTCAGCATCATCAAGCAGGAGGTCGCTGGTAACGACCGTAAAAGGGGGCCGTTGTTGGCCTGACTGACCATTAAAGATGGACCACGAAAATTAGGTAGACACGCGGACGGCAAAGTGGTAGATGAACCACGTTCTGTCCTACCATAAATGTGCTTGCTAGTCAACACACTAAAATCTCGATATGTTTATATAAATATAGCTGCATAAGTAACCCAGTTCCAACACTCCAACCAGACAGAGAAAGAAAGCCACTTCTGCTTCCACTGCTGAGAGCTGAGTAGCAGTAGCAGAGAGAAAGAAACAGAGAGAAGATGGGAGGAGAGACGAAAGGCCCCGTTGTGGTGACCGGAGCCGCTGGTTTCGTCGGCTCGTGGCTGGTTATGAGGCTGCTGGAGCAGGGTTACACTGTCAGAGCCACAGTTAGAGACCCAAGTACGGTTCTAGCTTTCTCAGTCTTCATTCCTCTTGCCTCTGTTTTTCCTTTCATTTCTCTTTTTTCTTTTCTTTTTTTTTTTTAACTTTTTTATTAAACTTTGATCTGGATAAGTTAAATTAATTTCACCAATTTTTTAGCAAAAAAGAAACTCAAAAAATGGGGCAACATTTTTTGAAATCCATTTAAAAATGGGGCCCGTCTCAAATGTGGAATGTCTTGAATTCAAGTCAATGTCAATATAAAATGGTCGGTCATTTCCCTGTTTTAAGTATTAAAGAGGTGGTCTTACAAAAAAAATCATTTAAAAATTTGAATTTATAATCCTTTTTCTGAAATTCATTTGCTCTGTCTCCCTTCTTTTCATCCTTATAGTTTGTGATAAGTTACAATCAAGGTTAACTTAGTTTAATCAATAGGCTGAATGACTTTTTTTTTGAAAGAACTCTAAAAAATTATTAAGTTAATGAATTAATTAGGATTTGAATGAAATTCAAAAGTTAAAATTTGTAATTTCATATATTCTTAACTAATTGAATGTCAATTCTAAAGTCAAATATATTTTAACCATGTACATGTGCAGAAATGCACAGGCTTCTAGTAGTCTATTGTTGTTGAAGGTGAAAGACAGTCAATTTTAATTTGAAAAGTTTAATCTTAGAACAAGATTGGAGATAAGAATGAAAGCTAAAACAACTGTAATTGGGGGGCAGCATTAAATTGGGGAACTGAATGGGTGGTCCCCTTAAATGTTGTCAAAAACTCTATCCTTGGTCTAGCAGTGGAATATTAAAAATAAAATTTTAAATATATTTTGTTTATATATAACATATCTATATAATTATTTATTGAATAAACTTAAATTTA
Source organism: Chimonanthus praecox (assembly GCA_022113865.1). Taxonomy (NCBI): domain Eukaryota; kingdom Viridiplantae; phylum Streptophyta; class Magnoliopsida; order Laurales; family Calycanthaceae; genus Chimonanthus; species Chimonanthus praecox. The sequence continues at coordinate 190,733 of JAINRJ010000137.1, forward strand.
TGAGACTTATAATTAATTTAATATTTTATTAATATGTTTCAGCAAGTACAATAATTAGGCCACATCAAAATTAGCCAGTGTAAAACCCTCACGTGTGAATTATTATCCGTAAAATACATCAAAATTAAACATAAATGCTCGAACACATGACTTTCCACTTCTTAAAACGGGAGAAACTACACCACGTGCAATAATTTCTCGTCCACTTTTTATTACAATTGAAAGGTTGGTAGATCCAGGCTTTAAAGTGTCATTCACTTTACTTGGATTCTACTTAAATATTAAATGGTTTTAAAATATATTTTATATAGTAAATAAACTATTATATAATGGCACTATTGAACTTGAAATCAAAAGGCTTTTAAATTAAAAGAAGAAATTTAAATCATGCATTCATTTCTCAGGCTCTATTAAATGGATAAATTTTCTATTAAAATAAATTTAATACATAAATAACTTTAAAATTTGTATTTTCATTGATACAACCAGCAAGCTTTAGAAACGATGCCACGTTTATATTTAGAAAAATGCTTACAAAAACTTGATAACACTAAACTTTTCTTTTTCTGATAATGTGGTTTTCATTTTTTAATGGCTCGCATGTAAGGAAAACTTTAATATAATATAATTGGGTCACAAATTTTTATAATTCAGTTCAATTTTATAAACACATTACTTTATTAGGCATAACAACTTTATTAAACTAAAGTAATAATTAACTAATTATTTTTATTAATTTAATTTAAATAAATAAAATTGACAATTGATAAGAAGCTTCATTTCTGTTGTGTAATTTTTTTTTACAAATCAGGTGGCTATAAATGTTTCTGGGTATTATTTTTTTAATTCTTGCATTCACACTATTTTTTTTTTCAATTTTGCAAGATTTATACTGGTGAAGGACTTTGACAAATAATACTAGGCTAGGACCATGTGCAAGTATAATGTATAGTACCGGACCAAAAGTAGAAAAGTGGAAAGCCTTAAAAGTGTATTTTTATTGTTATAGAAAAATGAATTTTTTATTAAAATTTCTTTGAAAATATTTTTCAGCTGAAATACGGAAAGGGAAACCAAATGACTCCTCTAATTCATTACATAAATCAAAACGAAAGCATGTAATGAATTATTTCCTTTTCTAATTTATTCCAATTATTTTGACATTATTTATTTATATTTCAACTCCAATTAAATTTTATTTTGAAAGTTGAGAGTTTGAATTCTCTCTAAAAAATCGTTAAATTGTACTATTGGAGCTCATATGGGTGTAACTCAACTGATAATCTCTTATCTCAGGAAGTGAGAGGTATCAAATTCAAGCTCCTATGACCTCATATGAAGTTTTGCACTGATTTTTTCACACATAAATTTTAAAAAAATTGTACTATTGGAAAGACGAGAGTAGGCACACATGCACCTACTATCTTATCTTAACAGGTGGATCATAAATAGGTGAAAGAAACCCAATGTCCCAGACCAAATGATCAATCACTTTAGATAAGAGAATAAAATATCTTTCCAACTATTTTTCTATCTTATCTTAAATAGGTGAAAGAAACCCAATGTAGTAGATCAATCACAGTGAACATATTTATCCTTAGATAATATCTTTCCAACAACTTTCTAGCACAATTAGAAAATAGTAGACCAATACGAGGAAACACCCATTAAGAAATTCATATAAAATTTTCACAAAAAAACTCCAAAATTGAGATTATCTTAGGCTAAATTGACGAAACTAACTTAAAATGGACAAAAAGGGAAAAGAAGTTTGAAATTGACAAATACCTTTCACATGAAGAATTTGCTTCTATACCTTTTAAAATCATATCTACTGTAAGACTCAACTCATAAAATAGTCAATTTTTTTTATTAAAAAATTATAAATAATTGAATATGGTCGATACTATACAATAGTGGTTGAAACAAGCCTACAGAGATACAACCGATTTATTGTATGCAACGGCATACGCCATAAATCGACCGATATGTATTGTTATAGCTGAAGCAAGAATCAGCATGCCCTTAGTTACAAAGTTTGGCCAAAATTCAAAATATGTATCAAAAAATTTCGATCTAATTTCGGATCAAAATCTGAATTTTTCAGAAATCACATTTGGGCCTAGTATTACCTTAGAAAACATGCAGAGTTATCCATATCAAGCACAGGTAATTGCAAGTTTGGTAGGTCCTTTAGAAATGGTAAGAATGGTAATACTAGGATTTTGATTCCTCAAATCCTATTAGTGGTTGTTAATGTTCCCTGTCTTAGTTCCTTCGGGCCCTCATTTTGAATTGCAGGGACTTGGCTTGATGGGCTGCAGTAATTTATATAAAGGCCAGTTCCTTGACACTCCTGTATATATATATATATATATTTCTGACCCAAGTTTCTTAGAGCACTCGATTAATTTTCGGGACATTCTTGACACTCTTAAATTCATCAAAGAAGTTAACATAAATTAAATATTGACTGATAAATCGATAATTTAAAAATCTTGACGCCATTGTTCTTACCTGTGTCTCGCTTGGCAGACTTCTGAAACTTAAAACCTAGATATATGGGAGTTTTGTAATTATGTGTGTATTGCTAGTAAGTGCCAGTATGATGTTTAGAACCATGGATGTGAAATAACACTGAGTAGGATTCCACCAGAGTTAATTTTTTTTTTCTTTCAACAAATAAAAAACTAAATCAACTTGGAACCTGGAAGACAATTCAGAGCAGAATTTTATGTGTAACATAATTTTGCAGCCAATATCAAGAAGACCAAGCATCTGTTGGATTTACCTGATTCAAGCACACGGCTCACCCTTTGGAAAGCTGATCTCGATGATGAAGGAAGCTTCGACGAAGCGATTAATGGAAGCACTGCAGTTTTCCATGTAGCCACCCCAATGGATTTTGAATCAACAGACCCTGAGGTGAATTTCTACACACTGCAGATTCCATCTGTTTCTGTTGATCTCAATAACGAAATTAACTAGAAAGAGAGTTAATCTCCTATTTGGAATGCCATATATTGGCCTTAAATAATGTAGAATGAGGTGATCAAGCCGACGATAAATGGAGTTCTCAACATCATGAAGTCCTGCGAGAAAGCCTCAACAATTAAGCGTGTGATCTTCACATCTTCAGCGGGGACTGTCAATGTTGAAGAGCACCAGCGACCAGAATACAGTGAGAGCTGCTGGAGCGACGTAGATTTTTGCCGCAGAGTGAAGATGACTGGTTGGGTAAGAAACTCTATGCGTGAAAACTTGGTTTGCCAGTTATGTTTCATTTGAGGTTGTATGATAGATTGATTCATTTTGTTGTTCAGATGTACTTCGTATCCAAATCCCTAGCTGAGAAGGCAGCATGGGACTTTGCAAAGGAGAACAACATCGACTTCATTTCCGTCATACCGACCCTCGTTGTTGGGCCCTTCATCATGCCAACCATGCCTCCTAGCATGATCACTGCCCTTGCTCTGATCACTGGTATTTTCTTTTCTTCTTTTTTCCCCTTTTTCATGCATCAGAACTCAAAACTAGCTGGAAATTGCACCCATCGAATACCTTTGCGCCGATAGTTTGTTACCGAAATGAACACAATAGATGCTCTCAAATCAAAATGTAACATGCTCTGTTATGGCTTATTCTCTCTCTTTATCTTCCACTTGTTCTGTGCAGGCAATGAACCTCATTATTCAATTTTAAAGCAAATCCAATTGGTTCACCTCGATGATCTATGCCTTGCTCACATCTTCCTCCTTGAGCACCCAAAAGCCGAAGGAAGATACATCTGCTCCTCTGACGATGTCACAATTCTAGAGCTCGCTAAAATGCTGAAAGAAAGATACCCTGAATACAACATCCCTACAAAGTATGCAATTACATCTGATCTTTCAACTGTTCAGTTTTTACTTGTTATGGTTCATCAATTAGCTCTACATCTGAAATACTTAGAATTGAGTGTCTCTTTTTGAGAGGTAACAGAAGAATTTCATTAAAAGAGAGGAAGAGTACAAGAAAATACAAAAAAGTAAAAAAAGAGAGGGAGGTCTAAAAGAGATAGACCGCCAAAGCAACAAAAGAGAACAAAAGAACTAAAAGGAGCCCCATGCCCCACAACTTAAATACTGAAGACCCCTGAAGCCCTATTGTTGATTCTGTTTATTGTGAGAAAATCTGCCATGCCATGCGGAACAGTCGACACGAGCAAAATAGACAACCCTCCCTGCAGATAAACCCCTAATTTCCCTTACAATGTTGATCATTCTCCAGGGAGGTTGTTTAAAACCCATGGCCCACTTACTAGCGTTTGCCGAGTCCCCTTCAATAATAAGAGGTCCATGACCATGCACTCTCCAAAGGGTCAAAGCTCTCCTAATGCCAAGGAGTTCCGCTTCGTTTGAGTCCCTAACTCCTACGTCCTCCATGAAAACTAAAGATGAGAGACAGCTATGGTTCCTAAGAACACCCCCTATTCCAGCCGGGCCAGGTTTACCTCTTGATACTTAGAATTGAGTGATTTCATCCTTATTATACAATAAAACATGTATCGCACCTAGAAGACTTGAAAGAAAATGTAAAAGCTAATTGTGCTTTGGTCACTGGAAAATCACTCTGCAGCATGATCATGTTAATGCAACCCAATAGGTGCTTTTGTTTATCTTACTAATGTAAGTTCATCTGTAGGTTTAAAGGCGTTGATGACAACATTAAGGCTGTTCATTTCTCTTCGAAGAAACTGACTGACTTGGGCTTCCAGTACAAGTACACCAAGGAGGATATGTTCGACGGTGCAATCCAGTCTTGCAGAGAGAAGCAGCTCATACCACTCAAAACAGTAGATGAACCAAAATTAAATGGAGTTCAGGAACCAGTTGCTACAGCTACATCTTAGATGAATCTTGTATTAGAATGTTGTGTGTGCTGCTGCAATTATTAGTCTCCTTTGAATGCTTGGAATAAATAATTTTATTTTGGCCAAGTATGAATGAAGCTTGACATTATGAGCCTCTTTACAAAATTTCAAACTCTCATTTTTTCCATTTGAAGCCTAACATACCTAAGGATGAGATTGATTCTAAGCTGAAAATCGTGAAAATACAGGAGGAATGTCATAAAGAGGGTAGATCTAGTTTGTGTTCATGACAGTTCACAATAGACAGCTAAAATTCACCAAGTTCATCATTATCTTGGACTATCAAAAGACTAGGATGGAAAGAGACCATTAGGTCCATCTTACTTGGGCTGAGCTTAAAGAGGTCTTTTTAATATTATTGGAAAGAGACACAGATTAAAAAACTAGCCTGTTCAGCCCATTTAAGATTGGCCTTTCTTTTATGGCCTTGCCTATGGTCAGATGACTTGAAATGCATGGGTGGTGTTCATATCGATTTGGACGTTTGACATGGAGATTGAAAACTGGACTTTGACTCAGTAGGGCCTGATCTTGTTCATACTCATTTAAAGGAAGTAGGTTTCTCTGTTTTGATGGGTGTAGGCCATTGTCAAATAAGATCAGAAAACTTGGGCCGCAAATAAGTTTCAGCTTGTAGAGTTGTTGAAAATGCCATAATTACAATGATGGGTTGGGTATCAAATGAGAAGATGGTGTTGGTAGTCTGCTTAGGGGTGTTCTTCAGTCGGGCTTCGGCCATGCTTCATTAGAAAAGCCCAAGCACATCCGATTATTTTGAAAATCATTTTTTCAGTTTTTTTTTTTTAAATTCAGTAATATTCACAATTTATATAATTTTTCCCAAAAAATTTCATTAATTTAATCAGCATTCATTTTTATTAATATTCAAATGTAGACAATTAAAAAAAGGACTAAAGAAGAAAATAGGGAGAGAGAAAGAAAATAGAAATGAAAAATGGGGAAAGACAAGAAAAAGGAAGAATATGAAAAAACAAAAAGAAAAGACAAATAGAAAATAGAGAGGGATAAAGAGAGAGAGAGAGAGCATGCACTTGGAGAAAGAACGACAAAGATGGAAAACAGGAAAAGGGAGAGCTGAAGAAGCTACCGAGGTCATCCATCGGCGACACATTTGGAAGAGGATCCCCAAATGCCCAAATTAGACAGAAAGAGAAGAGAGTGGAAGAAGAGTCGCCGGTCATGTGAGAGAAAAGAGGAGAGAACCGACTACCTGATCAAGTTGCGATCGATGGTCTCAATTTTGCAGATAAGAGAGAACATACTCCCGCAGTGCCAATTTGCAAAGAAGTCATGCCTAATTTCCAAATTTCCTCTTGCCTGAACACATATATACACACAGAATAAACAGGCCCCGTGGGGCTGTAAATTAAAGCCCGAGCTCAGCACGTTGGACAAAATTCTTTATCCAAGCCCATTAGTTTAGGTCAGGTTCGAACAAATGGACACCCCTAAAGTAGAGTCATCAAATTGGTCATAAGATTGGAAATGTATAGACTTGTTTTAAATTTAAGTTTGATTGATAAATCGATCAGATCAAGTCCAAAATTGCATTGAATGGTTGTCGAAAGTATTAGAAAACGACATTTAAATCAAAAAGAAAATAGATCTGATACTAAAATTGGTTAGGATTTATTGGCGCTGATGATCTTGGTGTCCAATTTCAGGGACTCCACTTTTTAAATCAAATATTTGTCCTATTATTTCTGCCGTAATTTTCTTATTTCAATACCAATTTTGTAGTTCTTGATGTTTTGGGAATTTTACTGGAAAGGAGTATTCAAATCAATCTCCTAAATAACTTCTACAATTTCCTCTACATTTTGCCAAGTGCAGGATAAAATCATATGTTATATGACATTTTGAGAGGGACTCAATCAAATTTGTGCTGAGAGAGAGAGAGAGAGAGAGAGAGAGAGAGAGAGAGAGAGAGAGAGAGAGAGAGAGAGAGAGAGAGAGAGAGAGAGAGAGAGAGAGAGAGAGAGAGAGACTTTTGCCTTTTATGAGAACGGACAGTAGAAGGCCAGGTGCTACTGCTGCTGTTGGAATAAAATTAGAGTGTCGCTGCAGGGACTTAAAGATCACCTAAACTGGTGTTCATAACTTCATATGGACTCGACCATAACATTCATCAAGCTGGTTGGAATTTGAACAAAACTAAATCATTATCACTTATCCATCCCTAGCCAATACAGTTGGCTTGATCCATCCGAATTCAAAGACTGAATCCAAAATTTTATACAATGTATATCAGTCACCCCAACAGAAATTATATCATAGTTTGTGATTTATAGTGAAAATTGTTGGCAGTGTAGTTAGGATGGATGAAAGATAGGACCCACTCAAACCACCATGAGTTGATTAGAGTACATCTTGCCATATATGTATTTGCATAAATTAGCAATTAATGAACGAATCAACAATTATCGGTTTCTAATTTTATCATGGTATCATTCGCTGGGTTTCAATGATCAAGATCGTCTGTTCTTGATCAGCAACATGGATCCATACCTGTGGGATAGCTCTCTTCTATTGTTTTTTTACTTGGTTATTTCTTGTTCAGTGTTTCACTTCTGCTGCAGTGCTCAGCACCTGTCCTTCCCTGCAACTGCACCTATGTTTTTGGGCCTTTCTATCCACCCTGTTCAAACCCAGCCCCCTATCCAACCCAACCCATCTGAGTTTCCCTGCCCCTCTACCCTCACTAACCCTGCCTACGGCAGGTCTCAACCTAGTTGTGTCATAGTATCTGTGGTTCTCTCACGCTCGTCTCTCTAGGTTGCCGCCACTGTGAGTTCTTGTTTCACGCCACTGTTGCCCAGCCACCATCAGCTTCATCACCTTTGCCTAGTCCCTTCAAGTGTTCAACCAAGTTCTGTCATAGCCCAGTTGCCAGTCAACACTCAGTCCCTGTTGCACCTCCACTCCTTGACTACCCACAGCTCCTCTCCACATTCCCGGTCCTGCTGAATTCTTCAGGCAACTCCTTTGAAAAGCAGAAGTATCTGTTACTGGGTTTTACTTCTTGTGCACTTAGTTGCTACAGATCTATTTGCATTATGTATCTGGTTCATACCTTTGCCCATGACAACCAACCACACCATGCTCAGCTGCCTCAGCCCCTCAGTGTTTTTGACATCTGATAGATCGAGATATGATTTCATTGCTGCCAGCCCATGCAGCTCTCCTCGGCCTGCAATCATGATCCCCTGTAGACGTGCTTGTTGTTGTTCCAATTGCGGTTCACCTACCAGATACTTGCTTTCTATCAGATTAAACCTACTCCTTGCCCTTCTGTGATTTTGGTGTGTCCTACGCCTACAATAGAGTGGGATAGCATCAATTCAGCGTCCTGCATGCAACCATCCACCAAACAACCTGCGTCCACATCTCCACTCACTTTGCACCTTATTAGCCCTTCAAACTTGCCCACTGAGACAGCCCTGAATCAATCCTACATAACCTTTGCCTTCCCTCCTGTACATACCCTATTTACGCATTGTCCATGCCTCTCCTCTCCCTATCCATGCACTGTCCACATCTCTGTCCACCTATCCATACCCACGTCCACAGTCTGCACAACTGTTCTTAGAACTATGTTTAGCCTAGTCTATTTGCTATTTTTTCGTGTTAGCTTATGTTATCTCTGTTCCCCCCACCATTGGTTTGGATGCTCGTTGCTGCCCCTGCTATCATCACCACCATTCTCTGATGCCACCATTGCCTTGCCGCTCTGTCCATCATCATTACCACAACCAATGTCAGTGTTTGTTTGTTTGTTTGTGGTTCAGTTCGGGCCATCTAACTATTGGATTTAATCTTTATGGCAATGGATAAGATCTTTTGTTTTCGATCATGGTTCCAACAGTCGAGATCATTCGGATTTGTAGATCTCATACGTTGGAATGCCGATCTATGTCTTCTCTACTTCGTTGTTCTACAAATGTCACACATTTATCTACTTCATCATCACATCTCCACTGTTGATCTGCTTCCACTCCATCAGATGGCTGCATCCGACAATTGGATCATCCAGTTCAATAATTCCAAACTCAAGAGGACCAATTTGAGTTTGAGGGGAATGTTAGGATTAGAAGATTTATGAATTTGTTGTTAAAATCTCACGATACACGATTTGTATCTTACAATTCATATGATATGATAAGAGGAACAATTCGTATCTATTAACAAATCTTACAATTCCTATAAATAATAGAATTATGAAGTTATTTGGAATGTGAAAGCATAAAAGCTTTTGTTTTGATAGTTTTTAAAGTTTGAATCATTGAGCATTTAAGACCCCTTTGGATTTTTTAGGGGTTTTTTAGTTCATTATTGACTTTTCACAGTATACTTGAATTATATTCTAGTCTTATATTTTGGAAGTTGGAAGATTAAAATTTGAGTTTTAATGAACTAATTATATAAAATTCACTTGATATTGAAAGAAAGTTGGAGAATTATTCACACTATTTCCTTTTAGATATATTTTACATTATTTCGTATATTAAATATTTTTTAGGGAAAATATTTATTAATCTTACGCTTCTAGTTCTTCTACGGTTTACGATACATGATTTGCAGTTCAAAATGTATAACGATTTTATGATATGATTCGATTTTCACAATATTGTTTATGAAAATCTTGATTAGAGTTTGAGTTAATCTCTAATTTATAGAGATAAGATTTGATTAAAGTATATCTTGTCATTTACGTATGTATGTAAATTAGCAATTAATGAATGAATAAAGCATCGGTTTCTAATGCTCAAGGACTCTCCAGCAGACTTGTGCCCCCATTTCACGGGTAATGTGAAGAAGTCCATAACACCATAAAATATCGTAGTTTTCTAAATTAAATTAGGAACAACTGAAATGCAAATAAGGAACTTCAAAGTAACAGTTGCAGGAACACAGTATTTCTATAGTTAGTCTTTACTTGTAATAGAAAATATCAATCTCAAAACTGAAATGCAAATGACGGTTTTATGCACCAGAAAATATTTGAAATTGAGAAGAGGAAAATGCATATTGATTGATAACAAAACTAGCCACAACCCCAAGATTATTTGGAAAGCTTGTTTGCTCTGGCCACTCATGAAAAGAATATCCCATTAAATTGTACAAGTAAAGACAATTTTACTTTAGGAAACTCACAAGGAAGCCTTTGGGGATTTATCTTGGACATTATCTGGAAGAATCAGTTGTGGAGGAACTTCACGAAAGACTCCCAGCATCGAGTCATACTCCTCATCTCTGTGTGCAAACTTCTTGCGAAGCACTTTTTCAAACTCAATTTCATCAAAGCCTTTGGCATTCTCAGCAGCATGAACCTGGGCTAAGTTGCTATCGTTGGTAGCAGAATGAGATATAAATGCTCTCTCTTCTACTGTCAGTTTTGTTAGGAACTTTGCAGGATTACCTCCCCAAACCTGCACATAGACAACTCCACAATTGTTAAATCACAATTTAAACTCTTGCAAGATAATGCACTCACCATTGTTAACTAAAGGAGTACATGCCAAGGAAGGACGAGAGATACAAAAGTAGAAATCCAATTTGAGAAACTGGAAGAAATAAATGTGGATAGTTTTGCAGGAAATGAGTTCTGATGACTGCATAAAAAGCACGTGCACTCACATGATAAATTATTGAAATATTTTTTTTAAAGACATAAATTATTGAAATATTTGTTGTAAACTATAATACCAAGAAAAAGCAGGGACACTAGCATACTGAAATACAGTTTTGTGACTGCTGAAGTATCAGACACGGCTAAAATAAAGATACGCTACTTCTCTTACTATCAAGAAAAACTACCTCTCTTAACCATAAAGGTATTTTGTAATTGCAATAGCTCAATCATTAGGGACAATTTTGAAGTCTGATCATTCTTACTAGTAGTAGAATAGAATACTTTATCCATTGTATAATGTAAAAATAAAATAGCTGACAAGATTAAAATTATAGGAGAGATAATTGTCACATCAAAACTTGATGACAACAAAGAATTTTTTTGGCAGGTGATATGGACACCATCCTGTTCTATAATAAGGACACCACTTTTACATCATGGCAAATTTATCCTTGTGCTAAATTTCCTTTTTAGCACTTCTATTTAAATAGCCTTTTTGCCTTTTTATCCTCTTAAATGCCTCTTGAATACACTTACCACCGCAAGTGACCCTTTTACCCTCCAATAAAACCAAATGCCTTTATATATTCTCTCCCTAATGTCTTATTTAATCAGTCTTTACTGTGTTGTAAGATACTAATGTAATAACATATTATATTTAATTATACATGACATGTAGTGATCTAGTAAGCTACCTAAAATTGCAGGTTTTTCTAAAATTAAAATTTAGAACCAGAAGATCTTTTCAAGTCATAAATTTCAAATACATCAAAAGAAGAGTGATATGACCACAAATTCCAATGCATTTGAATCGAAAAGCTAAGAATGAATTCTGGTCTCAATTTTTAATTCTAGGATACCCTATAAGTTTTCTTGGATATAGGACTTCAGGAACGCTCATGTCCAAGCATTGTATCTTTGTAAGACAGACCATGAAAAATCAATAGATTATATCAATCATCCAAGTCAAAAAATCATAAGACTATGGTGATTGAATGAACATTAAAATTCAGTCCTTGTTGAATCAAAGATCAAAGATGGGCATGCTGTAGTTTCTAATTTAACAACAAGCCTAAACATGATATTTAAATACTAAAATTTTAGTTTTTTTTTAGGGTTGCATTTGTTTCATATCCTTGAGATCATTTGGATCTTTTATTTAGATATTGGCAAGATGTACGTTTACATTCAAGGTTTCATTTCTTTAAATGAAATATTATCAAATTATCAATTAAAGAAATAGAGGTCAATATGTCAATTAAAGATTGGTCTTGAATAAATGTATAAAATGGTTGATGTAGTTTCATCGAGTAGATGTATCTACTATTGCTGTTTGGTGAAAGATGTCCAAAAAAGAAATGCTGACAAAGGTGGCAAAGGAAATAAAAACATGTATTGTCAATTTGAAATATGATAGAGGAACTCATTGGAGAGGAAATGAATGTCGCCAAATGAGAAATGAAATGGATTCACTCGAGGTAGAATGGTCATTTGAATGTTAGTACTAAAAGAGTCATTTCAGCATAAAGGTACAATTGTCATGTTGTAAAAATGGTGTCCCTAATATAAAATTTGGTGGCGTCCAAAATTTTTGTCGACTTGAAGTAATTGCAAATTTCAATAGATGAGAGGCACAAAAACGAGTTTGCAAACAAACCTCCCCACATGGGATTTTTGTGTTCTGCCTCACAAGAGCTCCAGCAGCAACCATAGAATGTTTCTCCACAACCACCCCATCAAGGAGAGTTGCACCCATACCCACAAAGGCCTCATCCTCAACAATCATCCATGTAAGACCGCACTATGACCTGCCCAGTTCAACATCTAAATAATAACAGAAAGCCTTATAACAGCCAGTCAGCTGAATCACTGGTGAGCCCATATTGAATATTAAGGATATTGAAAGACATTGCAGTGGAACCAATCTGTCACTTACCTACAGTAACATTGTCTCTAATTATGGTTGGCAAGTCCTTCCCACTCAAATTAGATTTTGCAACATGCACAAGAGAGTTGTCTTGTATATTAGTACCAGATCCAATGTTGATGCCGTTCACATCACCTGGACAGGAAAACACAGTTGTCTGACTAGAAGTTCATGGCCCCAAGCATATACTCGGATGCAACGATAGAAAAGGCAGTAAATACAGTTGAAACCAAAACTTAAGGACATTTCATACCTGTTGTTATGTTTCCGTTTAAAAAATATTAGAAAAAACATTGCAGTCATTTCCCTGCAGAATTTTAAAAAATAAAAAGAAAAAAAGGCTGAAAAAGGGAAAATGGTTGTTGATGTTAGAGTTACACATTTTCATTCCAAAAAATTGTACCAATTACAAAAAGAATAATCAACAAGGAATTGTAAACATCTGGATTCAGGTCATACATATCTTAAAAAAATTAATTCAACCTGACCAGACCCGACCCGAAATAAATCCAGATTGGGTAGGGTTCAGGAATCCCAGACGCAAACTCGACCCCACTAAGCAATTAAAAAAAAAAAAAAAGTTTCCTAACTTTTTTCCCTGTTGCCTTTTAGCTCATGTACCCAACCCAAGTTCAAGATTCTAGAGCATTGCCTCCATTCCCTTAGCCCAGTGACCTCATATGAAAGAGAACTTCTCTTATCTATCATTTTCTACTAAAAATAATTTTTCATCTCTTATGTCAGATTATTTATTTTCATAGAAATTTGGGTCAGGTTAGGGGAGAATTGTGTTAGTACCAATAGTCAACCCAACCCGAACTCGACCCTGACTTGACCTATTGCCACTCCTATGTAGACTTCATTAAAAAAAAAATGAAATTTAAGGGATATATTTATCAAAGTTCAGGCTCTAAGTTGTGGCAACTTAGTTCTTTATAATCTAACATACATGCTGCAAGATTTCAAACAATCTAATGCAACAGAATAAGACCAATCTTTCAAAAAACCTCTTGATCAATAGACCACAAGTTCCCTAGGAGAAAGTAAATTGTAGTAGTGAAAATGCAATCCTACATACCTCTCGAAACATCATCCATACCAAATGGAGGATCCCCGTCCCACTTGAACATCTCCAATGATAGATGCACTTGGAGCGACAAAAGCATCCTTGTCAACAACAGGTGCTTTGTCAAATATGTTCGTAAGTGTCCGATGCCTTGACACTAAAATGGAAAAAATAAAATAAAATTAGTACTTAATGACAATGATATTTATTGAAGAGGAAAAGCAAAACATATAAAACTTAGTTAGTGTAGACAACATGGATACATGGTGGCAAGCATACTTCAAATCAGAACCCTCCATGCACCCTGTCCTACTCACCCTTCTATGGACAGCCATTCACCCTGCACTCTTGTATTGCCCATCTCCCCTTCCATACACATCCAACAATAAAAACTATAGGATTTAACTCCAAACTGAAAAAAATAGCCTAAGTCACCTTTAAACATTAGGGCCTTGAGATCAACAGAGGATGGTATTAAGGCCCCATTTTCACAAGATCCACACTATCACCCCATTTGATGTGCCAAAGGGTGGGCTCAAACATTTGAAATAGCCTATTATGAAAATATGTCTGGTTCCAAACATTATCGTGATTGCCAGAATTTAAAAAAAACAAAACAAAAAAAAAAATTGTTTGCCCACTGCAAGACAAGAGAATTTTAAATCAACCTTCCCCACAATAGGTCACTAACCTTGCAAGGACATTGAGATCTACCAATCGTTTTTCGTAATAAGCAAATTAAACAACCAAATCAAATCAATATTCAATACATCGGAACATGCTCTTTTATCTTTGAAAAGAAAAGCATGACCCACATGCATTGAGTATCGATTTGATTTGGCAGCATCACCAATTTTATTGAGTTGGTTCTCAGATAAACACATTATCATGAAGATTTACAAAGTAAAAAAGAGAGCATCTTTCTCAAATAATAATAATAATAATTATTACTATTATTATAAAGAAAGAAAGAAAGAAACCATCTTTGTCTTTTAGTGACACTTGGATATTGACAGGAGAATAGTATGACTATCAAGAGACCTTTATATTTGGTAGATAAGTTACATAGGTATGGTCAGAGTCCAGCATGGGTGCGAGGTGTCAAACTCGGCAAACTAGAAAAATTGGGAGACGAGGACACAACATCATATTATATAAATTTCAATATAAAATTTATTTTAAATGAAAATAAGGTGTGAATATAACACTTTTATAAAAAAAAAATAATGTACTAGTTTTACTCTAGGCAATCCAGTGACAAACATATTGATATTTAATTAGGTTTTAAGAGGAGAAAAGTGTTGTAATATTTTAGCCATCTTTGTAGGGATGGAAACAGGCCGAGCTTAGGGCCTAGCCTATAGCCTTATACTGCGCCAAGCCCAAGCCCGATTAAGAGAATGTAAGCGCAAGCCCGATTAAGAGAATGCAAGCCCAAGCATGAGGTGCTCGAAGAGCCCGACAAAAAACCCAAGTATGATATTATATCAATTTAGTATGGGTAACATGTATATCAGAGTAACTAGTCCACTTTCCTTATTGTTTTAAATTTTTATTGATTTTTTTTTAAAGGTAGTTGTATTATTCAAAAAATAAGAAACACTTTACAACCAGAGGAACATACAACTAGGCATAAACAACCCGCCAAACCCACAACCCTTACAAGAAACACCACCCCCCAAAAATTACATGATCCTAATGACCACTTCAAAAGACAAACAAACCCTGGCACGCCATTTCGTCAGTTGCTGAATTTGCAGCTCTTAGAACCCAAGAAACTAAAAAGCCGAAGGAGGCAATGGAGAGAACCCAAGGCCCAACCGGCAACGACCTTAGAGTCCCCTTGTAAAGTACCACCTGGAACCCCTACCTCTTCCATCTCAATGATACCTACCCATAATGCATGAAGTTCCAATTCAATCATTGAGACATTGATAAGAGGACTTGCAAAAGAAATCAGAGTCTCTCCAGAGTGATTTCTAATGACCCCATCATAGCCTGGTAGACAGCAATCGCGCACACAGCTCCCAACAAAGTTTAACTTAAGGAGACCGACATCTGGAGGGTTTCGAGGAACCTACATAGAGGCGACCAAGTCTAGCATAACATAATCCACCGAAGCCCAATCCCTCCATAAATCTGAAATGTTTATCCTCCAATACTTGTTTGAACCAACAATCCACCAAACAGCTCAAAACTTAATCACATCTATAATTTGCAATTTGGAAGACACCTTTTAAGTTTTATTTATCTTATTGAAAAATCAACTAAATTTTAGCAAAAACTCAATTTATAGTCACTTGATCTTAGCAGTTAAAATCACCAAGCATCCTTAAAAAATATTTTATGGACACCTAGTGATTCCAACTACTAAGATCAAGTAGTTATAAATTGAGTTTGGGTTGCAAATTGGTCAACTTGTAGCTCATCAAGCATACTTTCAATCACTATGGTTGATTTTTATAAGTATCTACAATACAAAACATATTTGTGAACTTTTTGGGCCAGATATCTTGTTTCGGGGCTAAGCATTGATATGTCTAGGCCCGACCAGATTTTTAGATGGGCTTTACTTTTAGCCCTAATCCTGAGCTCGATTAACAATATGGCTATAAATTTATGCTCAAGCCTTATTTTCTTGGCCGGGTTTTTAGGGTTTACAGGCTGAATTGCAATCCCTACATCTTGGAGTGTGTCCGACATGGATATGAGTTTCTACAAGTGTCCAACATGGATATGAGTTTCTACAAGTGTCCAACATAGTATATATCACACATCTTGAAGTGCCATGCAACACAGACAGGTAGCAAATGTGACTAACAAGAGATCTTTATGCTCATAGAAACAAGGTAAAGAAGCTCCTTCTCTTGCTAGTGACTTAGTGAGTTAGCCGCTTTATTGGTTTATTTCACTATTAGTTCATGTACTTACTAATTTCAATATTTTATTGTATTTGGAAGGCAGAACAGCTTTAGTGTTGGAACTTTCCACAGAAACAGATTCGACAACTTTGATCTACCCAAATTCTGCTCATCATCAACTTTTGACTCAATAATCTCAGGCTGAAGCCAGTCCATGTAAGTCTCATAGAATGAGATGCTCCAATCTTCAGATTAGAGCCTGTTTAGTAGCCAGGAATTCCACAGTGGAATCGGAATTCAGTAGAATTCAGTTGACTTATTTTTATAAATGTGCGTAGCCTGGAATTCCACAAAACAGTGATTCCTCTTTTACAACATGCATCAGTATGGAACCCTTAATCCACTCAGCATAAAATTAAAAAAAAAAAAAAACCAACAATCTACATTTTCATATGGTACATAAATTAGGATGTAAATTCATCAGTGGAACTTCCCAGGAACCGAAACTTCCCTTGACTTATTTTTATAAATGTGCATAGCCTGGAATTCCACAAAACTGTGATTCCTCTTATACAACATGCATCAGTATGGAATCCTTAATCCACTCAGCATAAAATTAAAAAAAAAAAAAAAAAACCAACAATTTTCATATGGTACATAAATTAGGATGTAAATTCATCAGTGGAACTTCCCAGGAACCGAAACTTCCCTTGACAAGTGCAAGACAGAAAATGATACTTTGGACATGGTTTCAGGAGAATACACTTTTCAGCTGTATTTCCAGAGATCCAAACAAGCCCAAAACCTAAATGAAGATCGAATATGAGAAAGACGCAGTCATGCACGCCGTCCATTTTCATCAAATTAACATTTGATTTAATTTCCTCCGGAACTTTCTAGAGAGAGAGTGGTGGGGGGAATTACATTGTTCTTGGAAGTAGTAGTTGCCTTGAAGACGGCAGCCGAGGCGATCGAGGGCTTGTCCCGTCTCCCGAATCCAGTAACCAACTGTGTAGATAGCTTTTCCGAGTGTCCCCGTCTTCTTCTTCTTCACTTGAATGAGAGTTTTGGGTCTTCTTCTCAAGTGTATATGATAACTAACCTCTACTGCTTTTTTTCCCCAACTTATTCTGCTGTTGAGAGAAGATGTAGAAAAGCTAGCTAAGGGAAAAAAAAAGAGGAAATGAAGAAAAGAAAGGTGAGAAAAGGTTTTTCTCTTAAATATATGATTTATAAAAAATAATAAATTAGATTGAATTAATTAAATTATACTTTTAATATTAAAAATTTTAAAGATTAAAATAACTTATATTGATTAAATTTTGAAGAATATTAAAAGTGACTTCATTAATTCAATTAGGTGGATTTTTAGTGGATTATATATCTAACAAATGCATTGCTAATTCATTTGGTATACTATCTCTACTTTTGCAAGGTAATACACCACAAGCCACTGTGTAGGTGCTTATTCTTTTTGTATTAAACTCAGTAATCAGATTTGAGTCTGCATACAACATTTTTTTTTTATGGAAACTAAGTCTAAGCCCAATGTCAACAATGAAACCCAATTTCAGTTAAGGCTATCTTGGGCTAGGGTTGCTCTTAGTCTTCAGCCCAGTATGATTTTAGGCTATTTTCACCTCTATAATCTCCATCACCAACTTAGTTTTTAACCCACATGTATGTATTTTAATGCATGGTTTTATTTATTTATTAAAATTTTGTAATAAATTGCTAGGTCTAAAAGATTGTATTGGATAACATGGATTCATAGATTGAATTATTTTTTGCTAGAACGTGAATGGTAGGTTTCACCAATGCAACAAAATTAACCATATGCAAGAATTTTGTATAGAATTAAATTATAAGATCAATTACAACATCATAATCAATTTCATGGTTGAGTTATTTTACACAGAGAAGGTCAATAATGGGCCTTCAAAACAATTGAAAACACATCTCAATATTCATAGAATCTCGATCTCCATAAATTTCCGCCACTTCTGCAAGATTTGAATTCATGAAACTGCAACTCCAGCAAAAGAACACCCATAAACACAAAACAACAAGCCCTTTGTTGGTTCCTCCTAATTCAACATCTAACATGGTGGAAGATCCTTTGGAGGAGGCAGTACAGATTCATTTGGCCCCTTTCCATTCTCTACCACGAAAGCCATCTTCAATCCCCATGAAGTATGGACTTCTAGATGACAGTGCAAAAACCAAACACCTGCATATCAGTCAATCAAGTAGTAAAAGCAGTGTCATTTGTTGATTTCCCTTTTGTTTTTAAGCATTGAAGGGGGAAGAAGAAGGAAGGGATGAAGGCACATTTCTGTCGAACTCACCTGGATTATCAGCTTTGAATCTGATGGCAGTCCAACCCCCGGTGGGCACTCCAATGGTGTTTCTCTCAGGAGGATCAATCAAGTTGAACTTAGCAGGGTCTTTTGTCGGATCAAAATTCCCAACACCCCTTCCAACAACAAAGAAATTGTAGCCATGAATATGAAAAGGATGGGATTCAACACTGAGAAGATTAGTGTCTTGCAGTATCAATTCGACCGTTGAATTGAAAGGAATCCTACTGAGCCTTGTGCCCATATTAGTTTTGAGGTTGCTTGTTAGTGGGGCACCAGTGTAATTGAAGGTTCTTGGCGGTCGGTCGGGGAAATCCATCTTGAACACTCCCTTCATTTTGTAATAGTGTGCTTGAAGAAGTGCAGTTCGTGGCATCACAAAAGTAATGTTGTTCAAGGAAGCAGTCAGTTGTGTTCCATTCAAGCACGCCGGACACACATTCTGTCCGAGACTGATGGTATAGAAAAGATGTCGATCCACTTTGAGAGGAACATTTGCAGGAAATTGTGGGGTGTTTAGACTCCTCAACTTGTCGTTGTAACTCGTTGCAAACAGAGTATCATTGGGTGTTGGTAGTTTAGGCAAGATTGGCAGTACAGTATCTGGGATGCCTCTGTATTGTAGTATTGCTGTTGCAGTTTTGTTGTCTACAGGGATGGGGGCATCCATGAAAGGCCTTGTAGCCATGAAGTATCTGCCTGTCACTTGGTTAGCTCGAACTAGAACATTTGTGGTCTGGCCAGGTGTAATCAGTAATGTCTGTGTAGTAAAAGGCTTGATGTAAACTGCATCTATCTCCACCACAGTCATGTTGTGACCCGCAATGGCGAAGAAGAGCTCATCATTGAGAGCAGCGTTGATGATTCTCAAGAGATAAGTCTTTCCCCATTCAACCTCCATTGCAAAGGTGTCTGCAACATGGAAACAAAAATTTCTGTGAAATTGAATAGAAACTTGCCAAGGACACTTGAGAATTGGCAGGGACTCTCATGTCTTTTATACAAGGGACACGAGGTTTTACCTTTTATTCACTTGTCATCATCCAAGTGGCGAAAAGGTACATCACTATCACTCTCTTTTATTATAAAAAGTACTACTGTGTGTGTTAATTTTATTAGGACCTTGGATATCCATTCCAAAAAGACTAGCCTATTAGGTGAAGTAATCCAAGTCATTTATAAATTCTTAGATCTTCCTCTACACTTCCAATATGGGACTTGTTCACAGCCAGCCCCAACAATCCTCCCTCGAACGTGGACAACCAACTTGTCTGCCTAGGGAATCTCCTGAGTCCACATGAGGTAGCATGAGACTTGGTTCAGATACCACTTTTTAGGACTTTAGCTATCCACCTAAAAGACTACTCTGTTAGGTAGAGTGACCCAAGCTTTTTATAAATCTCTAGATCTCCCTCTACACTTACAATGTGGAACTCGTTCGCAGCTAACCCCAACAAATTTTTGGATGATTGTGTCAGATTCTTCTATCCATTTTTAAGTAGTTGCCTTTGTTCTTGGATTGGGCTCTCAAAATTATTTTTTTAAGGTTTTCAATCTAGGCTTCATCCTGACTCATGTTTTCAATGTTTCCAGGCTGCTTTTTGCTGGTTTGGATCTCTACTTCTTGTAGTTAATTTGTTCGCGCCTGCACTCATATCGTGTTTAGGGTGGTAGAGGTGATCATATGGACCCTCTCAAGGCTTTTAACTCATTGGTCCTCTATCTTGTATTTCTTGATGAATGATTTGGGCCCATCAATTTTGGGCCCTTTATATATTTTGGGCTACCGCCCTCGCCATTTTTTAATTGATTTCGAAGTCCTCTCTTTCTCTCTCTCTTCTGGGACTGTAAAATATGCCAAAAGGATGTTAGATCATAATTAATTATCTGGGCTTTTATTGTTTAATCTTAATTAATTAATCTTACATTTCTCTGAACATGGAAAGAGTGGCCCAGGCTTCCCATTGATAGTATGTGCATCTGACATAGCCGGTGGCAGGCCCAACTTGTTACCTTTCTTAACCACCTCTTCAACATCTGTGTTCCACCATTCTCCTGCACCACCACCATCAAAGATCATGGATAAGCTATTGTCTGCAGAGGATCAAAAGCTTTGAAATTGAACTTTGAAAGATCATTAGATGCATTTCTTACCTAAGAGTATGTTATGTTCACTATAAGGTTGTGGGAATGGAAATGGTGTTCCTTGTTTCGGCATGATGACGATTGCACCATAGACTGTTGCCCTTAGCCACAAGATATGAGCATGCCACCACAAGGTTCCTCTCTGCCCAGTTACGTTGAAATCGTATGTGTAGCTGTGCCTACTCTGGATTGGACACTGTGTTATATAAGCCGGTCCATCGGCCCAACCATTTCGGAATTGCTTCAGCCCATGCCTGCATGACCACCCAGTTTCATGAGCTGTTGTAACCAACCATGGATCATGTATGTGCAAGTTATTACCCCATTCGGATAAGCACACTTTTAGCCCACTTGAAGAAAGCCCAAAGAGCCCAGCCCACTAAAATATGGATTGACACAGGCCAAGCCCAACCAAACATTGGCCCATTCCCATATAAATAATGTAGGAAATAGGCTTATTTGATTGAAAGCCTGAAAAGCATGGCCTGTACAAAGCAAGCTTGGTGTAGCCCAAGCCAACTGAAGCCTGGCCTCATACCACCTCTAGCTATCATTGTGATGTGAGTGATACATACATATTGTGAGTATGGAAACTCATACTCGACTCAAAATTTTATTGAGTCGAGTTCAGTTGAATTTTTTAACTCGTCCCAATAAAACTTGTTGACTCATTTGACTCGAAATCACACGGAGTTGGGTAAATCCAGACTGACTCACCCAAAGTTTTTTCGACTTTTTAAACTATGACATGAATAGATAATGAGCATTATTATCCGAATTCCATTAGTATCAGTCGACCAATTCTAGACTAATAAGTTGGAAGGAAATTTTTTTTGAAGATGTTCATGATAGAAAATTTTGAAGGTACATTATATCTGATTAAGATAATAAATTAGAAAGCACTAGATAAGATAATGAAACCAATGAAATTCGATACGAGTGATCGCCGAGAGTCCATTCAACGGTAAACTTGTGCAATCTCACCAGTGAATGGATATGTTGTATTGTGCATAGTTTGTGAGATTGACAAGAACTCTATCCCCTTCTCTGACATAGACAGTAGGCCCTGGGAACATCCCATTTACAGTGACAATTGGCTTGGCATGGCATAACCGGCTCACATTCTTCACTTGTATCTGAGAGAAGATCCATTACCAAGTAGAGATGATGAGAAGAAACAGAGGAATCAATGAAGTGAGAAGATAAATACTTGAATAAACAAACATTCTCTACAAAACAGAGCAGGAAGGGAAACAGAACTTACATCAAACTGATACTTCTTAACGACGGCTTCGGCTTGAAAAGAGAGAAACAAAAGGAAGCCCAGAAAAACAGACAAGAAAATGGTTCGACCCACCATTTCTCTCTGTGGAAATCTCTGAGGATTGGAAGAACATGGGATGGTATGGGTGTTAAAGTATGGTTTTATATGGTCTTTGCTGCCAGAAGTTTGTTAAGAGAGAAGGATGGTGTAGTTGATTAGGTAGAGATGAGAAGTCCAGAAATCAAAGCTTGGAAGCAAGTACAGATGGTGACTTTGAAGGTATCGAAGTAAGGTCTTAGAAATCCCATTCTGGGAATAGATAAATAGAAAGAGTTGGGAACTTTGAAGTAGAAAGCTGCTTGTCAAACATTTTGGGGTTTGAAAGATGAGAGGTACGTTGGGCCAACCCACGAGAGTTGGATCTTTACCGTTAAGAAAAAGGAATATCATTTTTTTTTTTTAATTTAAATACATTTTGTGTCTGTTCCTACTGAAGAAGAGAGAATTTGTTGAGGAAGGATTTGCTTTTAAGAGTTGATGAGTTCATTGTGTATTTTATTATTCTTTTGCTCTGTCGAAACTGGATCAGAGATACCATGCATCTGGTGTTGTACATGCTACACTACTTTTCAGCAACAGGCCAACACCTAGGTTGATTAGATGTGAGACTTGTCCTAGCTGGTGTAGTTCAGCTACTTGGGTGTCGAAAGTGGATAGATTTGAACTCCCGTAAATTAATCTGGTGTGCTCTCAAGATAAGGGGATATTATCCCTGAAGGTTTCACGTTGGGTATCTTATAGTTTCCTACATATAAATTTAAAAGAAAAAAAAATCATCATTTATTTTAAAAAGTTATTACTCTCAAATTTTTGGATGAATGGAAGAGACGTAATGTCTAACCATATTATAGCTAATCATTTATTATGAATGTATATTATACTATATTTTTTTATTAGTTGTTAAATGGTTGATGTCAAAATACCAAGAAGTCCCATAAGAATAAACCATGTCAATGTCACCAATCAATGAAAATTGGTCTATATACATGTGTATATGGGAGAAGATCTATGTATGTAGAAACGTAGTTGTGAATTTCATTAATCATATGCAATGGAAGGAAGATTTTAGATTTATGAAAATAGCAAAAGCTAAACACAAATCTGATACTAATTTTTTTCTTACATGAAAATTCTCACTCTACATTGGAGATGAGTAACTCTATAGAGAACAGTTCAAAAGAGTTGAACGTGAATCGAATTCAAGACCTCATTTTATGTTATGATTCAATTATATAATAATTGTAATTCTATAATGGTGTGCTTAGTAAGATGGTGTATACTCATTTGACTTAAAAAAGGTGGTTGAGATGGAGTTGTCTATTTAAATGGACTTACAAAGAGGTATTCAAAAGTTAATTTATTTTTTCTCTTACTACTTAGACAGATCAAATAGTTGTCTTTTAATCTATGATTAGTGAGTTTCATAATATATCATTTTCTTCCTTTTTATAAAATATATGGTCATACAAAAGAGAGTCCACTCGAACATCTACAAAATTTACCAAACCTATTGAATGATGCTTTGATTTTATACTCACAATGTTTGAAACCCTAAGAAAACACAAATAAATAACAAATTTAGATGTGTGACAATTGTATGATGGCATTTAATGGGTTAAAATTGACTAATAGTGATAAGGGTTAGCTCCATGATCAAAATCCACCCATGTTTACGACAAGTTTTGGGATTAAGTTTCCCTCAATATAAAAAGACTACTCACTATTATTTCTATATCTGACATGTGTGGATTGGAAGGTTTACAGATGCCCCAAAAATTAGTCAAATGAAATACTTGAACACTTTGGTCTTCGAAAAAAATGTATTTTTTTTATTATCTAATTTTATTTGCATGCCCAATGGAAAGAAATTGAGAAGCTACATCAACGGGTTCCAATGCAGATGAAATATGGTCGAAAAGTCCATTTGATCCACCAATCTCAACAACCCTAGTTAAGAATATTATATACAAAAGATGAAATTCTCAGAGTTGCTAAACTACTGCTAATCACCACCATCTACTATCTTCTATCTAGTTGGAATTTAGGCAAACCTCACCCAACCAAATGCTTGGCCAGAACCACAAATTAATGAATGAAATTCGCGTATAAGACTCATGGTATTTATTGCTCAACTTTAGTTAAAATATAGTGATTGGTGAAAAATTTAAAGAAAAACTAAAAAAAGATAAGCAAACTCATATTATTAGTTTGGATTTCAACCAAACAAAATATAGAGAATTTTGTTTCGGGTTGTCATATCAATTTGAGTATTGTATTTCGATTGTCTGTATTTAATATTTCAACAATGTTAAACTTATCTTAAAATTATAAACAATTATTCTTTTATTTTTTTAAATTACAAAATTTACTAATCAAATGACTTGTCATATTCATTATTGTCTGGTTTGGTCTGGTTAATTTATTTGCCTTGTTTTACCCATATGGGTGTAGCTCAGCTGGTTACCTCCCATCTCAGGAAGCAAGAGGTCACGGGTTCGAGTCTCCATGGTCTAACTTTGGTGTGCCTTAGGGGTAGGGGTCCACCTGTGGGGATTTACGCTGGGTATCCCACGGTTTCCCATACGTAAATTAAAAAAAAAAAATAACGTCATATTATTACAAAAGTATAAAAAGATAAAACTAATAAAAATTCATTTGAACACCCATACTTTTTCTAAGATGAGACACTGGAACTATTTTATCTTTATTTTATTATTGTAATTAAATAATATTTCAATTTTCTTCTTTTACTTTATAATCATAATAAAATAAAAGATAAAATGATTTCCAATGTCCCTTTTTTGATAGAAGTACTGATATGGAGTCAATTCCTATAACTTAATTGTGAAAAGATTAAATATCTCTTACACAAGAGCTGAACTTTATTATTTCGACCATTAGAGTTTCACTTTCATAATGGCCCAAAATCGCATGAAATGAGCTGTTGACAGATTTCTCTCGCGAGTGTGGCCCACTCTGAGGACTTGAATGGTCCTGATCCACCCAAAGAGCTCGCTTGTCCAATGTTGGACTTGAAACGGGGCTGTATGATTTATGAATTCCAACTTCATTTTCTTTTAGATTTATTTATTTTGAAGGTATTTTATAAAAATAATTAAACGAAATGATATTGACTATTTACCAAATTGAATAGAAATGCCTTAATGTAATTGACATAGTTTGCATGGTGTTTAAGTCATTTTTCTAGTTTTTCTCATAAAATTCATAAATCCTTGATTTTCTAAGATAATCGTCATTTTGGGGTTTGTTATATAGAAATTAATGAAATGATATACAAATGTTTATATAATAAAATGAAGAGCCATTAATTTGATTGATATAATTTGGAAGGTGCTTGTGTGATTTTTCTAATTTCTCAATATTTTCATGAAAAAAATACTAAAATATAAAACACGATTTTAAGATTAGATTTAGTAAGTTATATAGATTTGGTCGAACTTTATCGTATTATTATTTGAAAATAGAGAAAATTTGTCAAAAAATAATTAACAATAGAAAAAAAAATTGTATAATAATTTGAGAAATAGAGAAAGTCACCTGTGCAAGAAAAAAAATATGGAAAACTTTGTTTAGGAATAGCTAAATAGAAAAAAAAAATTATAAGATTTGATCGGTGAATTTTAAGAGTTTTTTGTTGCTATACAAAAGAGATAATTTAGGTGTTTGCCCATTTAAAAAATTTGACAGATCCTTATCATATTAGTATTAAAATATATAAGAATTCGTGGAAAATGACTAAGTAAAAAATATATAAAATTCATGTAAAATTGATTAAAAATGATAAAATATTTTAAGATTATATTTTGTGAATTAGAAGAATTTAAAATGTAATTGAAATTGTATGTAGTAGAGATTCTTGTACAGGAATGCATGCAAATCCAACAACAATGATCTCTTTTCATCCTACAATGTGTGCCTCAAGCATTAAGGTTATATGACAATGACACTAAGAAAGCCGCCATATCCATAGGTGCTTCGGATGAATTAAGGTTGTAACTGCAAACAAATTTTCACACTTTAAAGAATCTTCAGTGAAATAAAATTTAGATTCGTGTTCTACAACTCGTATCAAGGAATTCGTATCTTAAAAACTCCTAAAACCAACTTTGCAACAACTCGAGTTAGGAGAGACTCCAATGCTCAGATGGATAACCTAAACCAGGGGTTAAAAAAATGCCATGGCCGAGATGCAAATATCGGCCGATATGCATATCAGCCGCAATATTGGCCGATAATTTTCTCTCTCCTGCGATATCAGAACCGTGAAAAAACCGCAAAAAACGGCAAAAAACCACAAAAAACCATGAAAGCCGTATCGGAAGAACCGTTGAAAACCGTGAAGAACCGTTAAAAACCTCAAAAAACTGTGAAAAACCGTGGAAAAATCGTGAAAACCCGTATCCATTTTTTTAAAAAAGAATAAAAATAAATAACTTTTAAATACCGATATTTATGTATATCGGCCGATATGGTGACCGATATTGTGGACCGAATATCGGCCATATTGGCCGATATTGTTCAGTCTTAAAAAACCAATACATATCAGCCGATACGATATGTATCAGCCGATATTTGGACC
This sequence comes from Chimonanthus praecox, assembly GCA_022113865.1. Lineage (NCBI taxonomy): Eukaryota > Viridiplantae > Streptophyta > Magnoliopsida > Laurales > Calycanthaceae > Chimonanthus > Chimonanthus praecox. Next base: position 217,581 of record JAINRJ010000137.1, read on the forward strand.
CCTGACCTAAACCAAGTTCACTCGATGGAAATTGAATCTAGGCTCAAATCCCACTACAATTATCGACACCGTGCAATATACACTAATGAAATTGTTGTTCAATTTCAATCAAATTGAAATATGGAATTAAATTTCAAGAATGGAATGGTCGAATATGAACTTGAACAATTAAAATTGAAAACAAAATTCAAATACCATTCATGTTTGAAAATTAATTCAGCATTCAATCAATTAAACTGCAAAAAAAACAAACTCACCAAACTTTGGAGAGAACCTCAAGCACTGTACTTGAGCTTTGCTTATTGTTTATGTCATGCCCCTACCCTCCAGACATGTGATATTTTTTTTGAAAACCAATCAAAATCAATCACCAATCCTCAATGATGTTTCGCACACTCGGGGAAACCTATCATTTCTAGATTCATAGAAAATCGGAAAATCCTACCAAAACTTCGGTAGAGTTCTGCCTATAAGTGGAACATAGGGAACATAATCCCCTCAACCACATTAGCTGGAAAAACATTTGTGCCTCTGAAAATGATATATTTTTTCCATGTCAATAAGTTTGCTTGTGAGTCCATGTGTTCCTCTGAAAGAAAAAAGTCGAAATGCAAAGACGGGAAGGCAAAACAACAACAACAAAAAAGGGTGTATGACATGAAGGAGAACAAAGTCAGATAAATGGACTATAATAGACTTAGAAAGATTTGATACTTACCTCCTGATTAGACTTAGAATCATGCTCATTACTGGTTAAGTTAAAATGAATTCTAAGTTGGTTTAGTCCATAATTTAGATTTATGAAAAATTAGAGTAAAGAATTCTGAAGTGTTTACTCAGTATTACTGTCCACGATTAAGTTCAGGATCTTCGGTACTCTAATGCGTGTTATTGGTATTCTGAAGGTTTTGGTTCGGCGGTTTGTCAGATAGTATGATATTTTTTTTTATTTTGTCTTACCAGAGATGACAAGACGAAATAAGCCATCATCACCAATTTTCTTACCCACTCACTCTTCGAATTAAGTACTTCATCTACTCTCATTTATCTTAAAAGGAAATTTGTTTTGATAATTTAGTCTATTCAGTTGATGATTTTCTTTGTAGGGTTGTTGATGGAAAACTTATTGATTCTTCCGTTACTGTTTCTAGCCCCATTGTCGTCCACCCTGCCAATTCCACTTGCACCAAATATACCACCTGCCACTTTTCCACCAATTCCATCTCTAAAACCACAATTCTCCACTTACTACCTCATCCACCAATTTATTCTTCTCTTATTGTTTGTCCTTCCACCAAATTCCATCTTCTTTTGGATTCTCAAGTTTGCTACTACCTTTCCTCTAAACAGGGGTATACAAAGTCGGCACTTAGATTCATTAGATCCACTTTTTGGATTCTCAGGACTATGTGGACAATTTAATAGTGGAGTCAGTGTCAAAGGCCAGACATCTGGAGGTTTTAAAAAAGGTGCTCAATGAAAGCAAGTTCTAAGGTTTTCTTGTTCCCTACTTTCAACTTCTCTATAGAATCAACCAAATATGCCACTTTATAACTTAGAATAGTTGTATGAAAGAAACTAAACGTATTTCTTTATCTACATGCATGTTATTATGTAAATCAATCTCAATTTGGTCTTCACACACACTAATATATATTCCCTCCATCCCATTTTAACTGTTTGATTTGAAACATTTGTATTTTTTAAAGAACTCTTTTAAAAAGGCTAGTACTCCATGTGATCTCATATATTTTCACACACTTTATACTACTCCAGTATAAATGAGACAACTATTTTTGGACAATTTCAAAATCCAAATAAAACAACTAAATTGGAATAGATGGAGTATATAATAAAACTAAACATATGAAGTATTTCTTTGTCGACATGTATGTTATTATGCAAACCAATCTCAACTTGGTCTTCACACGCATTAATATATATATATATACATATATATGTATATGTATGTATATGTATATACATATATATGTATATGTATGTATATGTATATATATATATATATATACATATAGATCTTGAGCTCTTGAAACTGATTTTTAATTGCATGGGATATCTTCCTTCGGACAACATATAAATCGTTAGTGGAGTTAGCTATATATCATTTTAACACTGAATGTGCACCTTCAACTCTTGAAGTTGCTGCATTTTGAAAATGTAAACTCCAACCAATCCATGCCTTGACGAATTGCTTCTTATGTGGGATCCATGTCCTTCTTATATAATTCACTGCATCTGAATAATCTCGAAAATCTTGTTTGAATGCCTCAAACGCTTCATTAAATTCAACTTCGGATGGAGACTCGACCAATTCATTCCATTCAGTCAAAAATGCATTCCATTCTTCCACTTTATTGAAAAGAGGCTTATAATGAGAAAGAATATTCTTATTGATGTGTCAAATACACAAGATATGTACAGCATTAGGGAACTCTGAAATCAATGACATTCTTCAACGCCAAATCTATATTGGTCAAAAAAAATTGTCAATCATGATCGACTCCTAATACCTTCTTGAACATCTGTAACGCCCATACGTAATTTTCAAAATTTTCATTCCTCATAAATGCAAAGCATGAGTAGAAATTCTTGTTGAAACTTGTGATACCAACAATATTAAGCAATGACATATGATATATGTTGGTTTTGTAAGTACAATCCATGAGAAATACATTATTATAGCTCTTCGTAAGTACAACTGACAGTGGATGTGCAAATAAAAGATGAGATAAATGACCTTGACTGTCATAGTTGAGAAAATATTGGTAACCACCTTCTTGAAGATCTTCTAATAAGCCTTCAATTGAAGTACGACCTCTAAGTTGCTCTTTTCGAACCGAAGACAAAAAATTGTACAAATCAGTAGATAATACTCCAATCTCTGGATTCTCGTTTCGAAGGGTCGTCATAATTTGCCGGGGTGGTACATTGTTGTTATGTATTTCAATGATCATTCTCTTCTCTTCATTTGAAAAACACCTTATACTAGGATGACCTACTAATACGCTCGTAAGATCATGATTGTGCTCCACATCTTTTATAGTCAACTTCCATGACCCATCAACAATTTGTTTCCCTCTCACTTCAAATGGACAATGAATAAGGTGAGAATATGCTTTCTTCTTTCTCTTATCATCTTTCAAATTAACTGTACTACGATATGTATCCCTCTGTCGCAACCAATAATAACTACATTGCTTCTATTGCATGATCTCTTAATGGTAGCTACAAATCCTTGCGCAATGGAAACCTCTTTAACATGCTTCACTAAATCGTCACGACTTGAAAAACACCTCTCAACAAACCCATTGTCAACAATATCATTCTCAACAATCTCATCATTTTCAACAAATGTGGATAAAAGTCCCTCACAATTCATAGTACTAATTTCAAAGAAATTTTAAGAGTCTTGGGTTTGAGAAATAGTTACCTTTGATTCCGATTAGGAGATTGAGAGAGTAGCTTCTGAAATACTTTCGAATCAATATAGGAGATTTGAGAGAGTATCTTCAAATAGTGGAGTAGTTCGTTTTCGAAAAGGGGTTTGGGGTTTGAGGGAAAATAGTTTGGAAAGAAGTTTGAGAGAGAGATGTTTGAGTGAGAGGGGTGTAGAAAGGCCTTTGAGGGAGAATATTTCAAAATCGGGGAGGTTTTGAATGAGAAGATTTCTAAATCGGGGTTCTGAGGGAGTAGGGTTTCGAAAGGGCAAGATGGAAACGAAGAATGAGATGGAAGAGGGGAGCGAATGAACTTATATTCAGTTTCACGTGGAAGATCGATCACACGATCACATAAATCGATCGATCGATCTTGAGATGACAGGTCGACTGTCAAACTGTCGACCTCTCAGTTAAAATCGATCGCACGATTCTATGTGATCGTGTGATAGATCTTTGAATGGGTCACAATCGATCGAATGATTTTATGTGATCGATCGATCGATCTTGCCCTAAACAGACAATCGATTGATCGATCCCATATAATCGTGTGATCGATCTTAATAGGAGAGGTCGACTGTCAAACTGTCGACCTCTCAGTTAAAATCGATTGCACGATTCGATGTGATCGTGCAATCGATCGTTGAATGGTTCACAATCGATCAATTGATCACATATAATCGTGAGATCGATCATGATAGGAGAGGTCGACTGTCAAACTGTCAACCTCTCAGTTAAAATCTATCGCAGGATCCCATGGAACCGTGCGATCGATTGAATCTCGTGTTATGATCAATCGATCGATTCGAAAATGAACTGTCGGATCGATCGATCGATCGTATACGCATCAGATCAATCGATCAACGCGAAATGACGTTGCAGAATTGATCGCACGATTTCAAGCGGAAGGGGCAGAATCGTAATTTCCCGTGAAAAACCGAAAATCGGTGTCTGGTGGCAGGTTTCTGCGGTGTCTATATGGCCAGCCGTTTTCTTGTTCCCTACTTTCAAGTTCTTTATAGAATCAACCAAATATTCCACTTTATAACTTAGAATAGTTGTATGAATGAAACTAAACGAATGACGTATTTCTTTGTCGACATACATGTTATTATGCAAATCAATCTCAACTTGGTCTTCACACGCACTAATATATATATATATATATATATATATATATATATATATATATATATATATATATATATATATATATATATGACAAATTGGTGCAGACTTCTTAGAGCATCTTATTAATCCTTAGATCATCTGCAAGTCTTCCTACCTATACACACCGAATAATTTTATGAAGATTGTCCCTTTAGATATAGTGGGAATAGAACTCAAGACTCTCATTTCCTAATACGAATTTCTAGTCATCATTCCACCTATTCAAATATACTCAAATCATTGAGTCTAACTTGGATTATGACACCCACACATTTTGAAATAGCTAAAATTGTTTTAAGAAATGATTCCTTGGTCACGATAAGTGGAGTAGCACTTCTTAACCCACCACATAAACCTAACCCAAATTCAATCTAAGTTAGGTTTTTGGGTTTGTACACATTATTCTTTTAGCAAAATTGTATGTCAATTTTTTCATTGGTTTAAATTTTAAAACATTATATTTATCCAACTTGATCCCTTACTAAAAGCTGCAGAAACCTAAAGTATGGGCTTGATGTAATCATCTCAATGTGGGTTGGAAATTCCCAACCCACCCACTAATTTTACTCAAAATCAATCCAAAAATTGCATTTGATTATTTATTTACCTTCAATCCATTTAATAAATATTCGGCCCCAGACACTTAGTCGTCAACATGATCTTGGATTAAACAACTCCAACATCAAAATCCTATTTTGGAACTAGAAACAAAGCATGCCTCAGCTGTAGTAAATTTTAACAATAATAAAAAGAAAAAAAAATAACAAAACGAACATATGTACTAATTTCAAAAACTCATTCTTCCACTCAAGGTGATTCAAAAACCAAATGAAAGATTAAAGAGGACAGTTTCAAGAAATTACATAAAGAAACCATAGTTAATGGCAAAAGTTCAGGTTATGTTGTGATGTTTAACTACTGTATAAAACTTTCTTAGACGACATTTACTCAAATAATTTTACTAATTTATCCAACAATCAAAATGGCATAAAATTTTGTATAGATTTAATAGACACACTGAGGTTTCTAAAAAACCCTTTTATATCAAATATAAAAAATGTTCAGACGTTAGACTATTAGTATTAGCAAACATTAAGAGCATGAAACTGTAGCTTTTCAATCCGTACATATATCTAACCTGTTAAAAATCTGAAATCAAACTTTCTGTATTTGAAGATTTTACTGTAGGGCTGCAACTTGGGTCGGGCTTTGACTTGACCCGCATGACTTGATTCGAGAAATTATACAGGTCGGGTTGAGAATTTTGGATCAGCAGGTCGGGTCGAGTTGGGTTGAGAAGACAAAAATCTGCATGGAATTTGGGTCAGGTCAGATTGAGGATTTTACAAGTTAACCCGACCTGACCCGGCTAACATTAGACTAAAATGGGTTTAAAATGTGGGTCGGGTCAGAATTCAGATTTATTTGGGTTAGAATTCGAGTCGGATCGGATTGAGAAATTCAGGTCGAGTCGGGTCGGATTCCATAAATATCAACTCCGGTCAAGTTGGGATTTAAAGAACCCGACCCGTCCGACCCAAGCACTCATGGTATCATTATCAATATATAAGTTAAAACTGTAAAAGTCTAGAAATATAAGTTCCCAGTTCAGATGTGAGATGACTGCATCTTGGTGTCTTGAGGACACGACCTAATAGATCATTATATCGAATAGTCGGTTCATAGTCTCTTACCGAAAAAAATGGCTGCACGTGCAGTGGCACCATGTGAAACCCACTTACATTATATTACAAAATGTTTGTATTTAAAATAGGCAAAAAATGGCAGATTTTCTAATAAAGAAGATGCAAAGAAAGCAAAAATTCCAACTCTTAAGTGATTATTAACGACGGTTCTTCAAATCCAGACTAAATCTGTATGTTTTCATAATGCAATCTAAATTCTTTAGATAGTCACCGAGAAACTTGAAAAATAAGAATGAATACAGGAAAAAATATTTTAAAACCCCTCTTGAAACCAACTAAGGGAACCTATAGCATCCTTTCATAGAGATCAAAGGACACTTGAAAGGGTCACATACCCTTTGAACTAAAGGATACATTTTACTGAAAAGACACAATTTCAAATAACATCCTTTAAAAAAAATAGATTTTCTTTTAAAATAAAAACTAATTTTAAAATATCCAACATACCACCATATCAGATGCGAAGCTTCTTGCTCCGGTGATGGGAGTCATCTTCTCCTTGACACCCAGATTTCAAGTTTATTTCAAGGCAAGTTAGTTATTGAAAAACAATACTTCTGTTAGTTTTACATGTTTCTGAAGTTTTTATGATATTGTGATGCTTTTTCAATTGTCTCAACGAAATAGGCTATTTTGTCAGTTGCAAGTAAACTAGCACAAATTGTTAATATGTAAAGCATCTCTACTTATAATTAATGAAATGTTTATTAAACATGAGGAACAACATCACCACCATCTGTTCGTTACAATTCATGATATCCAACGCACGCCATAAACTCTGGCCTTGTATCAATCAATGAAAATCCGGTGTTTATATTATTTTTTTGTCAAAAATCTTATTTTCACAAAAATGAACAAGATATTCTCTTACCAAGAGAGGAAAATCTCTCTATTTTCTTCATTAATTTTTCTTCTCTGCCCAAATAGGAAACATATTTCTTGGAAGAAGAGGAAAATGTCTCATGTTGGATGCTCTTGGCAAGAGACTTTTTTTTTTTTTTTGGAACAATGGAATCCCCACCTCACATTAAGGGTGAGATTAATCCCACGAGCATGTGTAAACCTCTCAATCCACACACACTAGTTAAGTCGATGAGGAGTAACCCATGAGTAGTGGCCCAGTCCATGGAAGAAGAAGAGAGACTTATTTTCTTTACTCTTTTAACTTTCCGTGAGCCCAAAAATGACAAGCAACCCTTAAAGTGACACCAACTATTAAATATCAGCTGGGATTTTCTTTTCTTATTTTCAAAGGTGAACTGACTCAAACTTGCTACCTAGCGGTTGCAGCTTTGAACAGTTACCCTTCAATCAAGACTGTGTGCTTCTGTCAATTGGTTCACACTTATGTTGATTCCTATGCCTGAGTAGGGATATATAGTCCAACCTAAATGGACATATGGTTGATATGAAGCAAGTAATATTTAAATAACAATAACAACAACTACTACTGTTACTAATAATAGAAGAAACTTACATTGAGAGTTCCCTTTTAAGTAAACAAAATATAGGTGAAGACAAGCAATGCATTTTAGCAAACTAATAGATATCTATTGATTTTATCTGAAAACCAACAGACAAGACAACCCCAATTAGAGCAAAATTAACCTCTGTTAAATAGGATGTGATGTTGTATTCTTTAAAGAAGAGGATTGCAAGCAGAGTGGAGGATCAAAGTGATGCAGACATGCAGTTCACATGTGATTGTGTGTAAAATCCACACCATTCTAATCATCAGTCTGCAGCTGATTCTTCTCGCTTGTTTGCTTTGATGCGTTGAACTTCTTTGTTTCTCGGTGCATGTGAAGTTCCATCCGAGGAGACTTTTCCTCACTATAGGAGAAATAACTGATTAGATGCTTCTCAGTCTTGCTAAATTCTCTAATGCAAGAGGAGGTATAGACTCTTCTTTCTTGGACTCTCTGTCTTCAGAACCAAAATCCTTGGATGAACTCACTTCCAGATCTTCATTATCATGCTCAGAAGTTTCAGGAGCAGCACCTGGGACATTTGACAGCTCCTGAACCTTTCCTATTTCAGTATACTTACCCCACAGAACCATGTACAATCCTATGATGATCAAAACTGCTCCTAATATGCTGAAAAAATCATGAATCAAAAACTAATTAAATGGTATTAGCATAAATTTTATGTGCTCTCTTACTGCCATCATCTGGGGGAGCATTTTCTATGCTATAGTTTCCTAAATTCAAACTTTAAGCTTGCAAGCGTTAATGATTTCTATTTAAAATGCTAAAACTGTCACTGAGATGCAGATTTTTTGAAGAATGCATCTACAAATTAAATGTTTAAGCAACATGGGAGTTATCAATTATGGCCAATCTTTAGATTTAAACTATTTACTAAAACTAGCTTCATTGTATGTGCTCTCTTAACCAATAAATTTGGAAACAAAACAAAACCCCCATGTAAGTTCAAAGCAATTTAATACGTTGACTGCAGGAAGTTGTGATATAAGCACAAAACAGTATGGTAAATCTATAGTGAGGGGTGTGACACTCATCAACCTGGACGAATGGATCATAAACGAACTCTTTTGAATTGCAAAATGCCCTATATCACAAATCACTTTCATGGGGCAATTTCACTGTTTTAACTTAAAAAGAGAACCCACTGATGGGTATGATTTCAACCTAATATGCATCCAGGCTTTTCACAGATCAAATGGATGTATTCTGAATCTTCTGATCCAATGGTCTAGATAAGAGAAAAGTGGAGGCAGGAAATTTAATCATTTGTATAACTGCAACAAGTGATATTGCTGCCTTTGTTTATTCACTATTACTTTAAAATGCGGGACTTCTTTGAAGTGACTTCCATACCTTCCAAGATAGAGTTTCTCATCCAACATGAAGGACCCCAGTATGGCCACAATCACAGGCATCAAAGGATTAAAAATGGAGCCAAACAGTGGACCCTGCTGCTTTATACACCATACCAACAACCAAATAGCCAATGCAGATGACATTGCTCCCTGTATTTAACATGCATATGTTAGTTGAACAAAATACACTTTTTGAGGCTTGGGATAACTTAATTCATCTGTATGTTAAAAGATGCTGCTGCCTTTTCCATCAGTAGGATTATTCTGAAAAAAAACCTTCCCTATCACTTGAATGCTAATAATTGCACAGAACATCATATTATGAGGGTATAGAGTAGAAACTAGGAAGAATTAATCCCCTAAAAAGAATTAATCCCCTAAAAGTTCATATATTTCCAGGGGAGGAAGTTAAAAATTCAGAGATATAGGCATGTTCACAAAAGAAAGAATCTCAGGTGATAATGAAAAGACAGGTAGATATACTGCAGTTTGTTCAAGCAAGGAAGAGAAGAGTTACTAAATCAACAGTTCTCCAAAAGAAAGACATGTTAGCAAAGTCCCACATTGCCTGTGGTCCTTGGGGTTATGAGTGATGCAGGCTAGGTAGGATTAAGAATACCCAACCTCAAATTATAGCGGAAGCTTGAATAATATCTTGAATAACCCTTCAATCTTCACAAAACAGTCCTTCGTTTTGCACTTGAATCTTCATAAAATAGTCCTTCGTTTTGCACTTGAATCTTCACAAAACAGTCCTTCGTTTTGCTAAACAAAATAACAATTTTATTGATCAAAATAATCTCCCCTCCAAACTGGCTATTACAAGTCCTTAAATAAAAACACAAGAGTCCTATCTAATTAGGAACTCCTATTAATAAACACCTACTAAATAAGAGTCCTATCTAATTAGGAACTCCTAATAATAAACAACTACTAATTAAAAACAAATCCTAATAAAACTAAGCCACGTGATAGCTGTTTTTCCATTCCACAAGGTGTCCCAATTTAAGTAGGTTTGGAATTCTCAAATCTTCCAATGTTGGGTCTTCATCTTAATTGGGCTTCAAATTTTGGCCCATTTTAAAGAGGCTCACTTTTGACTTTGGGCTGACCCAAATTGCTCATGCACCCGCCGGGATCAAAAATAAAATTTTCATCTTTCGTATCAGAGCCCGAGCTTGGTAAATTGCTAACGTACCCACCCGGGTCAAAATTAAAATTTTGATTACGTCCACATATGTCCGCATCAATGAGGGTCATAAGCACCTGGGCACCCTCTCCATAATAGTCGGTTTTTAAGGATGAGTTATACTCATGTGTTTAACATGGTATCAGAGCAGAGGGTACCACAAGGATAGGTCAGGTTTGTATCTCTAGCCTTGCATGCAGGGGAAGAGCCGAGTCTCTCTAGCCCAGGCACTGTAGGGAGTGTCAGCAAAGTCCACATTGCCTGTGGAACTTGGGGTTATGAGGTTTATAAGCACCTGGGCACCCTCTCCTTAATAGCCGATTTTTAAAGATTAGTTCTACTCATGTGTTTAACAGGTGATTCCACAATGTAATCAGATAGACAGTTCCTGAACTGAAATTGAGAGTGAGAAGACGTCTGTACATTTTATGATCCAGAGCTTGATGTCACGAAGGCGCTTCCCGTCCCAAAATGGCTAGCCACTATGGTGGTGCCTACTCTCACTTACAAGCCCAGCACCTTCCGAACAGATATCCGATGTGGGACTCAACACACGCCCGCGTGATAAGCTCCCCGTCTCAATCCCCTAGTGCCCTCGCCAAGGGGACCCAAGACTCTTTCATGTAGGGTCCCCGCGTCAGGGGGAGCCACACAGCCGTGCCCCAGGGTTAGCTTTGATACCAATTTCACAGAAGCGCTTCCTATCCCAAAATGACTAGCTATTATGGGTGTTTCCTATCCCCACTTATAAGCCCAGCACACATCCGATATGGGACTCAACACACGCCCACGTGACATTGAGCTTAAGACTAAGTTTACAATGCCTAAAATGCATATGCTATGATAGATGTGTGGGGTGATGGTGAAGGATAAAATTAGAAATGAGTAAAATAGGACAGATATAAGAGTTTCTTCAATAGAAGAAATGATGAATGTCATTAAAGATGGCATGGTCACATCCATAGGCCACAAAGAACCCCTGTACAGAGAATCAAAAGATTGCGAGTAAAAAGCAATAGGAAGCCATTAACGAGATGGTTTGATGTGTAAGATAAGACATGATAGATCGTGAGAAGTCAGTAAATGATTCTTAACAGGGTAGAGTGGAAAAATATAACTCTTAGCTGATACATGGGATAAGTGGCTGTAGTGATGTTGATGATGACAACATTCAAGCATTTCCTACCTCGAACACCATCATCATCAAAGTCATTCATGGCTTCTACTTTGGTTAGCTCTATGAGTTCTACTGTCTACTCAACACTATAAAAATATCATGTCCTCCATCATGTCCTACTTACAACATCAAGCCAAGTCATTAATAGCGTTCCCTTTACCTGGTACCTTTTACTTGTAACCTTTTGATTCATGCATTACCCATTACATGGAATATATGAAATCCCATTACTCCATGTAAGTACAGAAGAACATAATGTCTACACTCAGCAGAAATGGTGGGCAGAATTAAGATAGTCCATTTTGTACTATTTCCTAAACCTAAATTAGAAATTGTTGCCTTTTTAGCAAAACCCAAACTAAAATTTGAACTTGAGACAAATTTTATAGAAAGAATTCAATTTCATTTTATTTGATTTTTTTTTTAGTTCCACAATGTAATTGAAGGAAAATTGAGTGTGAAGTGTGACATATAAATACCCTCTCAACCCATCCTTGTCCTCAAGTCCTTCATTGCTTGGGCCCCACTCTTGCCTAGTGCAAGAGAAATAAAAAATAAAAAGAAAAATACATTTTACAATAATAATAATTACACAGAAAGAAAAGAGAGAAGAAGTCGAATAGAGATTAGAAGCCCAACAACTTTCTCCCATCTCTCAAAGAATTCAAGTTTTGTTAGCGGGATAGTGGCCGGAAAATGGGAGCAGGCATTGAAGTCTTCTCAAATTTAATCCATCACCTGTCTTGAATATTTTCCTATTTTTTAACTCTACAGGGAATGTTCAACAAAAAATTTTAACAAAAAACTTGTTTGCCACCAGGAAAGAAATAAATTTCTATTGAAAATTTTATCATATAAATATAAAAAACTTGCAGTCAGTCATACCCATGCATATAGCCCATTCTAAAAGTGGTATATATGTAGTTTTGAAAACAAAAAAATGTCATTACATTTAGTCAAGCTTGGCCATCACAATCATTACCTACCTATTTCTCCACCTATCTAGGGCAAGTTCTTGGGTTCTACATTTCCATTCTACCCTATCAAAAATCAGATCATCCTCACTCAGTCTATCATATTATTAACCCCATCAATCCAAGTTTTTCCAAACATCCTCCTTTTCCTAGTGTCTTCCAAATATAGTCATTTGATTTTCTATAGTGGGCTGTTCCTGGTCATCGACATACAAGCCCAAACCATTTCAAACAGCATTCCCTCTTTTTCTCATCCATTCGAACTACCTTTAAGATTTAAGATGGGCTATGATGAATGTAAATTTCACAACAGTTTTCATATCAATCGTTTGAGCATATCAGTGGGTAGGTTGCAGATGAATAATTCAAAACAAATTACCCATAGAACCAAAATCAACAAATCAATGTTCTTCACAAATTACTACTGTGCTTTCTCATATGAGGAAAGCTTCACTGCCTCAACGAAATAAATCTTTTGTCTCCAATGTCAAAGATCATGTATTGGTGGTAAAAGTGTTTTGAATTGTGCATTCAACAAGTCACATAATGAATGCAGAGGAAAATTTTTAAAATTAGGATAATCTAGCTACTTAGTTACTGCAATACAAATGATCACCAAAGGGAGAAGAAAGTATGAGTTGCACGAAATGAATATTCGATGAGCAGAAAAACACATCGAATCATCAGAACTTGTCAATTATGAGATCCTCACACAACCCACAATATAGAAAACAGGGGCAGCAGTGATTCCTTCACCCTGAGCTATGGACCATCAATGTTGACCTTTTGTCTGGGTGTCAATCAAACACCTGACGGTGATGTTCTTATTAAAAAAATTAAAATCCACAATTCGGATGAAAATTTCAAATGCTAGATTTAATTAGACAAGGGGACATACAGAGTAAATGACAGTAAGGAGCCTGACGTTCCAACCGAGCTTCCAATCTGACCAGTTGTGATGATCCATGGCCAAGGAAAATACGACCGACTGAATGGATGCCATCACACACATCAATGCAGTGCTTGAGTAATGGCATGGGTACCTTTGGCTCATTTTAGCCTGTAACATGCAATGCAAAAACAAAAAAATCAGGAAATACATATATGTTTTACAAAAAGGAAGGCCATTATTAGGAGGTGATCTTGTTTTAAGAGGAACTGGCAGAATCACCTGAATTATCAACCATACTGAATAACTGGTACAACTTGCAATAGAAAGTAATGAACCCAAGACATTCTGGTTAGAATTTGTATGGGTTGATGCATGGTTTGGACCCAACAAATTGACCTTTGTGGACCATAGGTTAATTTCAATGCCTTTATACAAGGTGAGAATCATTGTACCACCTATCCCCATCAGCAATCCCAACACCTTTACTTGCCCAGATTTCGTCCGGAATGCAAGCTTCTCTAACCTGTCAGCCATTTTTCTTAAAATAATTAAAGACCATATCTGGAAAATTCAACCAACGAAAATTGGCTGAAATCCATCTTCAATGCAAAAACCAGCCACTGCATGGATTAAGGACAAGTCTTGATTAAAAAAAATATAGAAATATACATTTAAGACCAAGATTCAAGTAAGACAGCTTATTTACCTGATTATTAAGAAATGTAAGAACTTAACACGTTGCCCAAATCCCAAATAAGGAAATCCATGATTTTACCACTGGAATATTACAATAATCTGATTGAAAATTTAAAGAAAAAACGAAAAGAGAAAAATGTTCTTACCGAAAAGAGACTGCCAAGATTAAAGTAATTGCAGGAATAAGATTCGTTATGGTAGAAACAAAAATTGCAGAGGTCATAGCTATCGCTGAAATGTATAGATTCTGCACCAAAGTTCCTCTAGGGAGAGAGAAAAAGAGCCATGTGTGAGAGATAAAGAGAAAAGTAAGTATTTAAAAAAAAAAAAATTATATATATATATATATATTTAAATAAAATAAAATATCCAAAAAATTTAAACAGAACAGTAGGCCTAAGAGGAATATATATTTGATATTCATTAAGGATTTTAATAGTCCAAGCTTGCTGTAGGCTGTGGCTAACACAAGCCCAAGTCATATACATATCAAGCTGAAATTAAGATTAGAGTAAATGGTTTAAAAAAGTTACTGATATATTTCAAAGTAATTACTGATATAAAAGCCACTTTCCCCATTTTTCACCTCCTTTGCTTACTTTTCCCTATTTCTTCGGGGCTAACCAGAACCATCTTCTTGGGTGACTTGAGCTTCAAAAACGGATATTAGAGAGATATCTACATTGACTAAAAGTGTTATTGGCATTCCCCCCTTTAGGAGCTCTTCCACTGAAGATCTTGCCAGCAACATGTTGAAGCTGTTCAATATAAATAAGCGAGGAAATGAGGCTTAACAAGATGGATTATGAATAAAATGTCAATCTGATTGGATGATCCTTGCCTATGAACTTTTAATTTGAGAGAGAGAGACAGAGATAGAGACTGTGTTGGGGCTGATGAACAAGTCTCACATTAGAAGTATAGATGGAGATTTAGGAATTTATAAAGAACTTGGATTACTCCACCTAATAAGTGGTATCAGAGCTAAGTCTTAGGCTATCTCATGTAGACTCAGGAGATCTCCTAAGAGAACAAGTTGGTTGGCCTCGTTCGAAGGGAGATTGTTGGGGCTGACAAACGAGCCCCACCTTAAAAATGTAGAGGGAGATTTAGGGTTTTATAAATGACTTGAGTCACTCCACCTAAGAGGCTCGTCCTTTGGAAAGGATACTCAGGTCTTAAAGGAGAGTAGTAATGTAGTGTAGGTGGATATATCCAAACCCATAACGTTCCTACCTCAACAGATGGGAGACTCTTCAACAGTTTTAGCATAGGCCGCAACTAGTTTGCCCTTGGGCCCTTGTGACATCTAGTCATGCCACCAATTCCCGTTCTTGTTGTACCCATGAGGCCCCATCAAAGTTTAGCTTCACCACCCCTTTCAGAGGAGGAAGTCAATGACTAATAATGTTCATAGGTATGGATCCCATCTCCCCACTACTTCCTGCAGACCATTCCATCGATTTTTTTCTCTGCATGAGCAGCTATGAACGAGGACTGGAAACTTGCCTAGCAAATTGAAATCTATTCCTCCCTTTCCATAGTTGTCATAAATAAAATACAGTCAGGAAATTGTTTTCCTGTAAACAGAAATTCCAAATCCAATCAATAAAATTAGGAATGGTATAAGGAGCATGAGAGATTTTATTACAACATGCCCAGGTTTTCAAAGTTTGCGAGCAGGTGCAGAGTAGTCTCTTCTTCTAGGTTACATCTCATGCAAAGGGCATTAGCATTCGGGTTCCAACCATGGAGCTTGGCATGCACTGAAAGTTTTTATTTTATTGGTCTCTAAATAAAACACACTAAAATCAATTCAAGTTTTGCTTTGTTTAAGTTTTTTAGTGTTCTTCTGATTTGTGTTCTAGTTCTAGAATTAATTTTTGTCCTTGATTGAATTTAATTTCTAATTTTTTGGAATTGAATTTTTTTAACGGTAATAAAGAGAGAGATTCATAAAGAAAAAAATTCAGTACAAGAGAAAAGGTTTACGAGATATTGACAAAAACAAGAAAAGAAAGACAGAAAACAAAAAAGATGGAACATCATGCGCTAGAAAAAGAAATAAATATCGTCATCTTTAAAGATGAAAGACGCCAAAAATAGGTCCCTATGCCATTTTTTGCAAAATAATCGGCTACCCCATAGCCGCGCACCTTATATGGACAAAAGAGACCTCAACTTCTAAGAAGTGCCTTAATCTTCCTAACTGTGGTAATGAGTATCCATAGGAATCGCTTCAAGTTTTTCGCCCATTTAATGGCATTTACCGAATCTCACTCGATAACTAATTTTCCATCACCTAGCCCTACCCAAATCGTCAAAGCCTTTCACCCATTTGGAATTGAATTAAGAAATTCAATTTTAGAATTCTTATTTTCTTTAGTGAATCTCAAAGTATCAAATTCTGTCTAATGAAGTTTCAACTTTATTCCATTATTCAAGTGAGAATTTAGAGTTTTGGCTCATCATCTTTGAAGTTTCGTTTGTCGAAAATGTGAGTGAGTTATCGAGTGACGTTATTCTGTCGAAATTGATCTGAGAATATTCTTAGACATCGAGATTTTTTGAGTTCTGATTTACTTGGATTTTTTTCGAGTTCAAACCTGATATTGTGGAATACTTTATTTTTTATTTTGAAGACATAAATAGAGATTAAACCTGATTCTACCCTTCATCAAAAATCCAGACAGAAAAAACAAGTTTTCATGCCACAGCTATCCAAGGAGATCCAATTCAGGCTAGAAATTTTGATTTTAGGTTGTCAAAATTAGATTGATAGAATTCGTTGTTCATTTGGATGATGTTTAGATACTTGCAATTCTCCAAAGTTTTGGCGGTCTATGTTTAAAACCATGATAGGAGGAGAATTATCTCCCTCATTATCAATCATCTCCGTTGCCATTTGTATAACCCTTCTCTTCTTTCTCTGCGTCGTTCTGCAGTCAATTGTACATGTACCAGCAAATCTTATACTAAATGAATCAGAGAGAGTGAAAAAAAAAATAAGAACAATGAGAATCTATTTGTAGACGCATTTTATAAAGAAGCTTTCCAATGGAAAATGTATAAAATGGTTAGATACAACTACTAAGTATTCTTGAGAAAAAAAAAAAAAAGAGTTTCCTACTATCGACAAAGATATTAGAACTTGAAAAAGATGTTAATGATTATACCCACTCACCCAACAAATCCACTACAAAACCCTTCCCACAAAACCATCCATGTCAACGGAGGCCGACTTTTCCTACAAGAAAGCAAGGTAGTAAGTCAAACATTACAATGATAATATAAGAAATTTATTTTGAAAGTAGTAACCGACCATAATAAGTACATAAAATATAGTTCTAGTTTCCTTTCTCAAATAATAGGGTTCGGGGGGGTTGAGCTGGAGTTTAATAAATCCAATTCAACCCAAATAAAAAATTATTGAGCTCGACTCGAGTTACTTGCTCGAATTGCTCAAGCCAATTCAACCCGAGTTACTGGCTTAACCCAACTCGAGTTTCTGGCCCAACCCAACCCAAGTTGCTATTCCCGCTCAGCCCAACTTGGACCTACAATGCAATTCATTTTTAGTCTAAATTTGAAAAAAAAAAAATCGACAGTAATTTAATTTCTATATCTATATTTTTCAGCTTTATTCAACATATAAAAACTGCTTTTGACACTAATATGAATCATAATAAAATAACATCTTCTTCAAATAAAAAAAAAATCATTAAAAAAACAAGAAAACTCAACAAGAGAATGAGCTTCTATATCTACATTCTTTATTAGTTGTGATGTTATTCATCCTGCAAAAATTCAGGTCAGATCTAGTTGATTTTAAATTTCTGAGTTCAGCACGACCTAAATTCTATGCAGGTTTTTTTTTCCAACCCACCTTGACCCTAAATTTAAAAATACATAATTCAGCCTATGATTTCTCAGGTCAAATCATGCGAGTTGGATTAAAATTCAACCCAAATTTCACCGCTCTCAAAAGATGATCCTATAACCTAAAACCGAAGTAAAAATATTTAATAGTGTTGAGAAATAACTACCTATGAAGATAAAAAAAATACAAGAATCAAAAGCCAACATTACAAAAGAAATTTCTTGTATATATAAAAAAAGGTACGACATCAATATATATTTTTATTGTTTGAATTTAAAAAAAAAAAATATCTACTTGACTTTCTAACTTGTAAAGCTTCGAAGAAGCTGAGAAATATAAAAAGCCAAAAGTTTAAAATGTAAAAAATACAAAAGAATATCTCCAAAAGAACGGCTCAATTACTAGCCGTGTTAGTCTATTAGTATTCTTTTGGATAATTTTTTTTTTATCATCAAAGTGTTCAAGGTCTTAATTGAATTTAAACATGGGACATTTTAATTCGACTAATCTTTAAAATATAAAATATAAGTATGCCTTCCAATTCTACGTACAAAATTAACAATGTCCCTACCATTGTCTATGTGTTGAGTCTCTGTGCCACTACATTCGTACTTTTACCTAAGAACTACTTATTCAACACAACCCATGATTACAAAATCAAAGGCTGGAACATTGCAGGCCTCGAGCATTCCTCAGCATCAAACATCCTCTATTGCTACAAATATTTGTTGTTTTACTTAACCCACTTGGTTTCACTCTAACTAAACCCAAATTGGAAAGCAACAATCAGTTGCCCAAAAATTCTCACATTTGAATTTTCATGTGACATTTTAAAAATTTAATAGCCTACTGAACACAAACCATGTTAACGTAAAAAAAAAAAAAAAAAGTGGAAATTGATCTTCTCTATTAAGTAATAATTAATTTATTGTCTAGCATATAAAAGTTTAGATGCTCTAACAATGCATGTTACAGGAACAGTCCACTGTATGATAAAAAATGATAGATTATCATAAGATTATTAAATTGTCAAAAGTGAAACTGGTCAAATATTGTAATCTTTGACTTTTTAAGATAAAAAACCCCTAAATAAATGTGAAACAACGATACATAAGAGTTAAGACCTCACGGCCATATTATTCAAGTATTAGTTGAGTTGACAGATATTATTTCCAGTTCAGGACTCCTTCTTTAGCCGCCCAAACATACACTTCCATTTTCTGTCAGCAGACACCGTATTTCAAGTTTTTAGTGAAAATTACATTTCTGTCCTTCTGCATGAATCGATTGAACGAACCAGCAATTCATTTTCGCTTCGATCTCAGGCCCACCATTTTTCGGCCAATATCTCAACGATATCGGACGATTTTTTTTCTCTCTCTCATTTTTGTTTTTCAAATCTTGGCCGTATCAGCCGAGATTTCGCCCGTACAATCGATACATCTCATATCGACTGAGATATCTCAGACATTTTTTTGATCTCTGGATGTGGGTAGTCCTATTGTGAGGGTCTTTTCTTTTATTCTCCTCCCTGGCTCAGGCTTTGTGCTTCTCTAATATTTTTTTGAGCTCTTTGTATCTTCTTTTGGATAAAGAGAAAATAATTGAACCTTCATTCAAAAAAAGTTCAACCTATTAAATAAATAAGTTAGATATCGATCAAATTAGCTCATTTAAAATTATTTGAGTTTGGCCGACCCTTTAAAAATAGATCATTTTCAGTTAGGTTAATGCATTTTATAAATAGTTTAAGTTAGGTGTAAATGACATTGCGTTGACCATTTTATAAATGAGTTAAAGTTTGGATTAATCTTTTTAAGTTTAATTTAACACTTAGATCAAATTAGCTCAATTAATAAATAGTTTAGGACATATGTAGATTTGAACGACTCATTTAAGATTGTTTGAATTCGATTAATTCATTTAATAAGTACATCAAATAAAAAAAATCCGGTTGAATGACCATTTAAACTCGTCAATCAATTCAAATTGAGTGAATTTGTCTAATAAATAAGACAAGATCTATTAAGTTAATTAATTTTGTAAATTAGTTGGAAATTGATTGAATATATTTATTCTACAAATAATTCAAGTAAAACATGTGTATGATCAAAACTTTTTAAAATTTTAAATTCCTAAATTTTTTCAGTAAACAACCCTAATCATTGACAGTTCTTACTTTTTTTGACATTGAATAAAAGTGGAAAATAGTGGAAAATAGTGATATTGATTGAATAAAAGTTATAATCATTAATTGACTTTATAACAGTTCAGGCACTTTAAGCCATTGCCAGCCAACCATCACAAACGTGCCAACTGTACGTACCTGTGCATGACAAATTCAGAGTACGCTACAGAATCACGATCTCATCGTGAAATGATGACAGGTGGATAAGTTTTATGAAAAAAATCTATCCTCAAAAATTATTTTAATTAATATTAAAAATCGTAAATTTTAAGTTTTAATTTTAATTTTTTAAAATTTAAAATTTTTGTACTCTTTAAAAAGTCTAGCTTAATTTACTTAATTAAAATGACTTGTAATGAACTCTGAATTTTAAGGATAGAACTTTTTAATAAGAAATAAAAATAGATAAATTACATCTTTTATTTTTATTTATTAAAATCTCTTTTCCTAAAGTGTGCTACACCATTCTCATCAAATGAATAGAAAAAACATAATTTTCTCTAAACCATATAAGAGAAGTAATTAAAATGTCAACCTTTTGAAGTTCTTCTCAAGATCTACTTTGAGAATTAATAATTTATATGCTGTTAAATGGAGAATAAAAAAATATGAGTTGTATGTTGATGTTTTTATTTAAAAGATTTCACACTTTTAAAGTTCTTCTCAAGATTTACTTTGAAAATTAATAGTTCATGGAATATTCAATCGAAATAATAAAATATATTGTATGTTGGTTTTCTTTTAGTTTTTTATAAATAATTATGATTTTAAAGACAAAATATTAAGTTGGAGTGAGATTTGATTAATTTCTACATGTGTAATCAATTTCAAATATAAAATCAAATCCTAACCAATTGTCATTTATCTTATAAAAATAATAATGATACTTTAATAACTTTTTACTACTAAAATTAAAATCTGCACCAAAATTTTGTCCTCTAATAATTCATTATATGAACGTTCGACCTCAACCTACCTATTAATTTTTTTATAAAAATTTAAAATATTTTAAAACATATATATAACTAAGCAAAACCTATTATATATATTTTAAATTTCTTCACTTCTTTCTATTTAAACATTTAAAGTTTTAAGTGTAATTCAACTGATAATTTTATATTTCAGAAAGTGAGAGGTATCAAGTTCAAGTCTCCTATAATCTCACATGATATATTCTAAAGAAAATAGATATCATCCATGATAATTTTACTTTAAATTTATATTTAAAAAATCAGCTAAAATTTCAATTTCAAATTGAACATAAAAATTATACTCACTCCAAATTTTAATATTTAAATATATTTTTAATGTTCCCCTTCACTTAATAGAGTCAGCTGTGCTAAAACTGCCAGTTTGTCAGAATTCTCTGGTAACTGATCATAAAAAGTACAAGAATTCCACACACAGTTAATGGGGAGGTGATATTCTGACCTAACAACCATTATCACTCATTTCTCCATCTCATGATAAGTGGAAAGACCTAAGTTTCACGGTAGGGGTCCACTTAAGTTTAATTTTGATAAACTAAGGGCTCATATTTCTGGTGTTAAAACATGGACTAGTTAAAAATTAAATATTCAACATCAGTTAATAATAAAAATATTATAATTTATTACCATTATTTGCATCTAGTGAGCTTCACATCATTTTAATTATTTAATTAGTTATATCAATAAACTAAAGTATTTAAAAATTTATTAATGTAATTATAGTTGTTTCAGACTTTATGTCACATTATCATCTACTTAATTTTGGATCACCCGGGTTGTATTCTCAAATAATAACAAGAGTATTCATCTCTTTGATAATAAGTGATACTTAGACTTATTATTTTATTTAAATATAATTATTTAAGTGGTGAAAAAATATACCGATATTATTATAACACATTATTCATAACATTTTCCCATACTTTATTGTCAAATTTAGTAATCATATTCAAATTTTTAGAAGATTAAAAAAAAAACTATGAATTGTGGGATTCATGATGGACCTAGTGAATCCATTTTTCCGTCAAAACCACATATTCTTGTGAACAGTATTCAAACGTAATTTGACACCAATTTAATTTTTAAATTTCATTGATCCAACTCGATGAATTTCTATTTTAAATAAATATAGAATTTTAAGAGTCGTAAAGAACATGATTTCTATTATTAAATCAATACAAAAGGTAGGCAGTATACACAAATCAAAACCTCTCAAAGAGTAGACCTATGTTGGACCCACGTACATGTGGATCATAAGAAATCAAACTAATTGGATTTATGAAGCCATCATTTTCAAAGCCATAAAAATTTAAATGTTAAAAAATGAGAAAAATTTAAATACTAAAAAATATAATTGATTAATCTAATTAAAGATTTTTCTAATGAATACATCAGCATAAATATTGGTGGGTTTTAAATAGACAGACTAATGAAGAATGTGATGTAAGAGGAGACAATGGGGATTATGAGCCTATATGTAGCCAAAATTCAAATAAGTTCAAGTGTAGGTATTGATATGTGTCACATTTTATGTCAGTTCTTGATATTTAATTTCAGCCTAGTCTAAGTGGGGGACCCATTATATTGGCCATTAGACGAATGAAGGAAAAATCATAATTGGGGACAATGATAAGTTGTCATTTCATAAATTACATAATTCAATAAATTAATTATTAAATATATGATTAATTAGACAATAAGGAAAAATGGTACTCTTTCTGTTCCATTTTAAAATTTTAAATTTTTAAGAAAAAATTATAAAAAAACTTATAAACTTGTCTCAAACATCATTTTAACTCTTTCAAAATACATATGAGATAATTATTTTGAGACAATTTCAAAATGCATATGAAACAATTAAATTAAGACAGAGGAAGTATTATTTTATGTTATTCAATTTTTAAAATTTTCTGAAAATTTTTAGTAACTAAGTATGCGCAATGTATTGGCACACATAAGAGAGTCTAACTTTCAATCACTCATCACTATTTTCACAATCGATTCAAAGTCATCGATGCAATCATTGCCGGCCATCTCTAAACTAGATACAATCGTGCAGACTCACTGCTTCACTTAGTTCATATCAGGAGTCGAAAAATCGGTCCATATCTTTTTTTTTTTCTCTTTCTTCAAGATTTTTTCTTTTGAAATCTCGGTAGCTTTTTTTTTGAAAAATTCATTTAAAAAGAATAAAAAGGTTGTTCTTTTAAAAAAAATTAAAAAATATAAATATCGATAGATATCTATGCCGATATTCATTCGATATGGATAAATATCGACTGAGATATCAGCCCGAGCCCACAACTGATATTTGTTTTTTTTTAAAAAGAAAAAGAAGAAGAAATCTTTCGATATTCGGCCGATTTTTTTTCCCTTTGGTCGATACCTGTTGTATCGGCTGAGATTTAAACCCATAGTTCAGATAACTTCATTTCAAAGACTTCCACACATAAACTAAAGAATTTTTTTTAGAAAGTTAAAGATTTAACAGAAAGATTAGTGGCTGAATTAATTAAAAAGAATTATCATTAGATGTCATTACTCAACAATCATAATTACTATAATTTTTTTTATAACATGAATATGCTCACATCATATTGGAGGTAAGAGTAATCTCACGGACATGTGTAAACCTCTCAATCCATATATACCAATTAAACTACAGAGAGTGACCGTTGAAGTTGAGTGTGAATCGAACTCAAGATCCACTTTGTAAGACGGACTTTTTAACCGTCCCAAACCAACCCCACAATAAGTATTAGAGTTATTTTTCACAACTTTTTTATTCGTAAATCTTCCTTCGGTTATAACACCATTCACTAAATAATAATAATAAGGGGTTACCTTATCATCAGATGTCATTATTCAACATTCAAAACTACTATATTTTTTTTTATAACATAGATATCCTCACATTGAAGGTGAGATTAATCTAACAGATATATGTAAATCTTCCAATCTAGAAAAACTAATTACACCCTTCATGAGACAGACTTCTTGACCGTCAAACTAATCCCTTACTATAATTATTAGAGTTATTTTTCACAATTTTTTTATTTGTAAATATTTGTTTTGTTATATGACCATTCATTAAATAACAACAATAATGATAAGGGGTCACCTTTCAGCGAAGAAGGCAACAGGAACGAGGAAAGCAGCTCCAAATATGAATCTGTAAGCAGTCATGACTTTAGGATTCATGCCATCGCTTATGGCTAACTTATAGAGAATATTAACTCCTGCATAGACGACTTGAACGACGATCATTGCTCCCACTGCCTTCAACATTCGAAGATTTCCAAAAGAAGAAGAAGAAGAATATGATGATGATGATGGAAAAGCGAGGCCCAGTTCTTGGCTTTTTCTCTGATATATTTAATCTTTATGATAGGGTGAAGGTTTTAAAGGAGAAAGAGGAGGCACTTATAAGTGGGAAATAGGTGCATTTATAATTGAGAGAGAGAGAGAGAATGGCCACCCAAGCCTAGGCTACCCACCAAGGCGAAAATGTTTATTCATTTATTATTTTTTATGTATAAATCTAAAAAATATGTATATTTATTTCTTATATGATGTATGTGCCAAAAAAGCTCCATATTTGAATATAAAATTAACACAAATTACTTTAATTAAATTAATGAGCTTATACTTTACCTTTTAATCAAATTTAACTTTTAAAATTGTATGACACTTAAAACATAATTCATAAGAACTTGCAGCATCGGATAAAGAGTCATTATTGCAGTTTAGATGTTGTTGGTTTAAATTTCATTATGTTAAATATACAGTTGATTCTTAAAAGTAATTTGTCAAATTTTAAATAGAGACCAATTTAATTCCAAACGATTGGTATGTTAGTCAGAAACTCGTCTCAAGAAGCGAGAGTCCTAAGTTTGAATCTCATCTCATCCAAAAGAACCACTCCTCATAATTTTACCTCGTGTGTGCGGATGGAAGGCTTTTTAAACTTATATAATATAATGCATAGTTGTGGTCGCCACACTTATTATATATGATGGAATTTTAGTAAAAAATAACTTATATTTTAGGTTAATTGTAAGAAGTCTCTCTACTTTATACTCATGCTATTCTCCACATTTTTGCTATTAATCGATTTAGATCCTCACCATTAGATAGAAAAGATAAATATTAGTTATAGAAAACTAGTGTTATCTAAATTACTTAAATATTCAGAATACACAAGCCTAGAAAATGCCTATATTATATCATTTTCTTTTTAACCTAACCTACCCACTTCTTCTCCACCACATATTGACTTCTAGATTTAGCACTAGTCTATTTCTATCAGTTAGTAGAAAATACAAACAAGTCTTGCCCTTAAGTTTGGTTTGCATTTGTAAGAGAAAAGAGGAAAAAAAATAAAGATAAGTCCATTCCAAAGAAGAAACAATGAAGAGATTTTCAAGTATGGGCATTTTGTTTTATGATTTTTCTCATATAATTAATTTTGTTTGAATGATAGATTAGTATTTCATTCGAAAAGAGGAAAAAGCCTAAAAAAAATACAATCAAACAAAAAGCCCATAGATCCCAGCGTTACTTTCCGCCTCATGAAACGAGAGGTAGTCAGTTTGACTCCTGACGGTGTCAAGTGGGGGCGTCCTGTGTAGGTGTGGGACATCCTTCCAAGAGGTTTATGTTGGAACTTGTGGCTCAATTCCACTGTAAAAGGAAGGTGTCCTAGATTGGGAAAACCTCTTCAATGAGGCAACTACCAGTTAATTATGTACCAATTAAAGAGGCTAAAAATCCTCTGGGTATTCTCCATAGAGAATCACCATTTGGCCAAGTGCCTTCCGAGGCCATAAGGGGCCTCTTGCAACAGAGGTGTAGTGAGGGAGATAGAGAGAGAGAGGGAAGATACCAAAAGAGATCTTGGGATCCAAATCTTGTATCTATGTATTCTTTTTATTTATAATAAAATCTATACTCTCGAGTGGACATAGGCCAAGGTTGGGCCGAACCACGTATATCTCGTGTGTTTTTTCTCTTTGTGTGATTGAATCTATATTTTCTGTATGTGGGTATTGGGTCTAATCCCTAACAGTGATATCATGAGCGAAGGTTCGATTCGGGCCAAATAAATCACACATCGGAATCATCTGCAAAAGGAGAGAGGGGAGGAAGCAACAATACAGTACCGCTGCAGATCTGATTTTTTCAGATCTGTGATTGGCAGCCAGCAGAGGTGCGGCTGGAAAGATAAAGCCCCATCACCGGTACGCAGGCAGGTCCGTTCCATGTCGGTTCTAAGAAAACTAGGTCCGTCGAATCGAAAATCAGATATGAGAGATCAGATCTATAATTCGAGGAAAAAAAAAGCAGCAACAGATCGGTGAGAATCTGGAGATGGTGGAGACTGCAGGAAAGGCGGCCAGATCTAAGAAACAAGGGGTTTGTCGTGAGGAAGGAAAAAGGGTTGGGTTTCTAGTGTGCGGCAGAATCCGAGGAAACGACAACCCCATTGCCGTTGCGGCAGCAGCGGCGCAGCCCCATCGCCAGTACGGCAGCAGAGGGGTTGTAGCAGATTAAGGAAGAGCGTCGGTGGTACACGCAGCTGTGACAGAAACCCAATCACAGACCCAGGAAAAGAAAGGGTTTTCAGAGACCCAATCGCAAACCCAGATCTAAAATCGAGTAAGAGGGCATCGCAGAGAGAAGCTGCGTTGCAGAGCAGATGAAAGAGATGCAGAGTACAGGGGCGAGCGGAGGCATCGCCGGATCAAAATCAGATCGTCCAGACGCCTTGATCTAAACAGCTCCGGAGAAAGGAAGAGAGGCTCGGGATACTGAGGTGGTAGATCGTCGCAAATCTAAGCAGTCTTTCATAACTGCGAACACAAGAAATGGCTTGGACTGCAGCAGATCGACGGCAAGTGGTGGTGCAAAGGCTAGAGGAGAATGGTAGCCAGAGTGTTGTTGCACCAGCAGCAAATCTGAGATTGGGGATCTCAGAGGAACACTCGGTAGGCAGGTGCGCAGGAAGCACCAAGCTGTCGCCGAACTGCAGTTACGCCGGTGGCGGCAAGCGCCAGAAAAGGCTAGCTTGCAATGGCGGCGAGGAGGCTGGCATGCGGTGGCGGCAGGAAAACCAAATAGCAGAACAGGGGATCAGATCGGGGCAGAGTCCACTCGGTTGTGAAAAACCATCGTTTTCGGTGCACCCGAGGGACTACAGATTGGGGCAGTTCCGCAAGACTACTGTACTGCATGGTTGGTGATCCGCATGTATACAGTTTAAAGTGACCCCACAGGACCACAAATTTAGCACTCCTTCAGTAGGAAAAATCAACGGTCAGAATTGTTTTGCAATTTTTAGAGTCATCGGGACTCGGAATTGAGATCCGTCTTCGCTTGTGTGATCGTAGCAAAAAGATCTACGCGATGACTGGTGTGGATTTTGAAAAGGAGTAAAATTAATTTTTTAGAAGAGTTGGGGAGTAGTCTACGGCGATGCATGGGATCACACTAAGGAGATGCGGCAAGATGTAGCCATGAGAGGGTTGTTGCACGGTGAAGGACCTTGGACCTTTTGACTGTACGCGTGGAGATGG
This sequence comes from Chimonanthus praecox, assembly GCA_022113865.1. Taxonomy (NCBI): domain Eukaryota; kingdom Viridiplantae; phylum Streptophyta; class Magnoliopsida; order Laurales; family Calycanthaceae; genus Chimonanthus; species Chimonanthus praecox. The sequence continues at coordinate 245,320 of JAINRJ010000137.1, forward strand.
CATCTTAGCCATATGCGTAGAGAGGTCGGGGTGATGTAGCAACACATTAGTGTGTGCAGAACACACTTTGAAGGAAACGCAGCCTCGGGTTCGTGAAGCACGTCGGGATGTGTTCGTAGAACGTAGGAAGCGGAGTTGCAGATGCAACACAAGGTCTTGGACGGCCAAGATCGAGGTGGAGCCCAATTAGGCTATACAGTCTTACTCAAGACTGGTGGATCATCCTAAGGTATGGGATGCGTACTCATGCAGAGATGTAGAGTATTACAGCTGCAGGTGGAGTATGGCTGGGAGTGGCTAGTGTGCACAGAAGTGCATAGTTGTAGTGGAGGGCGATGTCACAGTTATCTCTGGAGGAGGATCAATGGATTTTAGCCAAGGTGTAGATTGTTGGAACTTGTGGCTCAATTTCACTGTAAAAGGAAGAAGTCCTAGATTGAGAAGACCTCTTTAATGAGGCAACTACCAATTAACTAGGTACCAATTAAAGAGGATAAAAATCCTCTAGGATTTTTATATTCAGCAGGTTTTCCACTTTATATACGGTGGGTATTCTCATTAGAGAATCGCCGTTTGGCCAAGTGCCTTCCGAGGCCCCAAGGGGTCTCTTGTAGTAGAGGTGTAATGAGGGAGATAGAGAGAGGGAAGATACCAAAAGAGATCTTGGGATCCAAATCTTTTATTTATATATTTTTTTTATCTATAATAAAATCTACACTCTCCCGTGGACGTAGGCAAAGGTTGTGCCGAACCACGTATATCTCGTGTGTTATTTCTCTGTGTGATTGAATCTATATTTTCTGTAAGTGAGGGTGCAAAATTCGGCCACCCTGAGATATCGGCTGATAAAATTCTCTCTCCTCTTTTTTTTTTTTTTAAATATAGGTATTTATTTTATTTTATTTTTTCTGAATTAAAAAATAAATAAATAATCCAAAAAGAAGCTTTTTAAAAAAAAAATTGAAAACAAAAATACAGGCCAAAATCGGCCGAGTATCAACTCGGGCCCACCACCATTTTGATTTTTTTATTTAAAAAAAAAAAGACCGATATTATGGATATCGGGCGATATCAGACTAATATATATCGGTCATACATCGGACAAGAACTATTGTGTATGGCCGATACAATACATATCGACCGATATGATAAGGCACTTAAAACCCGTATCATAAACGTATCAGCCGATATTTGCACCCATCATTTAGGGGGGACCATTGCCTCGTGGTTCCTCTCGTTTATTAAAAAAAAGCCCATAGTCCAGGCCAGCAAGAAATCCGAAGAGGAGAACTGGGTAGAGAAACAGATGGGCAACAGAGACTACCCAGCTAGAAAATAAGAAAGGAAGTCCTCCCACAGGCAGGGTGAGAGGAAACAAAACCGAAAAACCAACAGGCCCAGTGCTAGGACAGATCCAACACCCCACTACCCATCTGAACTGATAAGCCCGGCGCGTCCAAAACAAAAAGAGTTTCAGTAATAGTGAAATACATTCTAGTTGGGAAACGACATTTTCATCACAAAGCACCCCAAAGATGCCAGGAGGGTTTTGTAGTTTGATATTAAAAATAGTTTTTAATAATTTTGTAGAAAATTAATTTATTTCATGATCTAGATCAGATTATACTTTGATACATGTAGTATGGTACATTGATATAATTAGCCCAGCCCTATAATGTGCTTTGACATGATATAAATACCCACAATGAAATTACTTGATGAGTAAAACACAAATGCAAGTCATAGTAGAGAAATATTACTATTATTTGTAGCAATTGTCTTTTCAATTAATACATGCATAGAGTTAAATAATATTTTGAAAACTCAAAACTTATCTAAATTTGAAATCAATCAAATTTAGTAATTTAGACAACGTTTTCAACTTAGTTTGAAAAAAACTTAATAAAATCTATTGACTTGCTTAACTCAAAATCCTATCAAGTTAGGTCAACTTGTTGAAATTTTTTTAAGTTCTTAAACTGTGGGTCAAATGTAAAAAAAAAAGAGGGACGTGGGAGAAGTGATGAGACCTTATTTAGAGCAGTTCAACTTTCTTGTTTGGCTCCATTCTTCAAGAGAAAGTGAGGGTCCACAAACAGTAAATCTTTTCCTTCTATAGAAGATTATGTTCTCCACTTCTGCAAGGAGAACATCACTCTTCTCTAGTTGAGGAGAAGATGGTTGCAAGTGCAACTTGTTACTTAGGTTACTCCTAGCTAGGTTTCTATATTTGGAGTTCAATAAAAATCTAATTGGTAGAATTCAAATTTCACTTAATAAGTTATTAGTGGTTTCAATTTCAATTTGAAGTCTCTAAAGATACCTGGTAATTTTAACTGATACGATCAAGTGTCTTAGATTTTATTTTTGAGTTAAATTTTGGTTGACATAGATCATGAAATTAGCTTTCAATCTCACTTGATTATTTTTCTTAAGGATTCACAATTCTAATAAAATAAAATAAAATACCAAGGTACAACTCAGTAGCCTCATGTATAGGTTCCTCTTAACAGTATCCAAACAAATGAATTTAAAAGTACTTGATGGGTAGAAGTTCTCTTCATTTTTCTTATGCTAAAATTTAAAAAATGATTCTCTAATTGTCACTCCACAAATCTCAGTATATATTTATACCTCTAATAATAGGAAAAAACTAATAACTGGGAAACAATATCCTAAGGTAAACTTAAGGCATTACTTGTAAAAATAAAAAATCCAACAAATAAATAACTAAACCAAATGCTACTTATGTAGGCGGGCCATGGCATAGAGGAGATGGTCCTTTGTACAACATTGCATGCACATGGGATAGATGATCAATCCAAGAAGCTATATATCAAAGTATCATCAAGAATGCTAACACAACTATTAGAGATAAGGTATAAGGGTAAAGACTTTATTAATTAGCATGACTAAGAATTCACAATGTTCTTCATGAATACAGAAAGTTTTCTTGTCCACATCCTTGCTGCACATATGAATTTGGTGATACCAAGATTTCAAAATCTTATTTAGTGAAGAATTGTACTCCATGTAACTCGTCTAAGAGCTCATCAATTATAAGAATGGAAAAGTAATGTTTGATTGGAATATTGTCACGCCCCGACCCGAAAGGTGGGCCCTGAACGTGACTGATTTTTTTTTTTTTTTAAAATAAACTCGAGAATTCTAACTGGGCCGGATCAACGATTTGGCCCAAAGGTTACACATGATCTCAATATGTGGACTCAAACACATACCATAAGTCTACCCAAAAGAAACACAAATATAAACACATAATTCCATCAACGAATTATTATTACAACATCATCAGAGTAACTACGGAACACATGCTAGTCCAATACATGACATCAATACAGCCTAAGTACCACACACGGTACTTTACATAAACAAATGGTTCAAGGAACCAAAAAGCAAAGATAGCGGATTCCCCTCAGTGGGAATCCGAAGACAACGCAGCAGTTTATCTATCCTAAGCTTCATACGGAGGGTTCTCCTTCTCGGGCACATCTCCTGAAATGTGCGTGGTGTGAACTAACTAGCCTAGTGAAGAAAACATAACAATGCAGTCTAATGAAACATCATGTTAGTAAATAATCAACATTTGCAATATAATGTCTCATGCTTAACAATAAATTCTCAATATCAAGTATAATCTCATCATCTTTTCCATTACTGATGTCATCCAACGTAATGTATAAATACTACGCTAAGACCATCGTATTAAGTCCCGACACGGTCAAAATACATCCTTACAAGTACATCTCCGGCCCTCACATGGCCGATATTGTCACTCCTCAAGTCAGCAACTGTAACGCCCCGCCCCTTTTAACTATGCCAAAAATCAGAGTATATATTTTTTTTTTTGAAATAAAGAGTGTCAAGAGAGCGGGACGTCACAACGCGAGCTAAGTCAAAGCTTCCAAGGCCCCGTCCTTAACTGGTCAACCCTAGGTGTGCGTGAAACTAAGTCCACAAGAACGGTTCACACGTAGAAAGTAAGCTTGCGGAATGTAAACTTAATGCGGAGTTATAATAGAGTCTATCCTACCAATTTTAGATAGCAAGGAATTACATCACTTAAATAATAAATAGTCAACTTAAAATGTCCAAAATAAAAGTTCAAACCATAGCAATAGTCTAAGTTATTATAGTCCAACGAGCTAAGTTACTCAAATTACATAACCATGAATAAGACTTAAATAAGTAAACTAGCTCCTTCAAGCTCCTGCGCTTGGCTCCTGTCACGTCCTTCACTTCCTCCATTTCCTGCGTCATCGTCTAAGATAGAAGAAAAGCGTTAGACAACGCGCACATTAGGTACTCCGAGTAGGGCCAACACATGGATTAGTATAAACAAAACACATAGATATAAGTATATCAAAACCATGCAAGTAAATGCCATGCCATAGGTGTCATATGCCATGAGTCTCACCCATCATCCATATCATCATTACATAATGTCCCTCTTGATGGAAAATGCACATCAAGGTACCCTCCACAAATGCCTTACGGACGCCCCGACGGAGTGTGGATCTCCGGTTACAAATCAATCATACATGGTACATTAAGATACCCTCCACAAATGTCTTACGAACGCCCCGACGGAGTGTGGATCTCCAGTTACAAATCATCTCTCCCATGCCATGCATGAGATGCAAGTGTAAACATGTCATGTGATAATACAAACCATAGCATTAAAATCCCATCATTAAGACATATAATTTGATATCAAAATAATTCAAGTAAAACATTCATATACACATAATCCATGGCTTTCAATGAAGTAGGAATCCTACCAATGTCTAATACCGGGTTTTTGTGTTTTTCCGTCCAAATATTGATCACCGATCGCGCACCGCTTACGATATCCCGTTACCTTATTACACATCAACAAATCAAACCAATGTTCCAACCATATTTAAGTCCATAGTACATGCCTTAGTGGGGTTCGGACATACAACATGGCCGAACCTTACCCACTTAGTTTTTGGGTCCCTTTTTAATCCTTAGCTCATTTTAATCATGTGGGTCTAAGATCAGCCACCCTTTGATCATTAACCCAACTACACATAAGTTCATCATTTAAAAGTCCCTAAGTCCCAAAAACACTCCCCATGGGGTTCGGCCATACACTATGACCGAACCCATGGTCCTTCGTTTTTTGTCATATTTACATTTTTGTCATTCATTCCTTCCATGGTTAATCACCTTTCATTGATGCATATCCATATTCATAACTGATCCATAAACATGGATCCATCAATGACTCATTAATCATGACATAAAAACCATCATAAATCATCTATTTCCTTAACTTAAAACCCATTCATTTTATACATGTATAGATCCATACTTAACTCATAAAAAGGGTTCATAAAATGGGTCATGGGGTTCAGCCATACACTATGGCCGAACCCATGATGTCTTTCTTTTTCTACTCTCTTTAAACCATTTACCATATTAGGTCCATAAATCAAGTCCCCATGGGGGGTTTAATCATACATTGAGATCATCATTTTTTATCATATTTCAAACCCAAAGTTCATCCATATCTCTCCATCATTTTCATAGATCAAATACCTCTAAGTCCACCAATCACTCTCCATGGGGTTCGGCCATGTATTTGCAACATTTGAGACCATTAATAATCATCAATATTTCTCCATGATTTCCCCCATTTAACCCCTTTAAAAATTACTAACATTCAACCATTCAAAACCTTAAAATCGTTAACCAATATTCCATGGTTTCCATCCTTTAAACCCATTAAGAATCACTTTATATCCTTCCATGGGGTTCGGCCATACAACAGGGCCGAACCCTATGGTTCATTATTTCCTCTAAAAATAACATATTTCCATGATTGTCACCTTGATGGTTCTCATACAAGAAACCCTAGGGTTTGGCCATGCAAAGGCCAAACCATGATCTTAGATCATATACCTTGTTCTTGACATGCATGAGGTCCTTTCCATGTATCCATAACAGTTAGGGTTCGGCCATGCCATGGCCGAATCATGATCCTCAATCCATTTTTGCCATGCATGCATACATAACCCATAAATACATAGTGTCCTTAGTATTCCATTATTTACTTAACCTATCTTACCCATTAGGGTTTGTCCATTTTCCATCCCATTTCGTGGATGGATTTTAGATCCATGGCCCATAATATTTTGGCCACCATTTAATCCAAGAAAATGGGATTTCATGGTTTCCTTTAACTCCTTCAAAATAAAAATCTTGTTGAGTACAACTTACCGATCCCGCGGCTCCTCGGGTTTCCTTTGCTCCTTCTTGATCCTTAGCCTTCTTTCTTCCTTTTCTCCTTGATCTTCGGCCAATGTGTGAGCTTGATCAAGATAAAATCTCCAAGAGTTGGTTCGGCCAAGATGGGTGTGGGTTTGAGAGAAGGAGAGAAGGGGAGAATGGAAAATATTCTAAGTCCTTGGTCTTGAGAGGGTGGTCGGCCAAGCTTGAGATCCAATGTTTCTCTAAGTCTTTTTTCTCCTTTCTCTAAGTGTTTTCTTTGTCTTGGATGAGAGAGGGTCGGATAGGAGAGGGAGGGACAGAGGGAGAGAGTGAGATGAGAATTGAGATGGAAAACCATAGTTTTTCCCATCTTGTTTTGGGTTGTTTGGGTTAAACTCCACCACCTCTCCATTGCCCAATCATGGTCCTTGCATGCCCTTCATTTTTGGCTTCTTGTCTAGTATACTACCCCATGTACACGGTTTTGGGTTTGGGTTTCCTTGGTGGTTTGGTGGTTTGGTGGTTTGGGTGAGGTGGAACTACCACCTCTTCATGGGCCAATGCATGCCTTAGCATGTCCACCTTCTAAGGATCTTGTCTAGCCATGGAGGGTGCATGCCCTCCACATGGCACACCCAACCCCTCAATGGCCAAAGGTTTTGGTTCATTTACCATGGGTGGTTTGGTGGTTTGGATGAGGTGGAACCACCACCTCATTTTTGGCCAATGCATGCTCTCCACCTAAGCTTTTGGTCTAGCCAAGGGGGGAACATGTCTTCCACATGGCACTCCACACTATCCCAACGGTTTTGGATGGGTTTTATCTTGGTGGTTTCCATGAAATGAAACCACCCACTTGACTCACTCATTTTCTAGGTGACTCACCCCCATTTAACTCACTCCATGTAATGCAACTCATTCATTTAAATTGATATCTAACTTACGTCATTCAATTAAGTAATTTAATTTCACTTATTTATCTTTAATTCACCCATGAATTCACCCATGGTTGACCAAGTCAACCATAGTGGTCGGCCCCACTTATGCCTTAGCCCACACGCCACCTCACTTGATGACGTGGAGTTGGGTCCCACTTGATTATGCCACCTTGATTTATTCAAAACTAACTTAGGTGATTTTAATCAATTAATTCAACTCAATTCACTTTGATCCTCCTTAATTCACCTTTGACTCACCCATGGTTGACTGGTGGTCGGCCCCACCTTGTCTTGGTCCACACGCCACCTCACTTGATGAGGTGGAGTTGGGCCCCACTTGGATAATTCCACTCTTATATTTGCCCATGAGATGGACCCCATTCCTTTGATCTTAATTGGGTCCATGGCCCAATTAAATTCACTTCTTACCCATTTACCCTAATGCTCAATTCATCTTGACCCATTTGGGTCCTAATTGGACATTTGACTCAATTGACCACCATTGACCCATTTAAATGAAATTAATCCAATCCTTGGTCCATTGGACCATACTTGGGCCATTGCCTCAATTTTGATCCATCAACTATCCATTCCATCAAAATTCTTAATTTCAACAATTAAAATAAATAATAGCCAATGTAATTATTGATTTAAAAATCCAGGCTATTACAGCAACTGTTGATACCCTTGGTCCAGTAGACATAAATCACCTCATACACATGACCGACATTGGTTCAATAGTCAAGGGTACGTGGATTCTCAAGTTTGCTACTACCTTTCCTCTAAACACGGGTATACAAAGTCGGCACTTGGATTAACTTAGATCCACTTAGATCCACTTTTTGGATTCTCAGGACTATGTGGACAATTTAATAGTGAAGTCAGTGTCAAAGGCCAGGCATCTGGATGTTTTAAAAAAGGTGCTCAATGAAAGCAAGTTCTAAGGTTTTCTTGTTCCCTACTTTCAAATTGTTTATAGAATCAACCAAATATGCCACTTTATAACTTAGAATAGTTGTATGAATGAAACTAAGCATATGACGTATTTCTTTACCTACATGCATGTTATTATGCAAATCAATCTCAACTTGGTCTTCACACACACATATATATATAATAAAACTAAACGTATAAAGCATTTCTTTATCAACATGCATGTTATTATGCAAACCAATCTCAACTTGGTCTTTACACGCACTAATATATATATATATATATGACAAATTGGTCCAGACTTCTTAGAGCATCCTATTAATCCTTAGACCATCTGCAAGTCTTCCTACTTATACACACTGAATAACTCTAGAAAGAGTGTCCCTTTCAGATATAGTGAGAATACAACTCAAAACTCTCATTTCCTAGTATGAATTTCTAGTCATCATTCCACCTCTTCAAATCATTGGGTCTAACTTGGATTATGACACCCATACATTTTGAAATAGCTAAAATTGTTTTAAGAAATGATTCCTTGGTCACGATAAGTGGAGTAGCACTTCTTAACCCACCCACATAAACCTAACCCAAATTCAATCTAAGTTAGGTTTTTGGGTTTGTACGCATTATTCTTTTAGCAAAATTGTATGTCAATTTTTTCATTGGTTTAAATTTTAAAACATTATATTTATCCAACTTGATCCCTTACTAAAAGCTGCAGAAACCTAAAGTATGGGCTTGATGTAATCATCTCAATGTGGGTTGGCAATTCCCGACCAACCCACTAATTTTACTCAAAATCAATCCAAAAATTGCATTGATTATTTATTTACCTTCAATCCATTTAATAAATATGTGGGTCAGACACTTAGTCGTCAACATGATCTTGGATTAAACAACTTCAACATCAAAATCCTATTTTGGAACTAGAAACAAAGTATGCCTCAGCTGTAGTAAATTTTAACAATAATAAAAAGAAAAAAAAAAAAGCAAACGAACATATGTACTAATTTCAAAAATTCATTCTTCCACTCAAGGTGATTCAAAAACCAAATGAAAGATTAAAGAGGACAGTTTCAAGAAATTACATAAAGAAACCATAGTTAATGGCAAAAGTTCAGGTTATGTTATGATGGTTAACTACTATATAAAATCTACAGACTTCTCAAATAATTTTACTAATTTATCCAACAATCAAACTGGCATAATTTTGTATAGATTTAATAGACACACTGAGGTTTCTAAAAAACCCTTTTATATCAAATATCAAAAATGTTTAGACTTTAGACTATTAGTATTACCAAACATTAAGAGCATGAAACTGTAGCTTTTCAACCCGTACGTATATCTAACCTGTTAAAAATCTGAAATCAAACTTTCTGTATTTGAAGATTTTATAAAGGGCTGCAACTTGGGTCGGGTTTTGACTCGACCCGCATGACCCGACTCGAGAAATCATAGGGGTCAGGTTCAGAATTTTGGATCAGTAGGTCAGGTCGGGTTGGGTTGAGAAGACAAAAATCCGCATGGAATTCGGGTCGGGTCGGGTTGAGGAGTTTACAAGTTAATCCGACCAGATATATATTAACCTGACCCGACCTGGCTAAAATTAGACTAAAATGGGTTTAAAATGTGGGTCGGGTCAGAATTCGGGTTGATTTGGGTTAGAATTCAAGTCGGGCCGGGTTGAGAAGTTCGGGTCAAGAATTCGGATTGGGTCGGATTCCATAAATATCAACTCAAGTCGGATTGGGTATTAAAGAACCCGATCCGCCCGACCCGAATTGCAGCCCTAATTTTATAACATAGAGATTGTAGATTTGTCACTTGATTGAGCTATCAAATTGTGTTAAGATTGTTAGAATAGTAAGAAAAATCAAACTTGATAGATACATGACTTTCCTTAAGATGATTTCCGCTTGCTGTTGCATAGAGGAGCCACTGCACCAGGTTCTAAAGCATGGGTGTTTCACATTGAGCAAAGACAGATTATAATTGGATAGAGGTATTTAAAAACATATCTTGGAGACGCCCTCTAGCACTCATGGTATTATTATCAATATAATTAAAACTGTAAAAGTCTAGAAATATACGTTCCCAGTTCAGATGAGATGACTGCATCTTGGTGTCTGAGGACACAACCAAATAGATCATTATATCGAGTAGTTGGTTCATAGTCTCTTACCATAAAAATGGCCACACGTGCAGTGGCACCATGTGAAACCCACTTACATTATATTACAAAATGCTTGTATTTAAATTAGGCAAAAAATGGCAGATTTCTAATAAAGAAGATGCAAAGAAAGCAAAAATTCCAACTCTAAAGTGATTATTAACGACGGTTCTTCAAATCCAGACTAACTCTGTATGTTTTCATAATGCAATCTAAATTCTTTAGATAGTCACCGAGAAACTTGAAAAATAAGAATGAATACAGGAAAAAATATTTTAAAACCCCTCTTGAAACCAACTAAGGGAATCTATAGCATCCTTTCATAGAGATCAAAGGACACTTGAAAGGGTCACATACCCTTTGAACTAGAGGATACTTTTTACTGAAAAGACACAATTTCAAATAACATCCTTTCAAAAAATAATTTTTCTTTTAAAATAAAAAACTAATTTTAAAACATCCAACATACCACCATATCAGATGCGAAGCTTCTTGCTCCGATGATGGGAGTCATCTTCTCCTTGACACCCAGATTTCAAGTTTATTTCAAGGCAAGTTAGTTATTGAAAAACAATACTTCTGTTAGTTTTACATGTTCTAAAGTTTTTATGATATTGTGATGCTTTTTCAATTGTCTCAACGAAATAGGCTATTTTGTCAGTTTCAAGTAAACTAGCACAAATTGTTAATATGTAAAGCATCTCTACTTATAATTAATGAAATGTTTATTAAACATGAGGATCAACATCTCCACCATCTGTTAGTTAGAATTCATGTTATCCAACACACGCCATAAACGATCAATGAAAATCCGGTGTTTATACTTTTCTTTGTCAAAAATCTTATTTTCACAAAAATGAACGAGATGTTCTCTTACCAAGAGAGGAAAATCTCTCTATTTTCTTCATTAAACTTTTCTCTCTCCCCAATAGGAAACAAAATCTTTTGAAGAAGAGGAAAATGTCTCATGTTCTATGTTCTTGGCAAAGAGACTTTTTTCGAACAATGGTATCCCCACCCCACATTGAGGGTGAGAGTAATCCTACAAGCATGTGTAAACCTCTCAATTCACACACACTAGTTAAGTCAATGAGGAGTAACCCCATCGGGAATGGCCCAGTCCATAGAAGAAGAGGAAAGACTCATTTCTTTCCTCTTCACTTTCCATGAGAACAAAAATGACAAGCAACCCTTAAAGTAACACCAACTATTAAATATTAGCTGGGATTTTCTTTTCTTATTTTTAAAAGGTGAACTGAATCAAACTTGCTACATAGCGGTTGCAGCTTTGAACAGTTACCCTTCAATTATACTGTGTGCTTCTGTCAATTGGTTCACACTTATGTTGATTCCTATATCTGAGTAGGGATATATAGTCCAACCTAAATGGATATATGGTTGATATGAAGCAAGTAATATTAAATAACAATAAGAACAACTACTACTGCTACTACTACTATTACTACTCCTAGAATAATAATAATAGAAGGAACTTACATTGAGAGTTCCCTTATAAGTAAACAAAGTATAGGTGAAGACAAGCAATGCATTTTAGCAAACTAATAGATATCTATTGATTTTATCTGAAAACCCACAGACAAGACAGCCCCAATTAGAGCAAAATTAACCTCTGTTAAATAGGATGTGATGTTGTATTCTTTCAAGAAGAGGATTGCAAGCAGAGTGGAGGATCAAAGTGATGCACACATGCAGTTTACATGCGATTGTGTGTAAAATCCACACCATTCTAATCAGTCCTGCAGCTGATTCTTCTCGCTTGTTTACTTTGATGCGTTGAACTTCTTTGTTTCTCGGTGCGTGTGAAGTTCCATCTGAGGAGACTTTTCCTCACTATAGGAGAAATAACTGATTAGATGCTTCTCTGTTTTGCTAAATTCTCTAATGCAAGAGGAGGTATAGACTCTTCTTTCTTGGACTCTCTGTCTTCAGAACCAAAATCCTTGTATGAACTCACTTCCAGATCTTCATTATCATGCTCAGAAGTTTCAGGAGCAGCACCTGGGACATTTGACAGCTCCTGAACCTTTCCCATTTCAGTATACTTACCCCACAGAACCATGTACAATCCTATGATGATCAAAACTGCTCCTAATATGCTGAAAAAATCATGAATCAAAAACTAATTAAATAGTATTAGCATAAATTTTATGTGCTCTCTTACTGCCATCATCTGGGGGGAGCATTTTCTATGCTATAGTTTCCTAAATTCAAACTTTAAGCTTGCAGGCATTAATGATTTCTATTTAAAATGCCAAAACTGTCACTGAGATGCAGATTTTTTGAAGAATGCATCTACAAATTAAATGTTTAAGCAACATGGGAGTTATCAATTATGGCCAATTTTTAGATTTAAACTATTTACTAAAACTAGCTTCATTATATGTGCTCTCTTAACCAATAAATTTGGAAACAAAACAAAACCCCCATGTAAGTGCAAAGCAATTTAATATGTTAGACTGCAGGAAGTTGTGACATAAGCACAAAACAGTATGGTAAATCTATAGTGAGGGGTGTGACACTCATCAACCTGGACGAATGGATCATAAACGAACTCTTTTGAATTGCAAAATGCCCTATATCACAAATCACTTTCATGGGGCAATTTCACTGTTTTAACTTAAAAAGAGAACCCACTGATGGGTATGATTTCAACCTAATATGCATCCAGGCTTTTCACAGATCAAATGGATGTATTCTGAATCTTCTGATCCAATGGTCTAGATAAGAGAAAAGTGGAGGCAGGAAATTTAATCATTTGTATAACTGCAACAAGTGATATTGCTGCCTTTGTTTATTTCACTGTTACTTTAAAATGCAGGACTTCTTTGAAGTGACTTCCATACCTTCCAAGATAGAGTTTCTCATCCAACATGAAGGACCCCAGTATGGCCACAATCACAGGCATCAAAGGATTAAAAATGGAGCCAAACAGTGGACCCTGCTGCTTTATACACCATACCAACAACCAAATAGCCAATGCAGATGTAATTGCTCCCTGTATTTAACATGCATATGTTAGTTGAACAAAATACACTTTTTGAGGCTTGGGATAACTTATTTCATCTGTATGTTAAAAGATGCTGCTGCCTTTTCCATCACTAGGATTATTCTGAAATAAAACCTTCCCTATCACTTGAATGCTAATAATTGCACAGAACATCATATTATGAGGGTGTAGAGTAGAAACTAGGAAGAATTAATCCCCTAAAAGTTCATATATTTCCAGGGGAGGAAGTTAAAAATTCAGAGGTATAGGCATGTTCACAAAAGAAAGAATTTCAGGTGATAATGAAAAGACAGCTAGATATACTGCAGTTTGTTCAAGCAAGAAAGAGAAGAGTTACTAAATCAACATTTCCCCATAAGAAAGACATGTTAGCAAAGTCCCACATTGCCTGTGGTCCTTGGGGTCATGAGGGTCATAAGCACCTGGGCACCCTCTCAATAATAGTTGGTTTTTAAGGATGAGTTATACTCATGTGTTTAACATGGTATCAGAGTAGGGGGTACCACAAGGATGGGTCAGGTTTGTATCTCTAGCCTCGCATGCAGGGGAAGAGCCGAGTCTCTCCAGCCCTGGCGCTATAGGGAGTGTTAGCAAAGATGAATTCTACTCATGTGTTTAACAGGTGATTCCACAATGTAATCAGATAGACAGTTCCTGAACTGAAATTGAGAGTGGGAAGGCGTCTGCACATTTTATGATCCAGAGCTTGATGTCACGGAGGCTTCCCGTCCCAAAATGGCTAGCCACTATGGTGGTGCCTACTCCCACTTATAAGCCCAGCACCTTCCGAACACATATACTATGTGGGACTCAACGCACGCCCACGTGATAAGCTCCCCGTCCCAATCCCCTAGTGCTCTCGCCAAGGGGACCCAAGCCTCTTTCATGTAGGGTCCACGCGTCAGGGAGAACCACGCAGAAGTGCCCCAAGGTTGGCTTTGATACCAATTTTACAAAGGCGCTTCCTGTCCCGAAAAGACTAGCCATTATGGGTGTTTCCTATCTCCACTTATAAGCCCAGCACACACCGAGGTGGGACTCAACACATGCCCACATGACATTGAGCTTAATACTAAGTTTACAATGCATATGCTATGATAGATGCGTGGGGTGATGGTGACGGATAAAATTAGAAATGAGTAAAAATGACAGATATAAGAGTTTCTTCAATAGAAGAAATGATGAATGTCATTAAAGATGGCATGGTCACATCCATAGGCCACAAAGAACCCCTGTACAGAGAATCAAAAGATTGCGAGTAAAAAGCAATAGGAAGCCATTAACGAGATGGTTTGATGTGTAAGATAAGACATGATAGATCGTGAGAAGTCAGTAAATGATTCTTAACAGGGTAGAGTGGAAAAATATAACTCTTAGCTGATACATGGGATAAGTGGCTGTAGTGATGTTGATGATGACAACATTCATGCATTTCCTACCTCGAACACCATCATCATCAAAGCCATTCATGACTTCTACTTTGGTTAGCTCTATGAGTTCTACTGTCTACTCTAACACTATAAAAAAATAATGTCCTCCATCATGTCCTTCTTACAACATCAAGCCAAGTCATTAATAGCGTTCCCTTTACCTGGTACCTTTTACTTGTAACCTTTTGATTCATGCATTACCCATTACATGGAATATATGCAATCCCATTACTCCATGTGAGTATAGAAGAACATAATAGAATAAAACCTAATGTCTACACTCAGCAGAAATGGTGGGCAGAACTAAGATACTCCATTTTGTAGTATTTCCTAAACCTAAATTAGAAATTGTTGCCTTTTTAGCAAAACCCAAACTAAAATTTGAACTTGAGACAAATTTTATAGAAAGAATTCAATTTCATTTTATTTGAATTTTTTTTAGTTCCACATTGTAATTGAAGGAAAATTGAGTGAGAAGTGTGATATATAAACACCCTCTCAACCCATCCTTGTCCTCAAGTCCTTCATTGCTTGGGAGCCCCACTCTTGCCTAGTGCAAGAGAAATAAAAAATAAAAAGAAAAATATTTTACAATATATAAAGAAAGAAAAGAGAGAAGAAGCCGAATAGAGATTAGGAGCCCAACAACTTTCACCCATCTCTCAAAGAATTCAAGTTTTGTTAGCTGGATAGTGGCTGGAAAATCAGAGCAGGCATTGAAGTCTTCTCAAATTTAATCCATCACCTGTCTTGAATATCCTCCTATTTTTTAACTCTACAGGGAATGTTCAACAAAAAATTTTAACAAAAAACTCGTTTGCCACCAGGAAAGAAATAAATTTCTATTGAAATTTTTATCATATAAATATAAAAAACTTGCAGCCAGTCATACCCATGCATATAGCCCATTCTAAAAGTGGTATATAGTAGTTTCGAAAACAAAAAAATGTCATTACATTTAGTCAAGCTTGGCCATCACAATCATTACCTACCTAGTTCCCCACTATCTAGGGCAAGTTCTTGGGTTCTACATTTCCATTCTACCCTATCAAAAATCAGATCATCCTCACTCAGTCTATCATATTATTAACCCCATCAATCCAAGTTTTTCCAAACATCCTCCTTTTCCTAGTGTCTTACAAATATAGTCATTTGATTTTCTATAGTGGGTTGTTCCTGGTCATCGACATACAAGCCCAAACCATTTCAAACAGCATGCCCTCTTTTTCTCATCCATTCGAACTACCTTTAAGATTTAAGATGGGCTATGATGAATGTAAATTTCACAACAGAGTTCATATCAATCGTTTAAGCATATCAGTGGGTAGGTTGCAGATGAATAATTCAAAACAAATTACCCATAGAACCAAAATCAACAAATCAATGTTCTTCACAAATTACTACTGTGCTTTCTCATATGAGGAAAGCTTCACTGCCTCAATCAAATAAATCTTTTGTGCTCTACTTTCTCCAGTGTCAAAGATCATGTATTGGTGGTAAAAGTGTTTTGAATTGTGCATTCAACAAGTCACATAATGAATGCAGAGGAAAATTTTAAAAAGTAGGATAATCTAGCTACTTAGTTACTGCAATACAAATGATCACCAAAGGTAGAAGAAAGTATGAGTTGCACAAAATGAATATTCGATGAGCAGAAACACACATCGAATCATCAAAACCTGTCAATTATGAGATCCTCACACAACCCACAATATAGAAAACAGGGGCAGCAGTGATTCCTTCACCCTGAGCTATGGACCATCAATGCTGACCTTCTGTCTGGGTGTCAATCAAACACCTGACGGTCACCCGCAGTATGATGTTCTTATTAAAAAATTTAAAATCCACAATTCAGATGAAAATTTCAAACACTAGATTTAATTAGACAAGGGGACATACAGAGTAAATGACAGTAAGGAGCCTGACATTCCAACCGAGCTTCCAATCTGACCAGTTGTGATGATCCATGGCCAAGGAAAATACGACCGACTGAATGGATGCCATCACACACATCAATGCAGTGCTTGAGTAATGGCATGGGTACCTTTGGCTCATTTTAGCCTGTAACATGAAATGCAAAAAAAATCAGGAAAGACATATATGTTTTATAAAAAAAGGTCACTATTAGGAGGTGATCTTGTTTTAAGAGGAACTGGCAGAATCACCTGAATTATCAACCATACTGAATAACTGGTACAACTTGCAATAGAAAGTAATGAACCCAAGACATTCTGGTTAGAATTTGTATGGGTTGATGCATGGTTTGGACCCAACAAATTGACCTTTGTGGACCATAGGTTAATTTCAATGCCTTTATACAAGGTGAGAATCATTGTACCACCTATCCCCATCAGCAATCCCAACACCTTTACTTGCCCAGATTTCGTCCGGAATGCAAGCTTCTCTAACCTGTCAGCCATTTTTCTTAAAATAATTAAAGACCATATCTGGAAATTCAACAAACGAAAGTTGGCTGAAATCCATCTTCAATGCAAAAACCAGCCACTGCATGGATTAAGGACAAGTCTTGATTAAAAAAAATATAGAAATATACATTTAAGACCAAGATTCAAGTAAGACAGCTTATTTACCTGATTATTAAGAAATGTAAGAACTTAACACGTTGCTCAAATCCCAAATAAGGAAATCCATGATTTTACCACTGGAATATTACAATAATCTGATTGAAAATTTAAAGAAAAACGAAAAGAGAAAAATGTTCTTACCGAAAAGAGACTGCCAAGATTAAAGTAATTGCAGGAATAAGATTCGCTATGGTAGAAACAAAAATTGCAGAGGTCATAGCTATCGCTGAAATGTGTAGATTCTGCACCAAAGTTCCACTAGGGAGAGAGAAAGAGAGCCATGTGTGAGAAATAAAGAGAAAAGTAAGTATTTTAAAAAATAAAAAATACTTAAAATAAATAAAATATCCAAAATTTTAAACAGAACAGTAGGCCTAAGAGGAATATATATTTGATATTCATTAAGGATGTTAATAGTCCAAGCTTGCTGGAGGCGGTGGCTAACACAAGCCCAAGTCATATACATATCAAGCCTGAAATTAAGATTAGAGTAAATGGTTTAAAAAAATTACTGATATATTTCAAAGTAATTACTGATATAAAAGCCACTTTCCCCATTTTTCACCTCCTTTGCTTACTTTTCCCTGTTTCTTCGGGGCTAACCAGAACCATCTTCTTGGGTGACTTGAACTTCAAAAACGGATATCAGAGAGATATCTAGATTGACTAAAACTGTTACAGGCATTCCCCCCTTTAGGAGCTCTTCCACTGAAGATCTTGCCAGCAACATGTTGAAGCTTTTCAATATGAATAAGCTAGGAAATGAGGCTTAACAAGGATGGATTATGAATAAAATGTCAATCTGATTGGATGATCCTTGCCTATGAACTTTTAATTTGAGAGAGAGAGAGAGACAGAGATAGCTAGTGTGTTGGGACTGGCGAACAAGTCTCACATTGGAAATGTACATAGAAATTTAGTGATTTATAAAGAACTTAGATCTCCACCTAATAAGTAGTATCAGATCCAGGTCTTAGGCTATCTCATGTAAACTCAGGAAATCTCCCTGGAGAACAAGTTGGTTAGCTTCGTTCGAAGGGAGATTGTTGGGGCTAACGAACGAGTCCCACGTTGAAAATGTAGATGGAGATTTAGATTTTTATAAATGACTTGAGTAACTCCACCTAACCTGCTAGTCTTTTGGACTGGATAGTCAGATCTTAAAGGAGAGTGGTAATGTAGTATAGGTGGGGATATCCAGCCCCATATACGTTCATACCTCAACAGATGAGAGACTCTTCAACAGTTTTAGCATAGGCCGCAACTAGTTTGCCCTTGTGACATCTAATCATCCACCAATTCCCGCTCTTGTTGTACCCATGAGGCCCCATCAAAGTTTAGCTTCACCACCCCTTTCAGAGGAGGAAGTCAATGACTAATAATGTTCATAGGTATGGATCCCATCTCCCCCACTTCTTCCTGCAGACCATTCCATCGATTTTTTTCTCTGCATGAGCAGCTATGAATGAGGACTGGAAACTTGCCCAGCAAATTGAAATCTATTTCTCCCTTTCCATAGTTGTCATAAATAAAATACAGTCAGGAAATTGTTTTCCTGTAAACAGAAATTCCAAATCCAATCAATAAAATTAGGAATGGTATAAGGAGCATGAGAGATTTTTATTACAACATGCCCAGGTTTTCAAAGTTTGCGAGCAGGTGCAGAGTAGTCTCTTCTTCTAGGTTACATCTCATGCAAAGGGCATTAGCATTCGGGTTCCAACCATGGAGCTTGGCATGCACTGAAAGTTTTTATTTTATTGGTCTCTAAATAAAACACATTAAAATCAATTCAAGTTTTGCTTTGTTTAAGTTTTTTAGTGTTCTTCTGATTTGTGTTCTAGTTCTAGAATTAATTTTTGTCCTTGATTGAATTTAATTTCTAATTTTTTGGAATTGAATTTTTTTTAACGGTAATAAAGAGAGAGATTCATAAAGAAAAAAATTCAGTATAAGAGAAAAGGTTTACGAGATATTGACAAAAACAAGAAAAGAAAGACAGAAAAAAAAAAAAAAGATGGAACATCATGCCCTAGAAAAAGAAATAAATATCGTCCTCTTTAAAGATGGAAGACGCCAAAAATAGGTCCCCATATGCCATTTTTTGCAAAATAATCGGCTACCCCATTAGCCGCGCACCTTATATGGACAAAAGAGACCTCAACTTCTCTAAGAAGTGCCTTAATCTTCCTAACTGTGGTAATGAGTATCCATAGGAATCGCTTCAAGTTTTTTGCCCATTTAATGGCATTTACCGAATCTCACTCGATAACTAATTTTCCATCACCTAGCCCTACCCAAATCGTCAAAGCCTTTCACCCATTTGGAATTGAATTAAGAAATTCAATTCTAGAATTCTTATTTTCTTTAGTGAATTTGTATAGTATCAAATTCTGTCTAATGAAGTTTCAACTTTATTCCATTATTCAAGTGAGAATTTGGAGTTTTGGCTGATCCTCTTTGAAGTTTCGTTTGTCAAAAATGTGAGTGAGTTATCGAGTGACGTTACTCTTTCGAAATTGATCTGAGAATATTCTTAGACATCGAGATTTTTTGAGTTCTGATTTACTTGGATTTTTTTCGAGTTCAAACCTGATATTGTGGAATACTTTATTTTTTATTTTGAAGACATAAATAGAGATTAAACCTGATTCTACCCTTCATCAAAAATCCAGACAGAAAAAACAAGTTTTCATGCCGCAGCTATCCAAGGAGATCCAATTCAGGCTAGAAATTTTGATTTTAGATTGTCAAAATTAGATTGATAGAATTCGTTGTTCATTTGGATGATGTTTAGATACTTGTAATTCTCCAAAGTTTTGGCAGTCTATGTTTAAAACCATGATAGGAGGAGAATTATCTCCCTCATTATCGATCTTCTCCGTTGCCATTTGTATAACCCTTCTCTTCTTTCTCTGCGTCGTTCTGCAGTCAATTGTACATGTACCAGCAAATCTTATATTGAATGAATCAGAGAGCGTGAAAAAAAATAAAATAAGAACAATGAGAATCTATTTGTAGACGCATTTTATAAAGAAGCTTTCCAATGGAAAATGTATAAAATGATTAGATACAACTACTAAGTATTCTTGAGAAAAAAAAAAAAGAGTTTCCTACTATCCACAAAGATATTAGAACTTGAAAAAGATGTTAATGATTATACCCACTCACCCAACCAATCCACTACAAAACCCTTCCCACAAAACCTTCCATGTCAACGGAGGCCGATTTTTCCTACAAGAAAGCAAGGTAGTAAATCAAACATTACAATGATAATATAAGAAATTTATTTTGGAAGTAGTAACCGACCATAATAAGTACATAAAATATAGTTCTAGTTTCCTTTCTCAAAAAATAGGGTTCTGGTGGGTTGAGCTGGATCTTAATAAATTAAATTCAATCCAAATAAAAAATTATTGAGCTTGATCCAAGTTACTGGCTCGAATTGCTCAAGCCAATTCAACCCGAGTTGCTGGCCAAACCCAACCCGAGTTGCTGGTCCAACCCAACTCAAGTTGCTATCCCGGCTCAGCCCAACTTGGACCTACAATGCATCTTTTTTTTAGTCTAAATTTGAAAAAAAAGTTCGGCAGCAATTTAATTTCTGTATTTATATTTTTTTCAGCTTTACTCAAGATATAAAATTGCTTTTGACACTAATATGAATCATAATAAACTAACATCATCTTCAAATAAAAAATGTAGTGACCCGTCCTGAATTTTCTAAATTTTTCGAAGAGATTTTTGGATCTCTGAGTTATTTTAGGGACCTTGGTAACAGTGAAGAGAGTGTGGGCGCCATGGTGGGCCCAATTCACCTGTTTTCAAGTTCGAGAACTCGAAGGGCATTTTGGTAATTTTATAATTATTGTGTATTTGTCATGAAAATTTGTTCAAAAGTCACACGTTTTCTCGCCCGAGATCTTTCAGATTATTCCTTCAAGTTTTTCTTTCTCAAAAAAAAAAAAAAAGAGCAAAAACCCTAAACCCTAACGCTTATAACATATCCCTTTCTACGACATTGTAGCCGCTCATGCTACAGTGCCGCCGCTCTTCTCCCCACCTCCCAGCCGGTCTTCTTCTTCTCCTCCCACGCCGGTAAGCTCCTTCTCCTTCTCTCTCTCTCTCCCTCGGTCTCTTCTTCTTCTCTTTCCCTACCTCCGACTGCCCCCTCCTCCCTTCGTTTTTCCCCTTTTTCCTCTTTTCCCTTCTCCGATTTTTTAGTGTTCTCTCGATTTTCCCAGTTTTTCCCATTTCTTCTCTTTTCCTTTCTTAGATTAAATTGTTTTACTCAGTTTTCCTATTTCCTTTTCTTCTTTTCTCTGCTTTTCCAGGAAATCCTTTTCTTTTCCCACTTTTTTCCTCTTTAGATTTCCTGGTTTTTTCCCCCCTTTCCCTCCAACTCGGCTGAGTACTGAGTCACTCGGCCGAGTGCCGAGTCGACTCAGTCGAGTTTTGGTACTGAGTCAACCCGGCCCTTTGGGCTAGAGTGGCAACCCAGCCACTCGGCTCAGACCCCACCCGACCCAGTCTGGCCCAACCCGAACCAGGCCCAATCCAACCCAACCAGGCCCAAACCCGGTTCGGCCCATTCTGGCAGGCCCACGTTTTCGGCCCAATCCACCTCAGCCCAGTTTCCAGATCTGGCCCGTTTTCAAGCCCGACCCATTTTGGGCCCGGCCCAGTTTTAGGCCCGTTTTCTCTCGGCCTCTTTTCTTGACCTGTTTTGTCTTGATTACTTATCTGTTCTTCCATGTTTCTACAGATTGAACTCCCTTTAACCCAAACAAGTTGCTTCCTCGCTTTGGACTTTCGACTCCACACACGCGGTGAGGGGACTTATCACTGTTTTAGCATACATTCGCATTCTTAACCTATAATCTTGGACATCGAATGACCTGAATGGGACCCTTTCGTTTATTAAGCCACTCAGTAAGGGAACTATTGAAATGAATATGTGGCAAGGGATCCATTCGGGTTCACCCATGTCAATTGTATGTGATTAATGGAAAATTTGATTGAATAATTGATTATTGATGCTTGAAGGTTGTTAAAAACATATTTGTGATTAATCATAACACATTGATGAACACCGTAAAATTACAATTTTACCCTTTAATATTAGATTAATTAGTCCTTATTTTATAAATAATAGATAGATTTAAATGTTATTTTTAGTTTTACAATTTATTTTTGAAAAATTCAAGAAAAGAAAATAAAAATGATAAAAAAATGGCTAAGTAAAAATACAGTCGGCGTCACCTTCAGAATGGTCAGTTTGGGTTTCAGAACCTGCAACTTTCTACACTCATGTAATTAATATTTCATTTTCCAAATTTGAGTGAAAGTCGAGTTTTATCTGCCAACCCTTCTCATTTACTGTCGATCGGGGTGCCCGGCACCTAAAGGAAAAGTCCGAAAGAAACTATTTCTATTTCTTTTATTTTTCCATTTCTTTTCTACTTTTTTTTCCTCTCTCTGGTTGCAGGACTCATGGACAAATAAAAGAGAAACCAGAAGAAGCAGCGCACAGTGAACACAGCAGCAGGGGCATGAACAAAGCACTGATGTAGGCAGCTAAAGCCAGCTCAGTTGCAGTCCAAACAGATGGCAGCCAGCACCGCAAACAGCAGGCAGCGGCCAAGAAAAGATTGAAGGTTGAACAGGCCCAACAACAATGACAACAGGAAAGAGCAACCAGCTGAGATAGCAACCAGCTGAAGAGAGGCTTGGCAGCCATGCACAACAGTGCCCAAGGAAGAAGAGCAGCCAGCGATGGAGAGAAGAAGGGCAGCCAGGTGAGAAAAGATGGAGCAGTGGAAGCACCAAAACAACAACCAGCACTGCTCACAGACTGCAGTTAGCTGAGAGGAGAAACAGAGAACAACAAGCGGCACACAGGGGAAGAACAGCAACAGCAGCTGCAACCAACGACAAGTCTAGAGCTGGGAATCTGATAAGGATGATAAAAGCAGAGAAGAGATAAGGAGAAGATGAAGAATCAGAGCACATAGGGATAAGGAGAAAGGAAGGATAAGGATAGCAGCTGGATTTTCAAAAGAGAGAAGAT
>JAINRJ010000138.1:0-42006 GCA_022113865.1 Chimonanthus praecox
ATCTAGTAGTGTACAAATGTCCCTTGAATTACCATACTAGGCTTGGGTCCCTAAGGTAAAATAGTAAATTCAAGATGCAGTATATCTGGTAGAGACGGAGAGTATGTGATGCGGAGCAGCAGATTTCCCTTTGAATTGAGAGTTTATTTTTATTGTTTATTTCTATTTTCTATTTGGTTGTAATTAGAAATTAGGATTTACTATTTTCAGTGAGTTATTTTCATTTTGAGTGTATTTAGAGGTTTCTAATTTTAGGTGTTTACTATTTTCTTCCTCTGAGATTATTATACATACCTATGTAATTCCGTTTTTGGGAGGATATAGTTGAATGAATAAAAGCTTAAGAAAGCTTTCGCAAATACCTATGAGTAGTGCGACGATCTTTGGGAGTGATTCCTTAGCGTGAGGCTACGGCGTGAGGCCTTCGTGTGAGGCCATATCTTGTTCTTCAGGTACTTCTCTTCCCATCTTCTCTTCTCTTCTCTCTTCTCTCTTCTCTCTTCTCTCTTCTTTTGTTTTCGTTCAGTCCCAGAATCCTTTCCTATAGTTTTTGCCCCTTCCTAATACCCATCCCAATGCTTTCATCTTCCTTTGTAAGCCCTCTAGCCCTTGCCGCAGCCCTTAATGCCCATCGCCAGCCTTCCCATGACCTTCTATCTCCTTCCCGTGCTTTCGTAGCTTCCGGAAACCCCTCCCTACGTCGTCTACCTCCATAGCCCATATTGTGTTTGCCGCAAGCCCCTTTCCTATTTCCCTCCTTTCGCGTGGTTGCCCTAAGCCATCCTTTCATGTAATTCCATCCATATCCCTTAGTTGCAATTGCCGCATGGCCTAAGTTCCAGCCCACGTGTCTTTTAAGTCATTTAATTTTACTTTGCATTCACATCTTATTCTTACTATTTGCATATTTATTTGTGGTAAATTTTATATTCATTAGTTACATTTATTAATTGAAGTTTAATTTCAACCCATATTAGATTTAGGGTGCATTATTTTCATCCATTTAATTTTTAGAGACCACATTAGGCATTTAGGTTACCTTATTAGTTGTCCAACATCAGTATGTAAATCAAATAGAATGCAATTGGGAGAGTTTAAGGGATTGACCTTACCTTTCCAATGTGTAACAGCCTATATATATATATATATATCAGTCAGTAGAAGCACTCGTATTTCGTATGAATATAATTAGAAAAGAATATGAGAATCTTGGTTGGGTTCCACAGATATCTGGCAAGGAGCAAGGTTCTGCCTTCTAGGATCCACAGCTCCATACAGTCATTTCCCCATCTCAAAGTGCCTTTGTGATCGTGTGTGCGCCAAATCCTTGACAGTGTCGTCGTAACTATGGAACATCTGCACTCTAAACAGCTCAGTGGTAGCCTGGTTATCCCTGCAAATTGGACCTCACGAAGGTGTATGACAAGGTAAGTTGGGACTGACTTCTGTACATTTTGAGGCGGATGGGCTTTGGGGTAAAATGGAGGCGTGGATTTTGGAATGGCTTTCTTCTACAAGATGCTCAATTCTCATCAACGGCTCTCCAAAAGGTTTTATTCATGTCTCTACGGGTCTAAGGCAAGGAGAACCCCTATTGCTTTTCTGTTTATATTGTCAGCAAAGCCTTGAGCCACATGATCTATGCAGTTGCAGCAGAAGGCAAGTTGACAGGCTTCTGCACCTGTGTCTCCCATCTACAATATGCCGGTAATATTCTCAATCTTCTATGGAGCTAGTATTAGAAATTCACACCTTGAAGGACACTCTATGGTGTTTTTGAGGATATCTCTGGCCTCAAAGTCAACTTTGCTAAATCCGAATTGGTTGGCATCAACCTTAACTGCGATCATGTTCTCCCTTTGAGTGCTGAATTGGGCGAGTGTGGGATTTGCCTATCGCCAATCTCAGTCTTCCTCTGAGTACCACCAAAATCCCTAGAGCCTGGTGGGATTGTGTTTTAGAGATAGAGGAGCAACGTTTGGCTACTTGGAGAGGCAGACTTCTCTCTTTTGGAGGTAGAATTCTTTGATCATATCAATGCTTTCTAACCTTCCCATTCACTTCCTCTCCTTCTTTAGGTGCCCATTAGATGTGGCTCATCGATTGGAGAAGCTACAACAGGATTTCTTATGGCACAACTCCATCGAGATAAGTATCATTTTGTCAATTGGGCCTAAGTTTGTCTCCCCTTTAAAGCTAGAGGCCGAGGTATTTGTTCTATCAAACTCTTCAACATGGCCTTATTGGCAAATGGTTATGGAGGCTTGGAGATGATTCTGTGTGACTATGGAAGACCATTTTGGTGGAGTACCATATTCATAAACGTGGTTGGGTGGTTAGCTGTCCCAGATGTGGTGCTTCTGCTTTCTAGAAAGGCATATTATCTTTGGTTCCCCTTTTTCTAGCAAATGTCAGATTTCAAGTGGGCACTGGAGATGGAATCCTTTTTGGCAAGAGTCATGGATCTCTGACCTTTGAGAGTTTAGCTCCCTAGGATTTACCACATCGCTGCAAATCCTAATGCTTTTGTGGTGTGAAAGTAGTCTTGCGGTGCTTTGAATAGGTGTCTGACCTAAGAGTAATTTAGGGAAGAGTAGCATAATCGGTATTGGCAGAGGATGAGGTGGTGGAATCATTGGCGGGAGATATAGCATGTGGTGTTGGAGAAATCTCATTCTCTTATTTGGGCCTACCTATTGGAGGAAACCCTAGATCCATATCGTTTTGGAATTCAGTCATCGAAAGGGATAAGAAAAGGCTGAATGCCTGGAGCAAGAGTTACTTCTCCTTGGTAGGTTGACTCTAATCAAGTTAGTCTTGGTTAACCTCCATACGTATTTCATGTCCATATTTGAGATATCTAGGAAGCTGAAGAAACTACAGAGGGATTTTCTATGAGAGGGGAAAGGGTAGAAGAGGAGAATCCACTTGGTAAAATGGAATGAAGTCACTAACTTACAGGAGAGAGGGGTTTGGGAATCTTTAGTATTAGAGATAGGAACCACGCATTGCTTTGCAAGTGGCCATAGAGGTTTGCCTT
This sequence comes from Chimonanthus praecox, assembly GCA_022113865.1. NCBI lineage: Eukaryota > Viridiplantae > Streptophyta > Magnoliopsida > Laurales > Calycanthaceae > Chimonanthus > Chimonanthus praecox. The sequence continues at coordinate 3,041 of JAINRJ010000138.1, forward strand.
GGGAAGGGAAGCTGTACGGAGGAAGGTGTGGTGGCCAAGTATGGGGTGGATGACCTAGGAAGTTGGAAATTAGTAGCATAGGCAGCTAGGGAGGGATCATATGTAGCCAAGATGATGTTTAGATTAGGAAACAGAGGTAGAATAGGAGCAGCTTTTAAAGACGGACTTAGCATTTTGGACTGTAAAGGCAATAGGGTCTTTCTGGAAAGAAATTGGGTGGGGGAGAGGGTCCTAACTGGCACTTTTCCTAAGTTGTTTAGAGAAGCCAAAAATAGCAATGCATTAGTGAGTGACTATTATAGGGAAGTTAACAGTGAGCCCCAATGGTCGGTAATCTTTAGGAGGGACCTAAGGGACTTTGAGGAGGATAAATGGATCTAGTCCGAAGATCCCTCATGGGTATTCTCAATTAAATATGTTCTCAGGATTGTGTAGTCTTATGATTAGATTTCCCTCCACCATGTGCCCTGACCCTTGACCAATAAAATTCCACCTGGAGTTTTAAGTGTTACACGGGCTCCAATAAAAGAAAAAATTTCAATCAAGTGTAACTTGAGGGGTAGAGGTCTCCTGCCAGCTGGAGCACCAGATTTGTGTTCTTAAGCTTGATCGGTTGCTCATAGGTTCTAGATGGAAGGGTGGGGAATGTGGTATCGAAGTAGGTGGGAGGTCTATTTGTTGGTAGGAGGGAAGTGGGTGGAAGTTGATCCCATAGGTGATCATTTGGTCAGTATGGAAAGAAATAAATAGTGGAATCTTCAAAGGAAAGTTGGGGGGTCATTGAGGAAGTTTTTGAAAAGGCCAAGTGGAACCTAGTGGGTTGCCTATCACTTGGAGTTAGTTGTAGAAGAAGGAGGGCCAAAGTGTCTTGGACGAAGCTTAAGCTTGGTTTTTGTAAGTTTAACATGGATGGCACAACTAGGGGTAAGCTTGGTCTGACTGGTCTAAATGGTGTGGTTCATGATGATAGAGCTAGGATGTTATTGGTCTTATCAAAACCTACAGGGTTATGGAGTCTAATGAAGTGGAATTACTTGCTATTACGAAAACTATCCACATTTGGGTGACGTATGGGAATGACAACCTTATTGTTGAAGGTGATTCTATTAACGCTATTGCTTGAGCTAGTGGTAGGAAGAGTCCCCCATGGAAGTTGGTTAACATTGTAAAGGATATTAGAATGATGAGTAAGAATAGAAGAATTCTCTTTAGACATGTTGGACGTTCAACAAACAACTTGACAGACTTCTTAATGATGAGTAAGAATAGAGGAATTCTCTTTAGACATGTTGGACGTTCAACAAACAACTTGACAGACTTCTTGGCAAAGGTTGGAGTACAAAAGCAGGGACATGCCGTGGAAGTCTTGTGACTGTCGATTACTGGTTTGGGGTGTATTGGGAGCAGGTTTTATTTTCCCCTTAGGAGCTTACTATATGTTTTCTTTCTCTCTGTTTTGATAGTTTCAGTTGGATGTATGGTTTTGTATAGCTTTCTTATACGAGGCCCATTTACACTACTATATTTTTAGATACTGCTATTAATAAAATAAAACTCATTCCAATCTCTGTTCAAAAAAAAAAAATATCCTGCTGCTTTTGTGAGTGAGTCTCGGCCCTGATCATAGGATGTTTGGTGCCCGACCTTGAAGAGAGACCTCAATGATTGGGAGGATGCTGCATTTATAATCTTGTTGTATTGCTTTGTAGTAGCTAAATCAGCCATCACAGACAGGACAGAAGGGTTTGGACTCTTTGAGTGTCAGGGAGCCTTTTCCATTACTTCATCCACTTCCTCTCTAGGCATAGAAGTGAAATGAGCCCCCTCAAGTTTGCATGGCTGACTAAAGATCTAGTTAAGTCCCTTGCTTTTTGTTGGGCCACCTTCCAAAAGATCCTAACTATTGACACCAAGAGAAGGCGTTGCACCAAATTGATGTTGGTTAACGGTTATTCCTTGTGTGTCCGCAGTGGGGAGTCGGCTAATCACCTTCTTACACTGCAATTTGGCCCATCAAGTTTGGTCGCAAGTGCTGGCTTCGTTTAATGTGGAAAGGGTCTTCTCTGGCTCCCTTTTATATCATTTTTCAAGCTAGCAGTTTCGTCATTTTCCTAAAAAGGAAGGACATTTTGGAGCATCACGTTGATTGCTGTCTATTGGACCTTTGGATGGAAAGGAACAATAGAAGATTCCATGATAAATCTTTAGGGGCCGACACTATCATTCAATTGGTTAAGTGGAGGTATACGACTTGTGCCTCAATTCTCCGGAACTTTAAATCAACCCCCCTGATCTCATTATCCACAGGTGATCATTGGTCATCTATGTTTCCCCTTCCCCCCTCAGCTCCCTCTATTCACTAGCGTCCTCCTCCCCAAGGATTCTTCAAGATTAATTTTGATGGGAGTGCCCTTGGAGCCCTTAGGCCTGCAGGTATTGTTGGGTGGATTAGTACTGATCTCGGTGAATGGCTCTTAGCATTTTTTGGTTCCCATAGCCCATATTTTGCTTTCAAAGCTGAAGCCAAAGCTCTGTTATTTGGATTAAATCTAGTTACACTAAATAGATTCCTCCTTATCATCTTGGAGAGAGACTCTTCATGTATGGCCAATGGGCTACTAAGTCTGCTTCCTTCCCTTGGTGATTGCTGACATTATTGAAGAAATCACTGACCTGTGAGGGAATGGGTGTTGTGGGCCCATAGTTGACCATATAGGACCCACATCGCATAAGTGTTGACCAGAATCATCTTATTATGGAAAATCAACTTTCTCTATATTGCTAACCGTAGAATTGATTGTAATTGATGTAATCCAATATCCTTTTGTTTACCTTGAATTTTTAGCCACATTGATTGGCTCCTTGTTTTCTATTTAACATGTAACCTCTTACATTTTACAAGACAATACAATCAAAGAGAAGAATCATTCTCCATTTCGCCTCTTCTCCTTCTTATTTTCTTATTCCATATTATTATTCTACAATGGGTCTTTCTCCTTTGAGCACATTTTGAGGGGGGCAAATGGTGAAACTGATTCCTTAGCTAAGAGAGGGGTTACTAGAGATTAGATGGTAACTAGTGGGCTTGATTTTCAAGGCTTAACTAGTGTTTTGGCCATTTCGGGTTCTCTCTATTGTTGTAAGGTGTCCGTCTGTTTTGACCTAGTTTCCTAGGCTATTTGTTACTTCCGTGGCGTTCTTTGGCAGGTTTATGTTTTGTTCTGCTGTTTCAGCCTTTTATTGTATACTCTGTTTTCCTTTTTAATAAATTTATCACTATTCAAAAAGAACTATGGCAAGGAGTAAAAGTTGGACATCATCCAAATTAAGTTGATTTGTCAATTCATATGATGAGGATCTAGTTCATGGTGTTATAAGCTGGGTTAGAAAAGTACTTTGCAAGAAGACATTGTCAGGACCCACCTGATCTGTCAATTGATATGATGTGGATCTAGTTCATGGTGTTGCAAGCTGGGTCAGAAAGGTAATTTACAAGAAGAAATTGTCCAGACCAACTTGATCTTTTGATTCATGTGAAGTGGATCTAGTGTCAAACTCAACCAATCGCAATTAGAGGAAGTGGATCTAGTGTCAAACTCAACCAATCACAATTAGAGGAAGTGGATCTAGTGTCAAACTCACCGCAATTAGAGGAAGTGGATCTAGTGTCAAACTCAACCAATCGCAATTAGAGGTGTTGAATTCCTCTCTAAAATGGAGAACAATTTTATTTTTCCGCTAATTATTATGATGTTTTAGGAGTTTTCCAACGTCAACAGGTAGGTAAAAACTGGTTTCTTTGAAGGCATATTAGGATAGATTTCATCTCAGCCATTGATTTTTATCATCCTCTGTGGTCTAGTTTTTTTTTTGAAAGTTAACTTTATTATAAAATAGAATAGATAAAATTACAAAAAGGGTAGCTAGAAGTAGCCCCACAAATGTAATGTGGAAATTGTCTCCACAAACAATCTCAGTCCTTGACCCCTATCAAATTAAGGCATAATCTTCATAAGCCGTCATCCTGCACATCTGAGGTCTCTGCCACTACCAGAGCACAATCGTAATTAACCAGAAAATGCAAATTTAGAAGCTCTCTCTCCCTTTTTCTATTTTTCCACAACTGCATTTCCTCTTCCTTATCCCGTCGTTCAGACTCCTAAAAATCTGTCATAATTTCTCACAAATTATCTGATCGTCGTGGTGAGGAAAGCCCAAGAATAGCCCCCACTAGTAGAATCTTCTCATCGTTGAAGGTTTCCTTTCGAACAACCAGCGTAAGACAGTCCTCTTCTTCTGCCTCCACTTCATTCGCCCAACTAATCGGACCCTCAGAGGCTCAGACATTGCAGGTCCCTTCTGAAAACACTGTACAAACACCTACTTTCCGTTGTCGTCGCTAACCCTGCGGATTCCTTGAGTAAGGACTTCCCACTAAAGAGAAACATTACGTCTGGAAGATGTAACCTCCAGTGAAGAGCTTACATAAACTCGCTGGGACTGTGGTCGACTCCCAAACTGCCTACTTAAATTTTTAGCATCGGGCCCAGCAGAATAAAAAGACCCACGATGTCCCAGAGAAAGGCCCGACATAATGGGCTTAAGTTCAAGCCTGAATGTTATTTTAAACCCTTCGGACATCCTCTGTGATCTAGTTCTGAGTCTTTTTTATGCACAACCATAGCTAAGACTTCACCATTAAATCCTAATCTTTTTCTTGAACAATAAAATATATATATATATATATATATATATATATATAAAAAAACATGAGAGTACAAATCACGGGCAATAACATGAAATTCCACCAATGTTTCCAAATTCCACTCCCTAAAATCAAAAGAAAAAGATGCTCTTGTGCTCCCTATCGACCCCACACTGTGCTAAGAAGTCCATCACATTGTTTGGTGACCACCTGAAAAGCGCAAAAGGTACCTCTCAACCTGAGCACAATGACCTGATCTCCTCAGCTACTAAAACCAATTTCTAAGGACGCTTATCGCCCCTGGCCCATTTAATCACATTCATCGAATCCCCCCTATCATTAGCTTCCCCTGACCAAAACTCATCCACAAAAGCAAGGCTCTCTTAATCCCTAGAAGCTCTACTTCATTTGAGTCTCTCCCCTACTGACTCTTAGAAAACTAGGGACAAGACACCAACCGAATTATGCAAGACCCCTACTATCCTTGTTGGTCTTGGTTTACCTCTTACTTGCCACATCTACATTGAATTTGGACACACCTGGCAGAGGAGGAACCAAACACACTAGCTCCCACCGTTGTAGGTCTACCACTCATACAACCCTCCCAAGACCTAAAAGTCCACCACATCACACCCCTTGAACTTCTTGCTTGCCACTAGCAAGCGTACGATCTTCACTTAGCCATTTGGAAAATTTAGTCTCCTCAGAAGCTTTGTTCTTGAAAATCCTTAAGTTGTTTTCCTTCCAAAGGACCACAAAATAGTTGCCGGAATAGTATTCCAAGCTGCTATAACCCAACTCTCTATGATTCCAACACAAGAATTATCAAAGACCCACGAGACTCCCATCAACTGGCAAATCTAGACCAAACTTCTTGCTTCCAAGCATCTCACAATGAAATGGTCTACATCCTCCTCTTGATTGCCACAAAGAGTACAAGATAGGTCATTACCTATAGTTCAAAAAACCCTTTCTATTTAACTACACTCTAAAAAGTTTTTCCTTTTTAGAGCACACCACACAAAAGTTTAAACCCTTGGGGGAGCCACTTTGAACCATGCAAAGAGACCAAAACTAGACCCATATGGGATCTAGTTAGAGCCAAATTAATCCTTGATTTAACTGAATAAAATCCTAATGAATCACCAGTCCAGATACACACATCACCCACCCCAAATATCAGAACATCCAAACAAAGCCCTCATCTCATCCAAACTTTCTTGTTCAAAAACCGTAAGATTTTTTCTAAAAGCAATCTCCCAGCTAGAGATTCCCTCTTCCACTACATAGCAGTCTTGAACCTTAGCCTATCTACTGCCAGCAATCCTGCAAAGTCTAGGGAATACTGCTTTCATAGGTCTCTCCCCTGACTAGAGATCAGTCCAAAAGAGGATTCTATTGCCCTTCCCAACAAGCAATCTTAACTTCTCCTAAAATAGACTACCTACCTTTCCTTTTCCCCTACCAATTCTCCACCAGACCCTTACTAACGACGAACCATTCTTTTTTGACCTTCCCCTTAATCTCCATCCTCCTATGTCTTCCACCCCATACCTCTCAACTAGGATTTTCCTCCACATGGCCTCCCTCTCCCTACCAAATATCCAACTCCATTTACACAACACCACCTATCCCCCCTTAGATTTAGGCCTGATTATTTCTGACTAACCAACTAGGTGCAATATTTCCCTATCCTTCTTATCCCCCCACATTGAATCCTGATCTTTGGAAGGATTTTACACAAAAAGTTTCTCTTCTTTTGGTTGTGCATATTAGGGACATCCCTATCTTATCATCATCATAGCCACTAAACCCATCTATTTGGAGTAGGACATCCATGTATAAAACTATTCTCCACTAAGACCAAGGACTCATGAGGTCTTGGGCTTTTGTGAGTTGCAATAAATCCAACAGATCCATTCTCCATCTCACACCAACTTACCACCTGTGAATTGCACCCGTACCTAATTTGACACCATCGCAACTTTCACAACCTATTGATTTACCTATGAATTTCTATTGTTAAATAAAATTGAAGTTTTTAGGCTCTTAAAAAACATAGCTTCACTTGTGGAGTCAAGATGAAACTTTGTAGACATCATATACAAGCCAAGACCTTTCAAACCAACGAATCCATGCGGGGCCCAAGTGAGCTTCACCCAATTCTCCTCACAAAAATCCATGAGGTCCAGCTCTTAGAAAAGCCTCAAGATATATAGTGCAAATCCTCTAAGAATCGTTCTCATGGATTTTCGTATACACAACCCAATGGGTTCCACAGGTCTATACAAATGGGTGGTTTCAAAAGTCTTTACTTGTGTATTGTTCTTACAAACTTTCATTTGACTTTTGATGGGTGGTTTAAAAAGTCTTTACTTGTGTATTGTTCTTACAAACTTTCATTTGATTGAAAAAGTGAAACCATGTTTTTTAAGGTATTCAAAATTTCAACTTTATTTGACGAAAGAAATTTATCGAGTTGAATCAATGGTCTAGAAAATTTAGACTGGTGTCAAATTAAGTATGGGCACAATTCATGAGGAGTAGGTGGTATGAGGGGCGAAGGGATCTATTAGGTAGACTGTGGGACCCACAGACGAAAGTCTACATGAAGGTTTGATGAGAACTATTCTTAAGGGAAAAATTAGATAGATAGATGGATAAAATAGAATAGAATGGATAGATAGGCGTGTGAGGATTGAATGGTTTACACATGCCCCAAGGATTAGTCAGGTGAGATGCCTAGACACCTTGGTCTTCAAAAAAAAAAATAGAGAAATATATATATATATATATATATATATATAGATAGAGAGAGAGAGAGAGAGAGAGATTGGTTGATTGTGAACAATAAATTTAAGTGCTTAGAAAATTTATCTTTGGGTTGAATTTGGTCTACATGTAGCTCATCAAAATTCAAACAATTGCATTCTTAATGGATCCAACATAAACTACAAAAAAAAAAAGGAAAATTGGCCAAGTGCAATCCATGCTACTAGTCGCACTTATAGGTGGGAGTGGGGCAAGCATTTAGTTACCGTATGGTGGGGAAACGTGGAATGACCCGACCCGCGGTAACGGGTCAGTTGTGACGGGTAAAATTAATTTAGAAAATGATTGTAGTTTAAATTAATTTTTTAGTTTAATTCGATAATTTTATTTGGGAAAAACACAATTGAATTTAGGGATTTAATATTAGACCCTGATTTCACACTTTCTCCCCAATAAAAATTTACAAATTTATCCCCTTCGAATTAAATTAAGGGAATGGGAAATAAATTATCAACTTAGATTTTAATTCCCCTAAGTTAGAATCTCAATTGGAAATATTCAATTAAGAATGTGAAATCAATAAATAAGTTCCAATTTTAAGTGTCCAGAATTTAATCGATGATTGACAAAATTAATAAAAGAGAAATAAAGGACAATTTATTAAAATCAATAATTTAAAGAGACCCACCTTCCCTGGTCGAATTTAATTGTTCAAAATCCTTTCACCGATGGGATTCCTTGTTCAGATTGGACTCTTCTTCTTCCTTGTTCGTTTGGGACTCAAATCCCCACTTAAATGAAAACTATCCAAAATCCTTTCACCGATGGGATTCCTTGTTCAGATTGGACTCTTCTTCTTCCTTATTCGTTTGGGACTCAAATCCCTACCTAAATGGAAACTGTCCAAAATCCTTTCACCGATGAGATTCCTTTACCAATAGGACTCTCCTCCTTTTAAGAGACCTGCGAACCCTTCCCTTCTTTTACCCTTTGCGAAACAGCAACCAAATCTCAACGGAATCGCAGCGGAAGAAGGGAAAGAAAAACCCCAAATCTCTCTTGAGTTCTTATTCCTCCTCCCCTCTTTGAAGACCAAGTTCGGTTCAAGCAGCAGAGTTCGGGACCACCGTGTGACAGCTTGTCGTCTTTGTTCCCAAATTACAGCAAGTAACAGGTATGTCCCTCTAATTTCCTCTATGTTCTTCTTCTCCCATGGGTTTCTTCTTCCTCTTCTCCCTTTGTAAATTTCGAGCCAGCCAACCAGTCAATCTTTGTTGGATGGTGATGATTTTTCCCTTCTTCATTCAGTTGTAGGATCAAATAAATTGGTGACTCAGATATGCCCCAATTTCTTATCCGTGAACAGTAATCACTCAGTCTTTCTCTAATAAAAACATCCTAAGTTGGGGACTGATTTCTAACCTCAGATCGGCCAATTAATGGGACTGATTTTCAGCCCAAAAAAAACATTGATATTAAGGATTGTTTGGACCCAGAATTTTGCTCAGAACTGGTTAGTAAAACTTATCCTCTTCCCACTTAAAACTGGATGTTCAAACCAGCCTTATTATTGTCCAACTCAAATCGGAGATAGGAAACCATTTCATACATAGCCTCTTAACCTTGTATTTTCAGCATACATAGGTGAGGGCAGCACCCAACTCCCACGGTTAATAATCCACATATTATTAATACTTGGAACCTTTAAATTGTATTCGCAGCAAACTTGGGTTATCAAGGCTAGTTATCTCTTGGAAAGCGTTTGAGTTCATTGTTGGCACTTCACAAACTTCTAGGTGAGGGAAACAATTCACTACATACTTTGAAACATGATTCCTTATATTCTTATGTGTTTAGGCAATGGAATATTGTATTTTGTTGTGTGACTAGAATATAACTGTTGGATCTAGAATAGACTGGGTATATGTTAATAATGGTTGAGATCCGGTGTTCACTCACAGTAATGTAAGGGAGATTTGGCTAAACATTCTATTGACCGTGAGGAGACTTAGTCCGCCCGGATTATGGAGTCTAACCATTAATATTGTTCAAAGATCCAATGAGATATATTCATAGATTGATGGTTATTTGTATGTTATTGTCTGATTATTAACCTTGATTGAACATGGTTGAATGTTGGTATATATAATTCAAATATTATGACGCATGGACTATTGTTACGTTTATTTCAAGGTTTATGCATGCTATGACAAATGAGATATTTCGTATGATGTTATGATCTGCTTAGATGGAGATTTATGATTTCATAGGCATGAGCATGTTTGTCGGCATTGAGCATAGCATTCTCATATTCATAGCATTGGGTATGAGGGTGCGATCCATGATTGTCACGAAGACCACGACGGTGGTAGTGTTGTTAGCCTCACTTCATGTGGGAAGACCATTATGGTAGATGAGATGCGATATCCGTGACAAGTCATGAGGGCTGTTATTTGGTGGTAGGTTGTGTTATCCTCGCTTTATGTGGGAAGGCCATTAAGGCGATGTTGTGTTATCCTCGATTCGTCGGGAAGACCACCAAATATCAGTAGATGTAATAATTGGTTGGAATATGGCATTTGGCATTGAGCATTACATTTTACAAAGGCATGAGCATGAAATAAATTGTTATACTTGCTTATTTGAAATATCATTGAGGAAGTAGGAATATCATATGCTATAATTGTGTTATTGTTTTCTTCACTGGGCATGAAGCTCATCCCTTACATTGCAGGCAATCCCTTGGACTTGGGTCTGGACGATAATCACAATTGAGCTTAGAAGCGAGGAGTCGATAAAGAATTCGTAAAACGCTTAGTGCAGAATTTATTATTTAGGTTATGAGATGGTTATTTATTTGTTTTGAGACTTTGAGAAAGTCATTTATTTGTTTTATTTTTATTTGTGAAAAACTTGGATAATAAATTCAAATATGGATTAATTTTGAGAATGATTCAATTTGATTTTTATGGGAATGTGAGTAAGTAATGCGTTTAGAGATCTTTATGTGAGTGATATTTATCCCTTTAGGTTATTTAGAAGCTCAAATGAGATGTTATGTCTTCAAGCAGGTTGTGGACTTGAGGAATTTTGGTGGCTTGTGAATGTAATTATGTTTGTTTTGAATTTAGCCATAGATTTTGAAAGTAAGACCCGTTTAGGGCAGCATGTGATTTAAATTTGTACAGTCAAATCACACCCGTCCAGGTGTTGGAAGGCGGGGCGTGACAAAACGATTGGTTGTAGATATGAACATGAAAGCATGTCAAAGACAGGTTTTACCAAAAAGAAACTCAAGCTCTCTGGGATAGTAGCCACCAAACTCCGCACTCTTTTCCTTCATCAGAAAATAAATACTATATTCAAGACCTGCAAAAGCTCAATGAGCTGTTCCATTTCTTTGGAATAAAGGCATCCATATGATATTATCATTGTCCTTTGCTCAATATAGTCACGATCCAAGATGTGTTTATTGGAGGCAACACTGGAAAGAGAAACGAATCTATCTTTGAGGGGTAAAAATTTCAATCCAAAGATCAAGCCAAAAATTAATACTATTGCCATTTCGTACTCAATATCTGATATGGCTTTGAGAAAGTATAGAAACACTTTAGACCCCCGTTTTCTTCCTTGTACCAAAAGTCTTCTTCTTATTAATATTATCTTCTTTGTTACCGCTCAAAAAAGTATAGAAACACTTTGAACCAGAAGTCTCAAGTTCGAGTTCTGTAATAACCCAATGTACATGACTTACAGGGGACTACATGCATCCGGAGTTTTACCCAACGCCCTTGTACTTGGGGAGAGGTGGAGTCTTGGGGTTCTCCGTCATCAAAAATAAATAAATTATAGAAACACTTTGAACTGTTTTCCAAGCACCTTATGCATTGGAAGAAAAATTATTTATATTTATGAATGAATACATGTCCATCTACGATTGTATGTTCATCTCCCATCTGCAAAAGGCCATTACCAACAATGTATTTCACTGACTCCAAAGTTCTAATTCCCAACCTCTAATCCATATATAATGACTTAGTTACTGAACAATTAATTTCAATCTAGTAAACATATATGCAAAAGAAATATGGGAGGCATTAGAGCAAGATTATCTGTCAAATGGCATCACTTCTCACACATATCAACCGTCCTGATTTCTTCTTATGGTTCAAGCTCATTCCTGCCAGCGTTGCTTGGCTACTTACAGAACATCCAAAATTGTAGGAAAAGGATAGAAAAGACAGGCACAAAATCACCAGGCAGAACCCCTAGCCTACCCCCCACTCTCTTTATTCCACTTACAATGAAGAGTGAAAACACTCCTCAACCTTATACATTAAGAGCATGTGGCTGTTTCTCCCCTTAGTATGAAATGGACAAGGGTGTGCATTGCATTACTAAGGACTGAATGTTGAGAAGCACGAATTGACTATTGAAGTAGCAACCCTGCCTAGAACTTGAGTAGTAGCCAATAACTAATTGGACTTGCAATCTTGATAGCCACCAGATAGCAGAAGTTTCATTTTTTCATATTGTAGATGATGATGCTGATGTGACGCAGGACAAAAGATAGGATAACCCTAAATGCCTAAATTGATTATGAAAAGATTAAAAGGGAATGAAATAATGCACCCTAAATCTAAAATGGACTAAAATTAATCACTTAATTAATATATGCAATTAATTATATAAATTTAACACAAATAATCATGCAAATACTAATAATCTAATTTGTTTATAGCATATGGTTTTTGAATGAAATATGCACACATGAACTTAAATGAGGTAAGAAAGTAAATGGAAGGGGCATGGGTAAGGAAAGTCTACAGGGGGTTATGGCTTAATAGGGAGATGTGAAATAGGGTTGGCGAAAGGCTAAAGTGAAGAATAGATGCGCCCAAGAGGGACGGCTGTGAAATAGGAATGGAATATGTGTTAGGCGAACATGTTAGGCGAAATTTTGGATTTGCGGCAGATCTGAAGGGAATATCTGGGGCTGGCGACACTAACTAAGGGTGTAAGGAACGGAATGATGAAGGTAGATGGGATTTGAGTTGGAGGCAATGGGATTTGGATCTAAGACAAGTGGCGGCAGCAGATCTGTGATCTAAGAAGGGGCGGCAGCAAATCTAAGGCCAGGAGAGGGGGCGGTAGCAAGATGGGTGGAGGTGGGGTTGAAGGGACGACATCAATAGGATGGTCCAAAAGTGGCGACGGCAAAGGGTTAAGGTGATTAGGGGCTAGATTTAGGACTGTTTGAGGATGGGAAAGGCTTAAGGTTCAGGAGAAAAGAAGAAAACAAGGAGAGAGAGAATAAGAAGAGATATGGAAGGATGGCAGTCTCACCCTAGGCTTTACGTCAAAAGGGCCTCACGGCCAAATGGAATCGTTCTATAGAGTCAATCACACCAAGGTTGCGAAGATCTCAAAATTTTCAATTCGTTCAACGTGTGTTGCTGCCTTAATGGGTTTACAACCTATTTATTCAGATAGGTAAGGCACAAAGACCAAAATACTCTTGCAAAAGTCTAAAATACCCTCAAATAATAAATAAAAAGAAATTACATCCAAATAAATAAAAATAAATAAATTTGTGAATCATATACTTCAAAATGCTCCGCATCATGATGGCTATCTTACACCGGTATGGTTCCACTTGAAGGTGTTTCTTGGCGGGTAATTTCATGCAAGGATATGAAAAAGGGACTAAAAAATCTCAATCTTTACAAAATTCAAATGATTTTTCCTAGTCATTTTGATAAAGGACTTGTCAGGTCACTTCAGCAAAGGGTATAAAAGGGTATGATGTTATGGTAACCTTAAACATTTTCCTTTTGATAATTACTCCTCTGTCCCAAATTAGTTGTCCCATATGGATTTTAGAATTGTCCCCAAATAGTTGTCTTATTTATATTGTAGTAATATAAAGTATGTAGAAAATTGATGAGATCACATAGAGTGCTAGTCTTATATAGAGAATTTCTTAAAATATAAATATTTCAAATGAGACAACTAAAATGGACGAAGGAAGTATTTAAATGGACTGGCTAAATCCTTTATTCACGTGCTTAATATGAAATGACATCTCTCAACAGAAATAAAAAGGTAAATACATACATTGACTCATGCATCTTCCTTTGCTTCTCACAACTAAATAAATCTTGGAACTTCAAATGAAGGCAATTAGAAATATCCTTGAATTGGGAATAAGGAAATATCCACAAATCCTGGAGCAACAAATAAGATGTTAACAATGACAAGTGAGTCCACCGAAACTATGTTGATTGATCATAAGCCCAGAGTTTTTATACTTCCATCCTTTCCTTTGTACATAAAAATATATTCTATACCTTACGAGACAATATTAAATATCCCGTTTGTCGACTCCTTTACTTTAGCATCCTAACAGTCAGTTCGTCTACACACTGCACATAATAACTTGGCATCCACACCATCACTGACCTTGGCCAATTGGGGCCCCACCACAGCTGGAACATACCCAAAAATCACCAGTGAGATCATTATAAATTTATAGCTACCAATCAGAGCATCATTCTAAGGGTAAAAGGAGAAGTTTTTGCCTTGTAGGATTCACCAGATGAACAGTCAAAATCAAGAACACAAAAGAGGGGAAGATTAGCATTATGGGAGGGCAGAAAAGGTCGATAAGCACTGAGCATGTCGCCATGTTTACTATGCTTAATTAATTTGCTTCTTTTGGACATCATGGACAAGCTGTATTTGTATATACTTCTAACATAGCACAACAAATAGTAAGAGAAGTTCAATAACATCTGCATTTCAAATAATAAAAATGAGGCATGGTACCTGCTGTCTCACTAGCTGTGTATTTTCCTCTTCTAACTGTGTTACTAATGACTCTAACTCCACTGTATAAGCCTACATAGAGGAATCAGAGATATCAAGAAAATGCTCTTCACAAATGCAGAACTCAAGAGAGAGAGAGAAATTTGACAGAACAAAAAAAATGAAGAAAGTAAGAAAGCAAATGGAAGCCACCTGCTTTCTCTCTCTAGACCGGGCAGCAGACTCTCTGTTCTTGATCATCCTTCTCTGCCTCTGAAGCGTGCTCGATCAACTGTCTCCTCCACCGCCCGCCTCTTCCCCCTCCCTCCCCCTTCCACTATCACGTGCTGCTGAAAAATATTGTTGTTTGTTGCTGTTATTGTTGCTGTTTTGGTTGTGGTTGCTGTTTTGGGCGAGAGGATCCAATGCCTGAAAAGCGGCGGGGTTGGCCGAAGCAGGAGCAGGAACCGGAACTGAAACGTCTTCTTCCCGAACTGCGCCTGCCTTCGTGAGAAAATCCTCCAGAGTCATCTCCTCGAACGGCTGCGGCTCCACTGAAGAACCGGAAGGACCACCGATCTTGGCGTCACCGGATCCGGAGCCGGCTCCGGAAGATATCTCCGACCAGACCTCGTCGACGGACTTGGGGGGGACAGAGTGGCGGGGGAGGGAGAGGATGCGAGCATCGGAGCCGTTGGATCGGGGGGAGATGGGCTGGGGGATGACGTGGATCGTTGGATTGTCAGTCGGATAGATTGAGCGGATGAGATCATCCATGTTGATGCTTCCAAAGGAGGAGATAGTGGGGCCGGATGGAGGTGGAGACGGGAATGGAATGTATAGAGCAAGACTGTGGGGCCAGATCCGGATTCGACGAATTGGAAGACGCCATCACCTTCGACGAGGCCATCCGCACCGTACGCCGCTCTTGGAGCGGATTCTGTTTTTCTCCCACCCTTTCTTTCTCTCTAGAGTCGATACTCAGAACTGCCAGTAGAGAGAGAGAGTGGGTTTCGGGCAGTTTTGAGACGAGATGGGGAAACCCGAAGCGGTTTTGGGAGACGTGAAAGTTACTACAAATGGAAAATTTTTGGAATGGAAATCTGGAAAGGCCTTTGGTAGGTGTGGAATGGCCAATCACTAACGGCCAGGCTCGATTCAATACCGTTTTCACGTTATTTTCAAACCTCACATTAAATATATATTGGCGTGTTAATACGAAATACAGTCCCCCGCTCGAGCGAAATGCAGTCCCCCGCTCCACCAAGTAAAGTGAAGTGTGCAATGATGTACGTATTTGAAAGTTGGTTAGTTAAATATGTATTTTTTATAAAAAATATATATTTAAAATTACAAAATAATTTTAAATAATTAAATTTTAAAAATATTACTTGATGAATTCAATTTAATTTTTTTTTTAGTTCATAACGAGAACACTTTAAGTCTAATTGAAGAAAAGGAAGTCCAATTAATAAAATTGTGAAATAGCTCTTGAATTTCATAAAAAATTGATGGGTTATCCGAAGTAGGCATCATTTAATTGATCAGTAACATCTACTCGTCACTTGTTTACTCATAAAAAAAATAGATGGTTCTTGACATTTGTGTAGAATCACTGTTAATTGTAATCCAATCAAATATTGTTTTTCCATTCTTATAATGGACGAGCTGTTAGACGAGTTACATGGAGTACAATTCTTCACTAAATAAGATTTTGAATTCTTGGTATCACCAAATTCATATATGCAGCGAGGACGTGGACAAGAAAACTTTCTGTATGCATGAAGGACATTATGAATTCTTAGTCATGCTACTTAATAATGTCTTTACTCTTATACCTTATCTCTAATAGTTGTGTTAGCATTTTTTATGATACTTTGATATATAGCTTCTTGGATTGATCATCTATCCCATGTGCATGCAATGTTGTACAAAGGACCATCTCCTCTATGCCATGGCCCGCCTACATAAGTAGCATTTGGTTTAGTTATTTATTTGTTGGATTTTTTATTTTTACGAGTAATGCCTTAAGTTTACCTTAGGATATTGTTTCCTAGTTATTAGTTTTTTTGCCATTATTAGAGGTATAAATATACTCAGATTTGTGGAGTGACAATTAGAGAATCATTTTTTAAATTTTAGTATAAGAAAAATCAAGAGAACTTCTACCCATCAAGTAATTTTAAATTCATTTGTTTGGATAATGTTAAGAGGAATCTAAACATAAGGCTACTGAGTTGTATCTTGGTATTTGTTTTATTTTATTAGAATTATGAATCCTTAAGAAAAATAATCAAATGAGATTGAAAGCTAATTTTATGATCTTATGTCAACCAAAATTTAACCCAAAATAAAATCTGAGCTACTTGATCGTATCAGTCGAAATTACCAAGTATCTTTAGAGACTTCAAAATGAAATTGGAACCACTAATAACTTATTAAGTGAAATTTGAATTCTACCAATTAGATTTTTTGAACTCCAAATATAGAAACCTAGCTAGGAGTAACCTAAGTAACAAGTTGCACTTGCAACCATCTTCTCAACTAGATAAGAGTGTGTCACGCCCCGACCCGAAGGGTGGGCCCGGAACGCGACTGATTTTTTTTTTTTTGAAAGATAAGTTAGACTACCAGCATTCTTACTGGGTCGGATCAACAGTTTGGGCCCAAGGGTCACACATGATCCCATCATGTGGACTCAAACATGTACCATATGCCTGCCCCAACAATAGACATAGAAAATACAAACATCAACACATAATTCCAAACATTGAATCATTATTCAAAACATTAACATATAGAATCCAACCATTGATTCATCATTTACAAAATTACACCAGTAGCTATAGAAACGTAGCAGTCCTAGTTCAACACATAACACGCCAAGCACCACACTCGGTGCTTTACAGAGGAAAATGGTTCCAAAAACCAGAAAGCACAAAATACAAGGGTAGTACGATTTTAATTTAACAAAGGAGTATACATCATCACATCATTAACCACATCAAATCATAATCAAGATTGGACAAAATCATTAATCAAACAACATTTTATCACTTAAAAACGGGTCCCTCGGAACATCACCTCGGAACTGGGTACAGTGGCTTCGGATCATCTAAACCACACTAAACCAAGTCACTGGCCTCGGAACATGGGCCTGACTTCGGATCGTCCGAAGACTGGGTCTCGGACCTTCCGAAGTCCATCCGAACTTATAAAAATAGAGAAAGCCTCGGTGGGTCTGAGATCCTCGGAACGTCCGAAGGTATGTCTCGGAACGTCCGAGTGAAACTGTTCGGTCCTTCCGAGAGATGGGCTCGGTCCTTCCGAGCTCGGCTCGGTCCTTCCGAGAGAGGTCTAGCTCGCCTCAGGCGTCTTGGGCTTCAGGTGAAGCTCAGAACGTTCGAGGGTCACGGCTCACGGACCGTCCGAAGGTTCGGACCTTCCGAGAGTCGTCTTCTTCACTGTCTGCAACAGCAGACAGTGACGACGGAAAAATGGTGAAATGCGATTCCAGAAAGAGAGGGCTTCTGGGATTCGATTTTCACATCCGTCTGGTCCGATGGACTCCTTTGGGAGTCCTCTTTCCACAAGGATTGGTTTGGAGCTCAGCAGCTCAATAGGCCATCTGATTTTAAGGGTAGATCCTCACGGGTACATGAAACCCATGGTTTTCCTTAGATTTGAAAACGGTTTTTCTCTATCAAAACGGGGTCAAATTCGATGTTGTTTGATTCTAAATCGGTTAGGATTGAGAAAGGAATGCAATGGATACATTGGTTTTGATTCCTGGGTTGAAATTCGGGTTTTTTGAAAAATCTTCCACTTAAGCTTCGGTTTGTAAAAACAAGCAACGGCAGGGGGTCTCAAACGAGTTTAATAGAGAGCAGAGAGGGAGAAGAAATGCTGGGAGTGAAGACTGAAGCTCAGGCCTGGATTTATAGGTTTTTGGCCGGAAATCTGGGGATGGGACGGCACGTCGGAAGATCTCATGATTGCCGGAAGTCGGGCTGAGCGGCCAGTGCATGCGCTGCATGAGGCTGATGCTGCTATAGTGCCGATTTAGGGTTTTGCAAATCAACCCTTCAACAGTTTCCAAATTGCAAAAAGGGCCCATTTTAATAAAAAATGATTTTAAAACTAGAAATGGTAATTTAAAAACTCAAAACCTTATCCAACCATACAGATAGGTTGGGTTTCAAAAATCTTGGTACCATAAAATTTTCAGAATTTATCTCTTACTAAAACCCTTGATTTAAATAAAAACCATAATTTACCCATTTTTGCTTAAATAAATAATTGTTAAAATAACAAATTTGTAGACCTTATTTTGAGGTGAAATGAAATATCTAGGTCGTTTCTGAAATGGTCTACCACCAAATACTATTTTCAAAATTTATCTCCTTTCCGAAATTATTTAAAATAATTAAAACTCCCTTTCGAGGTATAGACGGGCGATATTTACATATCATTTTCTGAAAATAAATTCATTTTAAACTTAGAAATGCAAATCCTTCATTAAGGAGAGTATTATCAATCAACAACAATCACCAAATCACACTATTTATGAAAATATACACAACAAGCGGCAAATTACCAAAATACCCCTCCAGCTGAACGGGCTGGATCACTGAGCTCACGAGCTCGGATTGGGCCATACTTGGGCTTTCCTCGAAGCTCTGACCGAAATCCTCGAGATCAACCGGTTAAACACGATTAACGAGTTAAAACAAGCTTAAACTGAGGCAGGGTATTACAGAGTGATGTTCTCCTTGCAGAAGTGGAGAACATAATCTTCCATAGAAGGAAAAGATTTACTGCTTGTGGACCCTCACTTTCTCTTGAAGAATGGATCCAAAGAAGAAAGTTGAACTTCTCTAAATAAAGTCTCATCACTTCTCCCATGTCCCGCTCTTTTTTTACATTTGACCCACGGTTTAAGAACTTCAAAAAAAATTCAACAAGTTGATCTAAGTTGACCTAATTTGGTAGGAGTTTAAGTCAAACAAGTCAATAGGTTTTATTAAATTTTTTCAAGCTAAGTTGAGAAAGTCATCTAAATTACTGAACTTGATGGATTTCAAGTTTAGATAAATTTCGAGTTTTCAAAATATTGTTTAACTCTTTGCATGTATTAATTGAAAAGACAATTGCTACAAATAATAGTAATATTTCTCTACTATGACTTGCATTTGTGTTTTGCTCATCAAGTAATTTCATTATGGGTATTTATATCATGTCAAAGCACATTATAAGGCTGAGCTAATTATATCAATGTACCGTACTACATGTATCAAAGTATAATCTGATCTAGATCATGAAATAAATTAATTTTCTACAATATTATTAAAAACTATTTTTAAAATCAAACTACAAAACCCTCCTGGCATCTTTGGGGTGCTCTGTGATGAAAACGTCCTCCTCCCAGCTTGAATGTATTACGCTATTACTCAAACTCTTTTTGTTTTGGACGAGCCTGGCTTACCAGTTCAAATGGGTAGTGCGGTGTTGGATCTATCCTAGCACTGGGCCTGTTGGTTTTTCGGTTTTGTTTCTCTCACCTTGCTTGTGGGAGGACTTCCTTTCTTATTTTCTAGCTGGGTAGTCTCTGTTGCCCATCTGTTTCTCTACCCAGTTCTCCTGTTTGGATTTCTTGTTGGCCTGGACTATGGGTTTTTGTTTTTATAAAAGAGAGGAACCACGAGGCAATGGTCCCCCATAAATCATGGGTGCAAATATCAGCTGATACGTTTATGATACGGGTTTTAAGTGCCTTATCATATTGGCCGATATGTATTGTATCGGCTGTATACGATAGTTCTCGGCCGATATATATCAGTCTGATATCGACCGATATCCATAATATCGGTCTTTTTTTTTAAATAAAAAAAAATCAAAACGGTGGTGGGTTCGAGTTGATATCTCGGCCGATATTTTTGTTTTCAATTTTTTTTAAAAAAAAAACTTCCTTTTGGATTATTTATTTACTTTTTAATTCAGAAAAAATAAAATAATAAAAAAATACCTATATTTTACAAAAACACAAAAGAGGAGAGAGAATTTTATCGGCCGATATCTCGGGGTGGCCGAATTTTGTACCCCTGCCCTAAACCTCTTAAGAGGATGTCTCACACCCACACAGGACGCCCCCACTTGACACCGTCAAGAGTCAAACTGACTACCTCTCGTTTCATGAGACGGGAAGTAACGCTGGGTTCTATGGGCTTTTTGTTTGATTGTATTTTTTTTAGGCTTTTTCCTCTTTTCAAATGAAATACTAATCTATCATTCAAACAAAATTAATTATATGAGAAAAATCATAGGACAAAATGCCCATACTTAAAAATCTCTTCATTGTTTCTTCTTTGGAATGGACTCATCTTTAATTTTTTTCCTCATTTCTCTTACAAATGCAAACCAAACTTAAGGACAAGACTTGTTTGTATTTTCTACATACTGATAGAAATAGATTAGTGCTAAATCTAGAAGACAATATGTGGTGGAGAAGAAGTGGGTAGGTTAGGTTAAAAAGCAAATAATATAATATAGGCATTTTCTAGACTTGTGTATTCTGAATATTTAAGTAATTTAGATAACATAGTTTTCTATAACTAATATTTATCTTTTCTATCTAATGGTGAGGATCTAAATCGATTAATAGCAAAAATGTGGAGAATAGCATGAGTATAAAGTAGAGACTTCTTAGTTCTTACAATTAACCTAAAATATAAGTAATTTTTTTCCTAAAATTCCATCATATATAATAAGTAGCGATCACAGCTATGCATTATATTAAATAACTAATTAAATTTATGCATGCTAATTTGTGCAATCCTCCCATCCGCACACACGAGGTAAAATTACAAGGAGTGGTTCAGGTGGGATGAGATTCAAACTTAAGACTCTCGATTCTTGGAATAGATTTCTGACCCACCAATCCTTTGGGATTAAATTGGTCTCTATGTAAAATTTGACAAATTACTTTTAAGAATTGACGGTCTATTTAACATAATGAAATTTAAACCAACAACGTCAAACTGCAATAATGACTCTTTATCTGATGCTGCAAGTTCTTATGAATTATGTTTTAAGTGTCATACAATTTTAAAAAATAAATTTGATTAAAATGTAAAGTATAAGCTCATTAATTTAATTAAAGTAATTTGTGTTAATTTTATATTCAAATATGGAGTTTTTTTGGCATATACATGTAACGACCCGACCCGACCCGACCCGAATATAGGGTTTAGGGCTTGACTCAGTGTGATATTGTCGGCTTTGGGCCTCGCACACAAGCTCGAACACGCACGGTTTTGTTCTTAGGTCCTAGCCCACATGACCAAGGTCCAAAAGGCCTCACACATGAGTTACATTGGGTGGCTTTATATATACACCCCTCTTCTTTCCTTCACCACCGATGTGGGACTGCCCATTGCCAACACAGGGCAAGCTATCACAATCACCCCCCCTAAAGCCTCGAGCCGTCCCCGGCTCGATTCGGTCCAGCTCAACAACTACAGGGGAAGGAAGAAAGCCCATACAATCTGAGTATTGAACTCGGCTCTGATACCAAATTTGTAATGACCTGACCCGAATATATAGCTTAAAGCTTTACTCAATGTGATATTGTTTGCTTTGGGACTCGCACACAAACTCGAACTCGCAAGGTTTTGTTCTTGGGTCCTGACCCACATGGCCAAGGTCCAAAAGACCTCACGCATGAGTTACATGGGGTGACTTTAGATATACACCCCTCTCCTTTCCTTCACCACCGGTGTGGGACTTTTTCCCACATTGGTGGTGTGTGACTGCCCTCACAGTACATCATATAAGAAATAAATATACATATTTTTTAGATTTATAGATAAAAAATAATAAATGAATAAACATTTTCGCCTTGGTGGGTAGCCTAGGCATGGGTGGCCATTCTCTCTCTCTCAATTATAAATGCACCTATTTCCCACTAGTGCCTCCACTTTCTCCTTTAAAACCTTCACCCTATCATAAAGATTAAATATATCAGAGAAAAGGCCAAGAACTGGGCGTTGCTTTTCCATCATCATCATCATCTTCTTCTTCTTCTGGAAATCTTCGAATGTTGAAGGCAGTGGGAGCAATGATCGTCGTTCAAGTCGTCTATGCAGGAGTTAATATTCTCTATAAGTTAGCCATAAGCGATGGCATGAATCCTAAAGTCATGACTGCTTACAGATTCATATTTGGAGCTGCTTTCCTCGTTCCTGTTGCCTTCTTCGCTGAAAGGTAACCCCTTATCATTATTATTGTTATTTAATGAATGGTCATATAACAAAACAAATATTTACAAATAAAAAAATTGTGAAAAATAACTCTAATAATTATAGTAAGGGATTAGTTTGACGGTCAAGAAGTCTATCTCATGAAGGGTTTAATTAGTATTTCTAGATGGGAAGATTTACATATCCGTTAGATTCAATCTCACATTCAATGTGAGGATATCTATGTTATAAAAAAAAATATAGTACTTTTGAATGTTGAATAATGACATCTGATGATAAAATCTGAAAGGTAACCCCTTATTATTATTATTTAATGAATGGTGATATAACATAAGGAAGATTTATGAATAAAAAAGTTGTGGAAAATAACTCTAATAATTATTGTAAGGTGTTGGTTTGAGACGGTGAAAAAGTCCATCTCACAAAACGGGATCTTGAGTTCGATTCATACTCGACTTCAATAGGTCACTCTCCGTAGTTTAATTGGTATATGTGGATTGAGATTAAGAAGTTTACACATGTCCCTGAGATTAATCTTACCTCCAATATGGTGTGGGCATATTCATGTTATAAAAGAAATTACAGTAATTATGATTGTTGAGTAATGACATCTAATGATAAAATCATTATTCTTTTTATTAAAAAATTCAGTCACTAATCTTTCTGTTAATTCTTTACCTTCCTAAAAAGTTTCTTTAGTTTATGTGTGGAAGTCTGTGAAATGAAGTTATCTGAACTATGGGTTTAAATCTCGGCCGATACAACAGGTATCGGCCAAAGGGAAAAGAAATCAGCCGAATATCGGAAGATTTCTTCTTCTTTTTTTAAAAAAAATAAATAAATATCGGTTGTGGGTTCGGACCGATATCTCGGCCGATATTTATCCATATCGAACAAATATTGGCATAGATATCTACCGATATTTATATTTTTAATTTTTTTTTTAAAAACAGCCTTTTTATTCTTTTTAAATGAATTTTTTCAAAAAAAATAGGCTATCCAGATTTCAAAAGTAAAATTTTTGAAGAAAGAGAAAGATCTCGCATGAGATGTTTTCGACCCCTGATCTAAACCAGTGAAGCAGTGAGTTTGCACGATTGTATCTAGTTTAGAGATGGCCGGCAATGATTGCATCGATGGCTTTGAATCGATTGTGAAAATAGTGATGAGTGATTGAAAGTTAGACTCTTTTATGTGTGCCAATACATTGCGCATATGAGTTACTAAAAATTTTCAGAAAATTTTAAAAATTGGATAACATAGAATAATACCATATTTTCCTTTTTGCTAGTTAATCACATAGTTAATAATTAATTTATTGAATTATGTAATTTATGAAATGAAAATTTATCATTTTCACCAATTATGATTTTTCCTTCATTCGTCTATTGGCCACTGTAATGGGTCCACTTAGACTAGGCTCAAATTAAATATCAAGAACTAACATAAAATGTGACACATATCAATACGTACACTTGAACTTATTTGAATTTTGGCTCTATAGGCTCATAATCCCCCTAGTCTCCTCTTACATCACATTCTTCATTAGTCTGTCTATTTAAAACCCACCAATATTTATGATGATGTATTCAATAGAAAAATCTTTAATTAGATTAATCAAGTATATTTTTGGTATTTAAAAGATTTATCATTTTTTACCATCTAAATTTTTATGGCTTTGAAAATGATGGCTTCATATATCCAATTAGTTTGATTTTTTATGATCTACATGTACGTGGGTCTATATATATATATATTAGTTGATTTAATGAAAGCTCTCCAATGCCTCCACTTGGCCCTACTTAGACATGAGTTTGAGAGATTTTGACTTGTGTATTGTGTCTACCTTTTATCTTGATTTAATAATAGAAATCATGTTTTCTAAGCCTCTTAAAATTCTATATTTATCTAAATATAGAAATTCATTGGGTTGGATCAATGGAATTTAAAAATTAAATTGGTGCCAAATTATGTTTGAATACTATTCACAAGAATATGTGGTTTTGATGGAAAAATGGATTCACTAGGTCCACCGTGAGCCCCACAATTCCAAGTTTTTTTTTTTTTTTAATCTTCCAAAAATTTGAATATGAGTAGTAAATTTGACAATAAAGTATGGGGAAATGTTATGAATAATGTGTTATAATAACATCGGTATATTTTTTCACCATTTAAATAATTGTATTTAGATAAAATAATAAGTCCAGTATCACTTATTATCAAAGAGATGAATACTCTTACTATTATTTGATAATACAATCCGGGTAATCCAAAATTAAATAGAAGATAATGTGACACAAAGTCTGCAACAACTATAAATTACATTAATAAATTTTTAAATACTTTAGTTTATTGATATAACTAATTAAATAATTAACATGATGTGAAGCTCACTAGACGTAAATAATAGTAATAAATTATAATATTTTTATTATTAACTGATGTTGAATATTTAATTTTTAATTAGTCCATGTTTTAACACCAGAAATATGAGCCCTTAGTTTATCAAAATTAACCTTAAATGGACCCCACCGTGAAACTTAGGTCTTTCCACTTATCATGCGATGGAGAAATGAGTGAAAATGGTTAGGGCAGAATATCACCTCCTCATTAACTGTGTGTGGAATTCTTCTACTTTTTATGATCAGTTACCAGAGAATTCTGACAAACTGGCTGCTTTAGCACAGTTGACTCTATTAAAGTGAAGGGGAACATTAAAAATATATTTAAATATTAAAATTTGAAGTGAGTATAATTTTTATGTCCAATTTGAAATTGAAATTTTAGTTTTTTCTTAAAATATAAATTTAAAGTAAAATCACTACGGAGGTAGTTACTGTCTTTAGAATATATCATATGAGAAGAGAAGTGCTTGAATTTGACGCCTCTTATTTTTTGAAACATAAGATTATCAGTTGAATTAAATCTAAAATTTCAAATATTTAAATAAAAAGAAGTGAAGAAATTTCTTTATGCAGATCAAATGCACATGCATAATAGGTTGCACTTAGTTATATATATTTTAAAATATTTTAAATTTTTATAAAAAAATTAATAGGTAGGTTGAAGTCGAACGTTCATATAATGAATTATTAGAGGACAAAATTTTGGTGCAGATTTTAATTTTAGTGGTAAACAGTTATTACAGTGTCATTATTATTTTTATAAGATAAATGATAATTGGTTAGGATTTGATTTTATATTTGAAATTGAATACACATGTAGAAATTAAAATCAAATCTCACTCCAACTTAATATTTTGTCTTAAAAATCATAATTATTTCTAAAAAACTAAAAGAAAACCAACATACAATATATTTTATTATTTTCGATTGAATATTCCATGCAGGGATTGAAATACCGGTCCAACCGGTATATCGGCCGATATACCGGCCGGTAAATTTCTCTCTCTTCCATTTTTTTTTTTTTTTTTTTTGTCCGATTTTTTTTGGATAATGTCGGAAAATTTTGGGCTTCTTGAAAATATAATTTTTTCATTAAATATCGGTCATACATACTCAAATTATTTATTTAAGTTTCATCTATTTTTGATATTAAAATTAACAATAGATGATTTTAACTTATAAAAACATGAAAATGTCTCATCAATCCTCTCAAGTCTCATAATAAGTAGATCCTATTATATAATTAATCAATCTAGGAAAATTAATAATAAAAATAAAAATAAAACTTCTTATCTCATAGCTCCACACATATTAAAAATTTGAATTAATGCCTATGTTATTGGGTAATTATAAATACATACTTACGTTTTCAATAATTTCAATTTCATTCCTAACATTTGAAAGTCATGTATAAATGAGTCTCTGTATGTATTCTGATGCGTGTATAATTTTTAGGCATAATAAAATATTAACTATGATAAGAGTCCACTTATGCTAATGTTAATATGTTATATGAGAATGAGTATGTCTATGATTAATCATAGTTGTTCTTTATTCAATCATAATAGTAAAATTTTATAAGTCTAA
The DNA here is from genome assembly GCA_022113865.1 of Chimonanthus praecox. NCBI lineage: Eukaryota > Viridiplantae > Streptophyta > Magnoliopsida > Laurales > Calycanthaceae > Chimonanthus > Chimonanthus praecox. Next base: position 29,575 of record JAINRJ010000138.1, read on the forward strand.
GATAATAAAATGACAAAAAGATTTTAGCCATCATGAATTTATGTTGCCATGTATACACCTCACACACTTTAATAAATTGAAATTGAGTCAAATTAATTGAATAGTATTTTAAAATTCAAATTATGTTTTTAAAATTTTTAAGAAGTGGTAATAAAAGGTAAAATAGTATTTTATAAGTGAAGACCTCTAAATAATATCATATTGTTTTTTTTTTTTTAGACTATTAGTTATCTATCAAAATTTGAATTCATTTTAAGTAGATCTCAATGATAATCGTTTAAAATATCGCCGATATTAATTTTTAAATAATATAACCTGGACCGTTACGGACCGATATTGGGACTTATCGGCCGATATTTTGGACCAATAAACGGTCCAAATATCGCCGATATCCAGTGGGTCCCACTACCGATAATTTTTTTTTTTTTTTTTAAACCATTCTTTCCAGCCCGATAAATAGTATATCGGGCGATATTGCGGCCGATATACGGACCGATATTGTATTCCCTTTTTTTAAAAAAAAACGAAAAAAAATCTAATATACCGATATTTTCAAATATCGGCCGATATTGGGGCCGATATTGGAGACCGTTTATCGCCCATATCGGCCGATATTCCAACTGTACGGCCGATACTTATCGTATCGGCCGATATTTCACGGTTTGAAAAAATCGATATATATCGGCCGATACGATATGTATCGGCCGATATTTAAACCTTAGATTCCATGAACTATTAATTTTCAAAGTAAATCTTGAGAAGAACTTTAAAAGTGTGAAATCTTTTAAATAAAAACATCAACATACAACTCATATTTTTTTATTCTCCATTTAACAGCGTATAAATTATTAATTCTCAAAGTAGATCTTGAGAAGAACTTCAAAAGGTTGACATTTTAATTACTTCTCTTATTTGGTTTAGAGAAAATTATGTTTTTTCTATTCATTTGATGAGAATGGTGTAGCACACTTTAGGAAAAGAGATTTTAATAAATAAAAATAAAAGATGTAATTTATCTATTTTTATTTCTTATTAAAAAGTTCTATCCTTAAAATTCAGAGTTCATTACAAGTCATTTTAATTAAGTAAATTAAGCTAGACTTTTTAAAGAGTACAAAAAATTTTAATTTTAAAAAATTAAAATTAAAACTTAAAATTTACGATTTTTAATATTAATTAAAATAATTTTGAGGATAGATTTTGGGTAATTATTTAGACACGGATTTTTCTTTCTGCAGACACAGGTTTTCAAAATTTTGAAGGAAATTACCATTTTGCCCTTCTGCTTCCGCATCGTCCGGACATGAGTTAAGAACATTTTTCCTTCATTCAGACCATTATTCATGCGTAAATTCCATTCGTCCGGACAGATGCTACAGTAATATACAAGACATTAGTTAAAAAAATAAACTATATAATTCTTATAGTTTTGAATAATAAAATCTCGTTTAAAACTTTAAAGTTATTTCTTAAGGAAAGTGTATTTTCAAAATTTCTCAAATTGAATATCTGGAGTAATTACGATAACTTGATAAAAATACTTTAAGACTTTAAGGTCTTGACATTCCCAAATGCTTAAAACACACTTTTTTACAAATAAGGGTATCCCTCAGCTGTGCCGAAAACACACATACAGAAGTCCAAACGACAAACCGTAAAAACCGTTGAACTCCAAATTCAAAACTGAATAATATGTGAAATTTGAAAACTTAGATATTTCAAAAGATTATTCACATTTTTTTCTCCGGTTGAGGCGTTAAAAGTCACATATTTTTTGTAAATAATTATTTGAAAGAACTAAATTTTCAAATTTCACATATTTGTCCAGTTTTGAATTTGGAGTTCACCGGTTTTTACGGTTTATATTTTGGACTTCCATATGTGTGTTTTCGGCACAGCCGAAAAATACCCTTATTTGTAAAATAGTATTTTAAATATTTGGAAATGTCAAGAACTTCAAGTTTTAAAGTGTTTTTATCACGTTATCGTAATTATTACGAATATTTAATTTGAAAATTTTTGAAAATACAAAGTATCTAAGAAATAACTTTAAAATTTTAAAAGAGATTTTATTATTCAAAACTATATATATATATATATATTTTTTTTTAACACTACCGTCCACGTGGCATATTAGTGGGAACAATTGATTAAAATTGAAAATCCATCTCTTACAGAAAGAAAATGCCCTTAGTCTAAATATAAAACTTATCCACCTGTCATCATTTCACAAAGAGATCGTGATTGGATTTGTCATGCACACGTACGAACAGTTGGCACATTTGTGATGGTTGGCTGGCAATGGCTTAAAGTGCCTGAATATCTTTATTCAATCAATAAAGTCAATTAATGATTTTAACTTTTATTCAATCAATATCACTATTTTCCACTTTTATTCAATATCAAACTGTCAATGATTAGGGTTGTTTACTGAAAAATTTTAGGAATTTAAAATTTTAAAAAGTTTTGAGCATACGCATTTTTTACTTGAATTATTTGTAGAATAAATATATTCAATCAATTCCAACTAATTTACAAAATTAATTAACTTAATAGATCTTGTCTTATTTATTAGACAAATTCACTCAATTTGAATTGATTGACGAGTTTAAATGGGTCAATTCAACTTGATTTTTTTTATTTGATGTACTTATTAAATGAATTAATCGAATTCAAACAATCTTAAATGAGTCGTTCAAATCTACATATGATCTAAACTATTTATTGATTGAGCTAATTTGATCTAAGTGTTAGATTGAACTTAAAAAGATTAATCCAACCTTTAACTCATTTATAAAATGGTCAACGCAATATCACTTACACCTAACTTAAACTATTTATAAAATGCATTAACCTAACTTAAAATATCTATTTTTAAATGGTCGGTCAAACTCAAATAATTTTAAATGAGCTAATTTGACCGATATCTAACTTATTTATTTAATAGGTTGAATTTATTTTTGAATGAAGGTTCAATTTTTTTCTCTTTATTCAAAAGAAGATACAAAGAGCTCAAAAAATATCAGAGAAGCACAAAGCCTGGGCGAGGGAGGAGAATAAAAGAAAAGACCCTCACAATAGGGCTACCCACATCCAGGGGTCAAAAAAAAGCCCGAGATATCTCAGCCGATATGAGATATATCGGCCGTGCAAAATTTCGACTGATACGGCCAAGATTTGTAAAAAAAAAAATTAGAGAGAGAAAAAAAATCGTCCAATATTGTTGAGATATTGGCCGAAAAATGGTGGGCCTGAGATCGAAGGCAAAATGAACTGTCGATTTGTTTGGTCAATTCCACACGGAAGGACAAAAATATAATTTTCACTAAAAATTCGAAATACGGTGTCTATTGGCAGGAAATGGGGGTGTCTGTATGGGCGGCCAAAGAAAGAGTCCTGTACTTGAAATAATATCGGTCAACTCAACTAATACTTGAATAATATGGCCGTGAGGTCTTAACTGTTATGTATCATTGTTTTACATTTATTTAGGGGTTTTTTATCTTAAAAAGTCAAAGATTACAATATTTGACCAGTTTCACTTTTGACGATTTAATAATATTTATGATAATCTGTCATTTTTTATCATACAGTGGACTGTTCCTGTAACATATAATCTGTCATTTTTTATCATACAGTGGACTGTTCCTGTAACATGCATTGTTAGAGGATCTAAACTTTTATATGCTAGACAATAAATTAATTATTACATAATAGAGAAGATCAATTTCCACTTTTTTTATGTTAACACGGTTAGTGGTCAGTAGGCTATTAAATTTTTAAAATGTCACGTGAAAATTCAAATGTGAGAATGCCCCATTGGGGCAACTGATTGTTGCTTTCCAATTTGCGTTTAGTTAGAGTGAAACCTAGTGGGTTAAGTAAAACCACTCATATTTGTAGCAATAGAGGATGTTTGATGCTGAGGAATGGTCGAGGCCTGCAATGTTCCAGCCTTTGATTTTGTAATCATAGGTGGTGTTGAATAAGTAGTTCTTGATAGAATCTAGAAACATTGAAATTATCATTGATTAACAATAAGATATATATACAAAGTAGGCCCTAAGTGAACCATAACAAAATGACTAAATTACCCCTACCACTATACAAATAGGATAATAAAACTTAACACCCGCCTTCAAACTCATGATTGGACAGAGTTGATCATCGAGAGTTTGCTAAGAAGAAATGCAAAGCGTGTAATGGTATGAGACTTCGTAAAGAAGTCAGCCAGTTGCAAGGCAGAAGGAACAAATGGAAGAGAGAAATCGTGCTAAGCTGAAGATGATGACGTACAAAATGACAGTCCAACTCAATATGCTTGGTGCACTCATGAAAAACAGAGAGTTATGTGCTATTTGAATAACACTCTTATTATCACAATACATAGACGTGGGTATACAGAGAGAGACACCCATATCTGCAAGTAACCAACGAAGCCAAACGATCTCAGTTGTGGAAGCCATAGCCCTATATTCAGCTTCAGCAAATGAACGAGCAACAACATCCTGCTTTTTGCTTCTCCATGAAATGAGAGAGTCACCCAAGAAAATACAGAAGCCAGTAGTAGATTTGCGATCAGAGGATCACCTGCCCAGCCAGCATCAGAGAATGCACGGAGCTCCATAGTGACGAAGAAAATAAGAAACTCTGATGTAGAGTGCCTTGAAGATATCGCAAAATACGAAGAACGGCTGCCCAATGAACAGTGGTTGGTGAAGAGATAAACTGGCTCACAATATAAACGGCATAGGGAATGTTAGGCCGCGTAATAGTGAGATAAACTAAACTGCCCACTGTAGTGCGATACAGTGTTGGATCTGGCAAAGTCACACCATCAGAGGAAGCATAATGAACGTTGAGTTCCATAGGTGTGGCAACAGGTCGAGTGTCAGTAATACTAGCACGGCGAAGAACATCTGCAGCATACTTAGATTGAGAGAGAAGATAACCTTTGGGTGAGGAGGCAACTTCTATCCCAAGAAAGTATCGTAAGGGCCCCAAGTCTTTCATATCAAACTTGTTGTGCAACTGTAACTTCAACAGGGCAATACCATCAAAATCATCACCTGTCAAGATCATGTCATCAACATACAAAAGTAGAAGAATACGACTAGCAGAGGTGGAGCGAACAAATAAAGCAGAGTCATGAGCATTAGAGTGAAAGCCAAGAGACGCAATCACGGTGGAGAACTTGTCAAACCATGCACGCGGTGCTTGTTTGAGACCATATAGGGCCTTTCGAAGTCGACAGACGTCCCCAAGACGATGAACAACACCTGGAGGAGGAAGCATATAAACTTCTTCAGAGAGATCACCATTCAGAAAGGCATTTTTAACATCCATCTGTGTCAAAGACCATTGACGAACTGAAGAAACTGCAAGTAAAGTACGAACGGAGGTCATTTTCACAACAGGGGCAAAAGTCTCTTCGTAATCAATACCATATTCCTGACTAAAACCCTTAGCAACTAAGCGAGCCTTATATCGCTCCACAGAACCATCAGACCTGGTTTTAATCTTATACACCCATTTGCAACCAATTGCACGTTTGTTCGAAGGAAGAGCTACCAACTCCCACGTACCAGTCTTGTGTAATGCAGAAAGTTCCTCATCCATTGCCTGTTGCCATAAAGGATCACAAATAGCCTCCTTATAGGAGTTTGGTTTAGAGAGAGTATGAATGGAGGTGAGAAATGAAGAAAACGAAGAGGAATAACATGAATAAGCAAAATCATCAAAAGAATAGCCAAATCGAGTAGGAGGCTTACGGATGCGTGGAGGGTAACGAGCAGTAGCAAGATCCTCATCAGCAGAGGTCGAAGGAGATGCAGCTGTAGGAGAGGAGGAGAAATATCTGTAGAAGGCAAAACATCAACAGGAGTAGAAGAAATAGAAGGAACAGAGTTAGGCAAAACAGGGACATAATCAGACACAGACAAATCATCAATATGAGAGAATGGGTCAATAAATAGAAGCTCAGACATACCAAGAGTGCTAGAATGAGAAGGAACAGAATAGAAAGGAATATGTTCAATAAAAGCAACATGACGGGAGACATATAATTTCTGTGCAGTGGGATCATAACAGTGATCCCTTTTGACCCTCACCAACCAAGAAAAACACACATGGTAGACCGGGCAGATAATTTGGTGCGCTCATTGTGCGGACGAAAGACAAAACATGCACAACCAAAAACTTTCAAGGAGAAATAGTCTGGAATTTTGCTATATAACCGTTTCAAATGGGGATTTGCCAGAAGTGATAGCAGAAGGGATTCTGTTAATCACATGAGTGGCGGTGAGAACCGCTTCTCCCCAAAAGAGGCTATGAACACTAGCAAGAGTAACAGAGATCGTGCAGTTTCATTGATGTGTTGATGTTTTCTCTCGGCAACCCCATTCTGCTCGGGAGTGTCAGTACAAGAGGACTGATGAACAGTCCCATCTGAGGCAAGCAAATCAGAGAAAGCACCAGAGGTATACTCACCTAGATCACCTCTAAAGCATTTAATAGTAGCAGAGAACTGTGCGAATGAGTGCACGAAACATTTGAAAGATAGTAAGAAATTTAGATCGAAGTTTCAATAAATAAATCCAACAAAACCGAGAATAGTCATCAATAAAGGAAACATAATATCGAGACCCCCCTTTTGAGGGAAGAGGGGTGGGTCCCCACACATCAGAATGAATTAAATCAAAAGGAGCAAGAGAAATAAATGAACTTTTATTAAAAGGCAATGCAGAAAACTTTGTAAGTTTACAACCACTGCAATCAGAAATATCACGACTATATAAATTCCCTAAAGCTCCTGTAGAAATTAAATACTTTAAACGGGAACTAGAAACATGACCAAGACGAGAATGCCACAAATAAGAACTAGATGAAGTGGGACTCAAACGAAAAGATGATAAATCAACTGAAGAAGCAGCGACAGCAGGAACACGGAGCCGCTCTAAGACATATAATCCTCATTCTCTACGGCCGGTCCCAATCAACCTCTTGGAATGGGGATCCTGCACAAAACACGAAGTGGGAGAAAAATTAACAATATAGCCAAAATCACATAGTTGACTAATAGAAATCAAATTCAGAGTAAGATGAAGGATACAATAAACATCAGAAAGTTGCAAAGAAGAAGACAGAATGGAACCAACCCTTGCCAAGGGCAAAGAAGCACCATTGGCAGTTAAGACAGAAACATCTGATAAAGAAGGAGATAAAGAGGAGAATAAAGAAACATCACGAGTCATGTGATGAGTAGCACCTGAGTCAAAGACCCAGGTAGAAGGAGGAAAACCTGAAGAAGCGGAATGAACCAAACCTAGAGAAGGAGAACCAGTAGACAATGCATTAGACTGGTGAGAAGAGAGGAGTTGCTGCAACTGATCTGCAAGGGTGGAGAGGGAAGGAGTCGAAGGCGAAGGCACAGGCACAAACGGAACAACAGGGGCGGTACGATGTGGCGGAGGAGGCGGCCCATGTAGGGGCTGGCTTCGCATTAACAGAGGACATTGGGCCTTCCAGTGACCTTTTTGTTTGCAGTAACGACAATCAGTATTAGCAACTCGCCCACCTTGGCGTTGGCGATTCTGTGAACTAGATGGAGACCGGGATGGCACTGCCAAAACAGTCTGACTAGGCAGAGAAAGTAGACGATTGTCCGTATGTGACTTGAAACGAATTTCTTCAGCTAAGAGTTCATGGACCACTACATCAACAGAGGGAAGGGGGCTACGATGAAGAATGGAGCCCCAAAGTGTTTCAAAGTCATCACGAAGAGTAGTAAAAAATTGAACGAGTCGCCCTCTTCTCTATAAGTGCAATAAAGGGCGATGGCACTGAGGCCTTCAGGCTCAGTTAAGGCAAGTTGATCCCAAAATCCAGTCATGACGGAATAAAACTGCTGAATGCCCATTTCCCTTTGTCTAACGGAGTGAATATCATTCTCAAGTTGATATCGCTTTGCGAAGTTGGACTGCGTATACAGTCGCTCTAAATGATCCCAAATCGCTTTCGTTGTAGAGAACTTCGCAAGTTGCATCCCGATGGAGAGCTCGACAGAATTATTGATCCAAGTGATGATTTTGGAATTATTAGTGGTCCAAGTAACCAGGGAAGCAGTATAATCCGCAGCCTTAGTGCCCGTAGGAAGAACAATAGCCCCAGAGACATAACCCCACATGTTCTTGCCAGTCAAATTTTTTTTCATAACATAGGCCCAATAAGTGTAAGTACTGTCAGTGAGCTTCACACTAATTGCCTGGAGGGAATCGTCATGTTCACCGGCCATTGGAAAGTCCGCAGCACCAAAACAAAAAATCTGAAAACCAAAACAGGTCTGCAAAATGCCAAACAAGAAATCCCAAACGGATGGCGTAGGGTCGAGGCAGAAACCCGAAAATCCAATGTGTGCTTCGAAAAACACCAAACGAAACGGGCAGTCTGAAGGCTGAAGGTGGCGGGCGGAAGCAGGGCGGAAGGCTGAAGGCTGAAGGTGGCGGGCGGAAGGCTGAAGGCTGCCAGCGGATTCGCAGTCGGAAGGCAGAGACGTCGGATTGCGCAAACACAGATCTGAAGCGATTTGACGGAGGCTGAAGGCCAACCGGCGCGGAGTTGAGGCTGTCGGGCAGAGCAGGAGCTATGCAGAGCAGCAGATCGGCGGTGGGGCAAACAGAGAAACCCCCAAATTGCAGGCGAAGGACGCGCAGGGAGACGGCTGTTGCAGTGAACCGACGGAAGCAGGGAGAGCGCGAGAGTACCGGCACAACACTAATCGGCGAGAGGGAGACAAAGCAGATCCAGATCGGCGGTGGGGCAAACAGAGAAACCCCCAAATTGCAGGCGAAGGAGGCGCAGGGAGACGGCTGTTGCAGTGAACCGACGGAAGCAGGGAGAGCGCGAGAGTACCTGCACAGAGCAGATCTGAGATGCTAAAAGAGGGCTTTCTCGGTAACAGAGCGGAAGGAGCACAAACAGCAAGACGGTAAAGGACAACAAGACGGTGAAGGCCGTAGGCGGCACCAACCAGACCAGATGCAACCGTGAACGGGAACCCAAAAAAATCCAAAAAACGAAACCGAAAAGAGCTCTCATGAACAGTCCGCCGGTGTCCCAAGCAAAAAAAAAAAAAAAAACTTAGGCTCTGGATACCATGATAGAATCTAGAAACCTTGAACTTATCATTGATTAATAATAAGATATATACAAAATAGGCCCTAAGTGAACCATAACAAAATGACTAAATTACCCCTACCACTATACAAATAGGATAATACAACTTAACAGTTCTTAGGTAAAGGTAGGCATGTAGAGGCGTAGAGACTCAACGTGTAGACGCGGCAGAGATATTGTTAATTTTGTGTGTGGGATTGGAAGGCTTACACATACTTTAAAGAATAGTCGAGTTAAAATATCTTATATTCAAATTCAATTGAGACCCTTGAACAATTTTGTCATAATTTTTTTTCCAAAACAATAATAATAGACTAACATGGATAGTAATTGAGCCGTTGTTTTGGAGATATTCTTTTATACTTTTTAGATTTTACACTTTTGGCTTAGTGTATTTCTCAGCTTCTTCGAAGCTTTATAAGTTAGAAAGTCAAGTAGATATATATATTTTTTTAAATTCAAAAAATAAAAATATATATTGATGTCGTACTTTTTTTTTTATATACAAGAAAATTTCTTTTGTAACGTTGGCTTTCAATTCTTGTATTTTTTTTTTTATCTTCAGGTAGTTATTTCTCAACACTATTAAATGTTTTTACTTCGGTTTTAGGTTATAGATCTTTGCCTGATTTTTTAACACAAGGGAAAGCATTCTATCATCTTTTGATAGTGGTGAAATTTTGGTTGAATTTAAGCCAACTCGCATGATTCGATCTGAGAAATCAGTAGACTGAATTATGTATTTTCAAATTTAGGGTCAAGGTGGGTTGGAAAAAAAAAATCTGCATGGAATTCAGGTCGTGTTGGGCTCAGAAATTTAAAATTATCCAGATCTGACCCGAATGAATCCGAATTTTTGTAGGATAAATAACACCACAACTAGTGAAGAATGTAGATATAGAAGCTCATTCTCTGTAGTATTGTTGTTGAGTTTTTTCCTTTTCCTTTTTTTTTAATGATTTTTTGTAACGCCCCATCCCGTTATAGGCGCGTTATCTTCGAAAAACCCCAGAAACTTACAAAGACAGATATTGGGTACAAGAATAGCAACAATTTTTTTTTTTTTGAAGCGGGGTAACTACTTTCCGTCTAACAGCCACAAGTTTAAAACTAGAATAAGCACAACAAACTACAAATGTAATTGATCAACAGGTTATACAGTCATCCAAATAAACATGTGATTGAAACTATATAACTAAAGTTCTCAAACATCAAACAAAACATAAACATAAGCTTTTATCCTCTACTACTCATCTCCTGGTACTTGATCAAGGGGCCTGCCTGGCCCCTCCGCGATCAGGGCATCTGAAAGGTAAGGGATGAACAAAACAGCCCAACGAAAGAACATATCACATTTTAACAAGATAGATATAAATCACATATGAAATGGTAGTAAATATCACAAGTGAATAAACATCCATGTCTACCATATTCAACTAATTATAACCGATATTCAATTAACCAAATCCAAGAAATCATCCCCATAGTCCACATCAGGTCCTCCAACAAACCCCAGTCTCTTTACCAGTATCATCGGGAGACTAAAGAATACACAACTGCCTCACCCACACGAGTCGTGTCGGAAACCACCTCGACCACGCCCGAGGGAACCAAACTCTAGGGCAGACACCTCGACCGCCGGAACACAACGGGGAAACACACATCCCCTATGGGGTTTCGATCGCCGGAGTGTAACGGGGAAGTCCTCCCAATCACCAAGCTCATCTCATCATCGTAAATGTATACACATAAACAAAACCTCCCATGCATGCACATAGTATCATGGTCATGTATGACAACACAAACATGTCCTGACATAACATCAATATCAACGACATGCATCCTCATGCGGTTAACGACACATAACAATGCTTAGGCTCATACTTCTATAGCCAACATACGATTACATTTACATCTTATGCATAAACACGCAATAAATCACAACATCTTCCAACTATCATGGTCACATCCATCATAATATCATATATGTGTGATGTGAATTTTAAATTACTCGCAAGCGTACGAACCGGTTTATAGTATAGAGTATGAGTGCGAGGTCGTACCCAAGAGAAATCTACAAAATATATGTACGAAATAAAAAAATAGCACTATTTAAAAATAATGTGATTTAAGGAAATAGTTTTCTAAAACATTTAGTTATCATCTTAATTTAGAACAATAAATTGTTTTAATGAATTTTTGAGAAAAAGAAAAATAAATCAAGAATAAATAAATTTTTTACATAATCTACAATGGAATCTGGTCAAACATCGAAGTGCCATGTTATCCGATTTAAAAACAAAAACATGGCCTAGACTATGAAATATTCTGGAATTATTAAATATAATTCAAGTTTCTTATTTAATAAAATTCTAATTAAAATAATCATTAAATCAGAATTTTTCAAATCAAGCCTTAGGCTTGAGCGGGTTTTAAACTTGTGTTTCCCCAATTCTAAAACAACCGTTCTTGATAAGACTCTTAGACTGGAGAGACGGCAAGTCCCACTGATCTTAAAAGGGGTTCCACTTTTCCTTGAAAAATCCTCAAATTAATTTGTTTCATAAAGTTCTTAAAAAGAATTAAAATAAAATTGGAAACTATCATTATTAAATATTTAATAATTGGGAATATCATACATCTAAACAAACCGCTATGAATTTTATTTAAAAATTTAGAATGAATTACAATTCTTTTGGACTTGACATAAAAATAAAAATAAAAAAGTAAAATAACTTACAAGAAATTATTTATTTTTCTCTCTTCTGTCTTTTGGTCGTCCAATTTCAGCATTCAATGTCTTGCCCGGTTCAACTTTCAATGGACCCGAAGCCTTTAATTTATAGGAGAGAATGGGTGAGATAAGAGATTCTTCAAACTCAGCCGGAATAAGACCATTTCAAATTCAAAATTCAGCTGGCTCTCAGGATTGGTTAACCCTCTTCTTTATCTTCCTCTCTGCTTTATCTCTTTTCAAATTTTAATCCCAACTTCTTTCGGTTCAGCTGCCAGCTGCTACACGACAGCTTTTCAAATCCTTCCTTGCTTTATCTCTATCTTCCTTTGCCTTCCATTCCTCTCATAGCCGTTTCTCTCTTCCTTATCTCAGCAAATAATTTTTTTTTTTTTTTTTATCTTTATCCCCTAATCTCTGCTTTCTTTATCTGTTCTTCTATTGGATCTGATCAGCTGCTACACGGCAGCAGCCTCATCTTCATCTCCAAATTCCCAACGGCTACACAACAACTCTTCTTTTCT